>JABTXL010005752.1:28835104-28906393 GCA_025134845.1 Neodon shergylaensis | reverse complement strand
CTAACCTCTGTTGTTCTGCTCTCTGCTTCTGTGGGGTCAGCGTTTCCAGGTTCCACACGGGAGTTATCTATAACCTCAAACAATGTTCGTGTTTCTCTTTCTCATCAGAAAAAATATGTGAAACCGACTTTCTATCCAGTAGTTTAATAGCTAACCATATTTTCTACCATGCCATTTGAATAAATCTTCCAAACATGTTTTAGATAAAAAATCCAATGCATTCAGGCTTTTAAAATCTGTGTAAAGGGAGGAAGGGAATCAATGATAGCTTCGAAGAGTTGTTGACGTTTGTTCAAGAGATTTAGTTCATCTTGCAGGTATGTAATAAAAAGGCAGGAAGTTAGGCACAACAGGCTAAAGGAATTGGGACAGCAGATTCTCAAGACTGCTTTCTGCTTATTTGTAGGTATTGTCGGGGGGGGGGGAGGTGTGGAACCTGAGAAAGCTGGGTGCTGGTCACATCCTGGGGTAGCTGGTCTCTTTACTCCTGTCCAGGGTTTGTGATATGGAAATGTCTGGTGTCTCTTAGACCTGTTTAAGGTATTGGCAGAACAGAGGACAAAGTTTAGAAAAAAAAATAGGACCAGGGAATTGAGAGGCATGTATTCTAAACCTGTTTAAGGTGTATCCTTCATTTTGGCTCCCTGGAACTCACAAGAAATTTTTGGGTTTGTGAAGACATAAGTTTTAAACAGCAGCATATTTATACCAGAATGACTGTGACAGATTTTTTTTTTGTATAATGAAAAGTATCTTTAAGACTATGAAAGGCAGCGTGAGAGAGAATTTTGTTCTCACAGCTTTATAACTTGCAGGTACATGTTTAATAACTTG
The DNA here is from genome assembly GCA_025134845.1 of Neodon shergylaensis. Lineage (NCBI taxonomy): Eukaryota > Metazoa > Chordata > Mammalia > Rodentia > Cricetidae > Neodon > Neodon shergylaensis. The sequence goes on along the minus strand of JABTXL010005752.1, from coordinate 28,905,559 downwards.
TATTTGTATCTTACTGAAATTCGTTTGGTGAGGCTGTTCTTTTAAACTGACAAAACTTCTCAGCTGTCAAACTGCACCAGCGATCTTTGAGAAGGTTAAAATTTTACTTGAATTATTGATTAAAAACGACAGAACTTACTTAATTGGCACCTAGAGCTTCTCCTCAAGGTCCTCCATGGTTGCTGAAGGTTGTATTTTTCTCTTGCTGTTTAGCCCTGGGCCTGCCAGGCTCCAGAAGATACTGTGGGCTAAGAAATCTGTAGGAACACAAGCCTACCTTGACCTGAGCAGCTAGGCTATTGATTCCAGTGATTTTTTTCCATTGTCTGGTGATTTTCAGTTTAGATGAAAGGCAGTTTTACCCAGTGGTCAGCACTTGGCAGTTGAAGCGAATTGCAGATGGACATTGTTTTGTGCCCATCTGTCTTCTGTCTTCTTTGGAGGAAGTAAAGTGCTGCTAGGAGCCAAACTGTCTCTCCCTGTTATGAAAGTCTTTTAATAATTAAATATTTAAATGCCATATTTCCCAGATCTCTGAGCAGTTGAGGGCTGTTTACCAGGTATAGATGAGTTATAACTATAATATAGAATCTGCCTAGAGATCTGGGTCCAAGCTTGACTGGCTCTCAGCTTAACAGGTAAGATTTATACTTGTAAAAGACAAAGAAGAAAAACCTGCTTGCAATAGAAGCTTAATGGTAAAGCTGATAATAGTAGAGAACAGCTTAATGTATTAAAAAGCAGGGTTGGATTAAATATACCATATTTTTGTAAGAGATTTAGAAGTACATACCAACTTAAAACATGAGACTTATTGCTTTCTTAGTCTAGAATGAGATCTAATGGACAGACAACTATAACATTTAACAGTAAATATATGTGCATTTAGGTTGCATGTATGCACACAAACACATACACACACATTAAACAGGAATTGGGTGAAATGGATGCTTCTGGTGGGTCCTACCAAAACCATGCTACTGCACAAAGCATACATATAACAGAGTCAATAAGAGGAATTTAGAGACAAAAACATAAGTAAACTGTGGGACTAGGCAGGGGCTATCTCAGTAAAGATGGCAGGACTTAGTCACCTGACCTGGCCCTCAGTTAAGATGGTGGTGAAATCACCTGACCTCAGTTAAGATGGTGGTAAGGTCACCTGACCTCAGTTAAAATGGCAGCAGTAACGTGTTGTAGCAGAAGCCACTTTTTTTGAGCAGCAGGAGTTTCAAATATAATAACGAGAGACGTAGAGGCTGTGTAGAACATATATTTAAAAACAGAATTATATTCGTGTGATAACAATGGTCATGTGTTCTATGTAGGTCCATATTTCTACATGGTATGGCGACCAGAATCCCTGGCCATAGTTTGCACCTGCCACACAGGAGGTAATTGGTCACTTAGCTTGCTGCCGTCCCTAACAAAGAGTCAGGATGTTGTTCTGCTCCTTCTTTGTAATTTGGAGGATGCCTGAAAAGAGATGTTAATTCAGCCTATGTGACAGAGCTGGCATACAGAGCATAAAGACATGACAGAGCAGGCATAGGTAGATGTGGGCATGACCACAACCATTCACCTGGTTACCTAGGAAACAGCATGCTAATGAATTTCCCCCTCCGTTTATGCTTTGGTATATGAGGCTGTTTGGAGAATAAATGCAGAGGGAATTTTCAGGATGTGAACTCAAGATTTCATGAGGGATCACTGAGAACCTCCCTCCCGATAAAGCCATGTGAGTTGTGTCTCTAATCCCACACCTCCCCTCTGGTCTGGAAAAATAACTTAGGGTCCGGGCTGGCACAGGACCCCAGCAGGTCTGATCACTGAATCATACTCAGAGAAGCATGCCTTATTTTCTTTTTCCTTTTCTCTATACTAGTCAAAGTCTGCGCATACTTTTTGGAGCCTCTGGGCCTTCTCATTCATTTGGGAAGCTCATCACCTTTCTGCCATACTGCTGCTTGCTGACCTATTGCAAAAGACTTTCATCTCACTTTTCCCAGAAGCTGTTGAGATTTTCAGCTTACCTGCCCTATTTTTCTATCAAAGACTAATAAAATTCTCCTCAAACTTCTAAGCCTGACTTTAAATTTATTTATCTAAACCAAAAACCTAAAAAATGAACCACCAATTCTCATAACTCTTCCGCTGGGACTCATCCTTAAGAGGCTGTCACGGGAGAACAGAGAGGAACAGAAGGAGGCAGAGTATTTGTGAACAAATGTTCTCTCCCTTCTGGGATGTCATTGGACAGCGCCTGAGCACTATGGATGACACAGTTCCTGCTGGGACTCTAGTCCCTCTAGTGTCAACATTATTTCATTAGCATATTTCTGCTATACTAAGTATGGGTTTCATTACGTCATTTCCAAACATGCATATAGTGTACTTCGATATTCACTCCATCAACCTCTGTCTTTTCTTCGTCTAATCCCCTCCTACACCCCGAATATCCCTCCTTTTAATGTTCATATCCTTTTTCTTCACTAAATTCACATATAAGAGAAAACATGATCATATCTTTCTGAGTCTGGCTTATTTCGCTCAGAGTTATAACCTACAGTTCACCCATTTTCCTGCAAATGGCATGATTTTCTTCTTTACAGCCTCCCAGAACTCCACCACATGTATGTGCCACAGGTTCTCATCTAGTAATCAACTGATGGATATCTTCGCTAGTTCCATACTTGGCAATTATGAATAGTGCCAAAATAAACACGTATGCAGCTGGATCCCATGGAAGTCCTAGCTTTAGTTTGTTCATTTCCACCATGGCTGTGTAAACAGCATCCCATGATGCAAGATTGGGCCCCAAAGAGAGACAATCCTGCCCCTTCTATTGGCTAAGATGCTATCATCTTTCTCATTCACAAAATTACTATGTCTAGGAGGCAGCATGGATCAGAGCTAGAAGCTGACTCTAGAGAAAAGTTACACAAGGCTTCCCATCATACACCTGTCAAGTGATGGACACGGGGACAAAGAACCTTGCCATGCCCAGTAAGTGAGGTCATCAAGGCCCATGCAGCCAGGATCCCATAAAGACTCTGACTCTTATGTTTGGAAAATGTGGGATTTTAGAGTTAGAACGACTTGCCCAATTTCTTCGGGCCTGAACCTGACTGGGAAACTGTCTCTGTAATAATAAAACAGAGACAGTGGAGCCAACTGGAAGCCCATTCGCCTTAACACCAGGAAGTGGCCAGTTAAATGGATTCAACCAAATGCATTTGGTTTCTGGGGATTGTCTCAAAATCTAAGACCTCCACAGGCATAGTGGAAATGAGAGGAGTTAAGTTCTGTCTCTCCCTAGTTTCATCAAAGGGTTAATAATTTCATTTTCTTTAACCAATTTCTGTTTCCCAATTTCTTTTTGGAATATAAAAAAACTAAGACAGCAGATTATAAACCTGAATTTCCAGAATTATCTGGACTAATTAACACTCTTACTCTATCAGTATAGCAGAGCTCCTTCCCCCAACCCTAACTTCACCTATTTACTATTTTCTTTTTTGGTCCTCTTCTTTGTCACTCCTTTTCCCTCCCTCCCTACTTTCTTTTCTTTTCCTGTGGTATTAGGGATTGAAACCAGGTCCTGACCCATACTAGCATGCTATTATTTGCTAGTATTATAGATCATAGTATCTTATTATTTAGCTCTATCTACAGCTCATTATGTACATTTTGAGTAAGGCTCTCACTGCATTGAACAGGCTGATCTTGAACTCACTCAGTAGTCCAAGCAGGCCTTACACTTCTGATCTGCCTGCCTCTGCCTCCTGAGTACCTGGGAATATAGGCCTCTCCTGTCAGGCCTGGAAATGTTTTTGCTTTCTTGCTAACAGCAAGGAGGAGTGTCAGTATGACTAGCATTTCCTTCGTGACAATAGATGTTGAACTTTTTGTGTGAGTTTATTGAACATTTGTAGTTCTTTGGAAAAGCATTTATTTCCCCTTTGATGGATTAGATTATTACTTTTTTGGATGTTTGTCCTTTAGAATTTGTGTTGTATGCTAAATATTAATCTTCTGTTCGATGTGTGAACAAAATTCACAGAAAACAGCCGTGTCTTCAGACTCAACCTTTTGCAAGGATAATTGACTGGAACCCCAATGATTGTGGAGATGTTCGAGTGTTGTAGGTTTGAAACCTAATTATGATTTATTTTGTTGGGCAGTCTTTAGCCCACTAAATAGCCATTTCTTGCCCACCTTAGTGTCAGACCTAACATCCTATAACTAAAAAATAAAAAAACTTTAGAATGTATTAATAATACCATAGTTTGCACCAACCAAAAGGCTAAGAGTGTCATCAGACAGCATCTGAGGCCTATAGCTGAGATTCTATGCTGCTGTCACTGTTTTCACCAATGTAGGTGAAAAACATGTTGATTTATGACTTTGTTCTGCTGCTATAAAAAATCTTTATCCAACTGTTACAACACTGGCATTTGGAAATCTGTGTTCAGGGACAATAGTTACTCATATTTGGCTACAGAACAAACTATCTCTTCTCCCCTGGAGATGAGAGTTGTGTGTTTGCATTTATAGATAAATATCTGGCAAGGATTTTCTCCATCTTGAAGGCTATCCTAAGGCAGGAGGATAAGGCAGAAAGGTTGGCTCTAGAGGTGTCAGGATTAGCCCATGAAGGGAACCAATGGCAGAGAAAAAGACTAGAAACCCCTCCCTACTAGAGAGCATAGGAAAAACTCTCACTGTGTGAATGACCTAAAATTCCACCGTATTAGGTTGCAAAGGTCTCAGTTGTTTGGGCAGCATCTGCCATAGAAAGTTTAGGCATTCCTTAGCACCCTTCCTTGAATAAACTCTCCTATTGCTATCCACATGAATTGGTTCAAATCTTTGTTCAGAGACATAAGAACCTGGGAATCCCAGCAGTGCCAATACCTGCTTCCAAGCTTTTTCCTCTGTTCCTTTTGATGGGCAGAAGCTGTTTAGTTGATTGCACCCCTACTTTTCAGTCCTTGCTGGTGGTTCCTGGGCTAGAGCAGTCTATCACACAGTAACACTGCCTATGCCTAGAACTTGAGTGTTTCACCTGTTTCTCTGGCTGGCAGCATAAGCGTCTCCACAGTCCCCTCAGGACCAGGGTCACAGCAACTTCTTGCTCCTTCATCTCCTGTAGATCCCCCCTGACATCAATAGGCCACTCACTCCATTATTATTCATCTATGTCAGTTTCCTCTCTGACCGTGCATGGTCTACCAGCTCAGAAGCAGTCAGTGACTGGCATTTAGATATGTCTGAGGTCCAAATGTGTGGCCAGGAAATGTCTAGTTCCCCCCAAGTGTCTGATTTGCATACCATGGCTGCTCCTCTTTCCTGGTGCCTGACTCTCCGTTTTTTTTTTTGTTATCCTGAGATGGCTTAGTTCTCCCTTTTTCCTTTCACACAGGAGAGGGATTTCCTGACTCATGGCCTGTTGTGTGTGAGACAAATACTTTCCCTCTAATAGCTGTGGCTCACAGACGCATCCCATCTACTCTTGTGGCTTCGGAAATTGCTAGAGGTCAGCCGAGAGGGTGTTAATCCTGCTGAGATAGATTAGGGGTCAGAGCTAGCAAAAAAACGAGTTTTATACTTTCTCTTGGAGTTTGAATGTCTGGTGCTAGGTTTTTTTCCCACTTGGATGGAGAGAATTTCCAACTCCATAGAGATAGCTCAGCTTCCTGCTTTTTCTTCGGGGTAGTTTCCAATCTTGTCTCTATTATGGGAGGCAGCTAGTTACCTGAGAGGTTAAAGAGCAGCCTGGAGTCCTCTGTTCTCATCCCATAGAAATTGGGCTGCTCCTCATTTCCTTTAAGCAGGTTAGCCTGGGATGCTTTGTTTGTCCACCAGCTAGGAATGCTGTTCTGCATGCACTGAGATTGCATGGAACAAGAGCAGCCCCCACCCCCGACTGTCATTCATGGCTTCCTTACTCGGAGAATTCTATGTATCGTGTCCCTCACCCTGGGAAACCACATGAGTGAAGAGTAAACATGATGCCTTTAAGGACCTCACACAGTAAGGAGTACAGAGAGCCTCATACCTGGGACTAAAGCCTTGGGTACCGAGTGTAGGTAAAAGGGGTCCTGGAAGTGTCCTTAGGTGACTCACAATAATGTGAGTCCTGGCAAGGGACACGAGGTCCAGAACAAGGAGAAAGAAGGACAAAGAACCTGGAGGAAAATAGTGCAAAATCTAGGGATTATAACATTTTGGGACAGACGAGTCTAATGGGGATGTATGGGGGATACTCTAACTTGAACAGTTCTCTTCGTCTCTTGGGTATTGGGAGGAGTCCAGCAAAGACTACAGTAGAATACTGTTCTTAACTGTGTGTGTGTGTGTGTGTGTGTGTGTGTGTGTGTGTGTGTGTGTGTATCTGTAGCAGGGATTGCAGGCACCACATCCCATCATGCTCTGCTAGTTGACAAATGAACCAGATCTGGCTCCCAGCTCTAACTTTTCTCTCCTACCTGTGATTTCTGCAAGTCTGTGGGCCACCAAGGAAGGTACCCTCATCTGCAAATCTCACTAATCACATATGTTTAAAAGCTTAGCACCACACTGCACAGAGAACACAGTCAATAATGGCTAGTCTATGGCCCTCCTGGAGATTGGAGAGATGTGGGTGAATAATTGATGTGATCTGAGGATTGGAGAACAGAACACAAAGAACAACATCCTTGTCCCCAAGATCTGGGCTCAGGCTGCTTGAAATTCTTTTCTCTGGCTGGAGGCACTGTCTTTCACCATTGCTAACAGGCTGGTGCCCCCTGGGTAGGCCATTGTACCTCAAAACATTCTCTGTCAGCTTTTAAAATATCTTGGCATTGTTAATCAGTCTCTCTCCAGAGCTGGTGTGAGGGAAATTCAGATCCAAAGGCACAAAGGAGTAGAGGGTGGCTGAGGGCACTGAGATGGGGATAAGACAATAGCCTGTAATGGAGATGTGTTTCCTGGGTGCTCACTCCTGCAAACACCTGGCAGCTGCCCATAGGAAGTCTTCCCCTCCATCACCATCCCCCATGACTCCCTACAGGGATACAGTCAATCTGGAGGCCTTCTGGTCCATATGAAAAATCCAAGAGAGCGAGTGATTCAGTATCTGTAGCATTATCATCACCTTGAAATGAAATCGGTGTTGGCCAAGAGATGCTGGCGGCTGCCACCCACTGCTTGGTGACACATCGGACACAAGCCTGGTTTTCATTTTCAGTTCTGAGATTACTTCTCCTCACCTCCCAGATCTTCCAGCTCCCAGCCCTTCCCCTCATTGCCGGGTGGCTGATCTGCTCAGCAGGTGGCAGCCCCAGGCGCCCTCCTCGCCTTTCTGGCCTTCTGTGCTCTGCCTGCGGATGAAAATATAGAGCCATGGTAGGGTTTTTGTCTACAGTGTGCACACACAGCTTTCTTCCCTCTTACTGAACATAGGGGCTGGGTGGTGTGTGTCCTTGTCCTCCCCACTTATTCTTAAACTACTATTCAAGATTCATTTCTAAACCATTATTTTGGAACCTCCTTGATCTGGCTGTCCATAAGCAAGGGTTCCTCAAACAAAGTCTAGTGCCTCTGGTGAGGAGCTAGCATCCCCGCTCTGCTCCGTAGCAATGGGTCTGCAGAAATGAACAAAGGCCACTCACTGCAGGGAAAGGAGAGGCTGTTTATGCAACCTTCCCATCCAGCACAATGGCATGCCTTTTGGAGGCAGAGTTGCATGAAAGAGATGCTCCAGCAGCCGCTCTGGAAGTTGTCAACCCAAGGAAGCAGTAGGCAGCTGACCAACAGGAGGGCATCCTATGCTACTGGTTTGGCAGCCGCATTCAACTCTCCTGGTTAGAACTGAGCAGAAAAATGAGGCACACACGAGGAAAGCTGGCAGACATCAATCAAGCCCCACCTGTGAGAAAATGATTGCTTCCGAGCTTGTCATCTGGCTTCCCTGGGGTTTCCGTAGAGGTGCAGTTCCAGGTGATATGTCCATCATCCATGTGTGTATTCAGTCTCCTAGCTCCCAAGCTTGGCTGTGGGCTGCAACAACCCTGGGCTCAAAAACATGTTGGGGTCTAAGGGTCTTACCAGAACTCCAGCTACAGAAATGAGTACTTAATTTGATGGGGGTGATTTTTAGGCTTGGGGAGGCTTCAGGGTTCCCTCAGGTGATCCCAGTGGTAATACTGGGAATTATGTCCTCATAGCAAGAGCTCATAGACATTTTGTGAATAAGGTCATATCATAGCTACCTTAGGCTGTGTGGGTCCCGTGGCCTGCATTATAAAACCATTCAGCTCTACTGGTAGAGAATAAGAGCAGCAAAGAACAACATATAACGATTAAGGTCACTGCATTCCAGTCAAGCTAGCACTGTACTGACTGGTTTTTGTATGTCAACTTGGCAGAAGCAAGAGTCAAAGACAAAGAAGCCTCAGTTGAGGAAATGCATTCATGAGAACTAGGTGTAAGATATTTTCTCAATTAGTGATCAACCCAGGAGGGTTCAGCCCATGGTGACTAACAACCTTAAGGAACGTTCTTACTTATCTACTTTCTGCAGTGAGACCCTGCTTCCTGAAAGTTTCACACCCTCCCCAAATAGTGCCATCTGCTGGAGACCAAATGTTCAAACTCATGAGCCTAAGGGGACCGTTTCACATTCAAACAATAGCAACATAGAAAGAAAGTGATTTAAGAAGGGATGCAGCAATGGAAAAGGGGACATAAAGGCAAAGATAGCTTCTGGTCCATCCTAGTGGTGGATGATATACTGATGGCTGAGAAAAGAAAGCCAGAAGGAAGAGGTCTTGAGAAAGGAGCCTATCCATCTGCCAGGTTAGCTGATAACATTTCAAACAACCCCAAGGGAGCTTTGGGGCAAAAATCATCCATGAGAGGAGGCCCATGGCAGGATGGGAACACAGGTTCATGACCCATCTGCCTTCATGGTATCAGCTGCCAGCTTAGGTGAGTGGTGGAACCTGCAGGTGCTGTGGCGTGATGAGTAGGCTCCTCCTTTGCTGCGGGAGGTCTGCACAATGTCCCTCCATGGCTGCCACAGAGAAAGATAACAGTGATATAAAAGAGAGAATAAGTCAGGCAGTGGTAGAACACACCTTTTATCCCAGCACTCTGAGTTTGAGGCTAGCCTGATCTACAGAGCAAATTCCGGGACAGCTAGGGCCACACAGAGAAACCCTGTACCAGAAAGAAGGCAAAGAAAAGAGGGGTGAGCAAGGTTAAGCATGACCTGGGAACATAAAGTTTCACGTTTGTTCTTTACTTCATCCGTGGAAACTCTCATTGTTTTCTACTGTGCCCCTGGAGAAGGAGAAAGCAATCATTTCATAGACCAATATAATAACATCAGGAAATAAGCCACAAGCAAAACCTACTTTTGTAAGAGTTTCCATTTACCTTGAATTTAACCACATTGTGACATTGGTGTATTGAGCTTCTCTCTCTAGTTTCTGTCATGTAACAGATTTTCCAAAGTTTCTCATGACTCTGAGATGCAAACTTTGTTTTCAAGGCAATAAAACTAATTCACAGCAGTTGAGGAGCTTACCAAAGCCCACACAGCCATTAAGTGGAAAACTGAAGGCAATATAAACTTTCTAAGATGAATCTAGAATCTTTGGGAGGCTTCAGACATCTCCTAATAGCTCCATGCTAGTCCATCCAAGCCACCTACAGCCTGGGACCCCTTCAGAGTCTACTTCCTTTACTCAAGTGGGCACAGTGAGCAAGTATACATGGAGATTTGTTTTAAAAGGACATCTAAACAGTCTTGTATGGAACCTTAGACATTTGAGTGGCGTGAGACAATGGTCTGTATTCTGTCAATTATATTTTAAATAATTGCTGATTGGCCAGTAGCCAGGCAGGAAGTATAGGCAGAACAAACAGACAGGAAGTATAGGTGGGTCAAGAAGAACATGAGAATTCTGGGAAGAGGACACAGTCCATGACCCAGCCACAGAAGAAGCAAGATGTGACTGTCTCGCTGAATAAGATACTGAGCCATGTGGCTAGCATAGACAAGAATAATGGATTAATATAAGTTATAAGAGTTAATAAGAAGCCTGAGCTAATGGGAAAACCAGTTTATAGTTAATGTAGACCTCTGTGTGATTTCTTTGGGACTTAACGACTGCGGAAACCAGGCAGGACAGAAACCCTGACAACATTTGAGAAAGTAGCGAATGCTATACTTATAGTGTCAAAGGAAAGAAAAACAATAAAAACACAGTATAAAAGCAAATGAAATACCTAAGGTTCCAGACCAGTAAAAAATAACCAGGGAAATCAAAATAGTAGAGATTCCTTAGTGGATAATCTTGAAAGAGCCTCCTGCTTTCACTGTATTTCATTCCTCCCTCTCAAGAAAAAGAAATAAACCAGCACCTTCAGGAATAAATCTGTGCAAAATGTGTGATTTACTCTGCCTTTCAGTATTCTACCTCCTGAGTAGGGTCTCTGCTTCTATCCACATTCCCTATGCTCAGCATCTTCCCTCTTCCTCCCTGCTGAGCAGAGTCGTAGGTACCTGCAGCTCTGAGGCAGACATGCAGGTCCTCTTTGGCCTTGGAACCAGCACATGGGACAGCCCACCACACTGCCTCCAGAGAGAGATGGAGGGGAGACTGGAGACATAGTCCTTTAAGGCCTAAGAAGGGGTGCTGTCCCCATTGCTCCTGCTCTGCCCGTGTTTACCAGTGAGTCACTGCAGTCAGGACTCATTCGGGGGAAGAGGGAGTGTCTGGGGTCAGGGTCCAGGCTGTTGATGCCATCTTAGAAGCGGCTCTCACCTTTGGGTTCTGACACCAGAGGATCAGCAGAACTTAGCTTAGCCTAAAAGAATCCAGAATTGCAACCTGCATCGAACACGCCCATGAGGAAGAATTGCTTGTGTTATTAAGTCACTGAGATTGGTTGTCACTGCAGAAAAGGTGCGAAAGCCTTAATCTTACAGAATTGACTTCCAGCTGAGTCTGTAGTTCTTCTTTCTGATTAGTTTCCTCCGTGTAATTTGTACTGTCTATGACAAGGTACACACTAAGCTATATAAAATAAATGTCATCATTTTTACATTACTGGTGTGTTTACTGTGTAAGATCCAAGCAGGCTGTGGCTGTGTTGTCCCTGGCTATATACCCCAGAGTGACATGAGTTAGGACAATGTCAACAGACAATATTCCCTTGATAAAAGCTTTTTGAATGAGTGAATGAGAAAGGCGGGCACAAGAGACAGGTCTGGTGTGTGTGTGTGTGTGGGAGTGTGTCAACGATGCCAAAAGAGCATATCTCAACCAGAGAATGACTTTACTGACAGTGGGTTTGATGAGGTAAGAACCTCAGAGATCATTTGGGAGGCTTTGTCCTCACTTGGGTAAGCTGTTCTTTTATGCAATAGGCTTTTGATTCTTCAAGTTAAAGTAAATGGTGATTTGCCATTTAGTTAAATAGATTGGCACTGTAGAAAAGGGCATTTCAACATATACTTAGAGCAATCACAAGAAGTATAAAGGGAAGCACTTGCAATGAAGCCCTTCTAGATGGTCTTCAGAGGAGGAACTTTAGAGGCACATGGTGTTGAGAATGAGCAGCAGACCATGTATGACTCCTGAGGTGGTGTAAAAAAAAAAACCACCACATTGGGTGACTCACAGAAATAGATATGTATTGTCTGATCATATAAATATTTGATTATTTTTTCTTTTTTAAATTGCTTTATTAAGCTATACATTTTTTCTCCACTCCCTTCTCTTCCTCCCCTCTTCCTTTCTACCCTCTCATGTGATCCCCATGCTCCCAGTTTACTCAGGAGATTTTGTCTTTTTCACCTTCCTATGTAGATCCATGTATGTCTTTCTTAAGGTCATCTGTGTTGCCTAGTTTCTCTGGAGCTGTGGCCTGTAGGCTTTTTTTTTTTTTGCTTTATGTCTAAAAGCCACCTATGAGGGAATACATATTATATTTGTCTTACTGTATCTAGGTTACCTCACTCAATGTTTCTAGCTAGATCCAAAGAAAGCAATTCAACAAATGGTGTTGGCATAACTGGATATCAACATGTAGAAGAATGCAAATAGATCCATATCTATCACCATGCACAAAATTCGAGTCCAAATGGATCAAAGACCTCAGTATAAAACCAACCACACTGAACCTTATAGAAGAGAAAATGGGAAGTACACTTGAGCACATTGGCGCAGGAGACCACTTCCTAAATATAACTCCAGTAACACAGACACTGAAAGAAACAATAAATGGGACCTTCTGAAACTGAGAAGCTTCTGTAAAGTAAAGGACATGGTCAACAAGACAGAATGGCAGCCTACAGATTGGGAAAAGATCTTTATCAACCCCACACTGGACCGAGGACTGATATCCAAAATATACAAAAACTCAAGAAACTTATCAAAAGAGCAAATAATCTGATAAAAAATTGGGGACAAACGTAAACAGAGAACTCTCAACAGATGAATCTCAAAGGGTTAAAAGACACTTAAAGAAATGCTCAACAACTTTAGCAATCAGAGAAATGCAAATCAAAACAACTTTGAGATTTGCATCTGACACCTGTCAGAATGGACAAGATCAAAAACACTGATGACAGACTATGCTGGAGAGAATGTGGGGTAAGGGGAACACTCCTCCACTGCTGGTGAGAATGCAAACTTGTACAGCTGCTTTGGAAATCAGTGTGGCGATTTCTCGGAAAATTAGGAAACAGTCTACCTCAAGACCCAGCACAAAAGATGCTCAATCATACCACAAGGACATGTGCTCAACTATGTTTATAGCAGCATTATTAATAATAGCAAGAATCTGAAAACAACCAAGATGCCCCTTAACCAAAGAATGGATAAAGAAAATGTGGTACATTTATACAATGGAGTACTACTCAGCAGTAAAAAAATAATGACATCTTGAAATTTGCAGGTAAATATTAGATTATTAATGAAAGCTAAAATATTATGTATAAGGAAAGTTAAGTGTTCAAAGCTCAGTGCCAATAAGGTTGGTTCCTTTTGTGGGGCTGGAGGGGATTCTATTCCAACACCTTCTAGAAGCTTCTGGTAGTTGCTTCAATTTTGGGTGTTCTAGATACAGAGATCTCTGCCTCTTCATTGTTACAGAATACTTTTCTTGCCTGTCTCTGGGTCTGGGTCTCTCTTCCTGTTCTCATACAGATGGGATTCATCCCATGAACTCATCTTGGCCTGATTCTATCTGTAAGACTCTGTAAACTTCCAAGTAAGGTCACATTTGCTGGCACTGGGGATTTGGACTTTTATGTATCTTTTGAGTGGACAAAATTCATCCATGGTGGACTTGACCTTCCTCGAACATGAGTGTAATTTGTGCAGCAGAAGGGTTAAGGGCAGAGGGTCAGACCTAGTGCTGGCACCAGAGATGAGGCAGGAACTGGGGCTGCATACAGTAAATGGCGGATTGTGATGACTGGGCAAGCTGGGTAGGAACACATTGAAATCAGGCATGGGAAGTGGGCACGACAGAGCCTAATGGAGGTGCAGGGAATGGAGAGGCTGGGCAAGGATTTCTGAGAAAGATGATGTCTGCTGAGTCAGAGCAAGCTGAGTTTGGAAGAAGAGAAGGTATTCCTAGCAGAGGAAGGAATAAATCTGGAAGCTGTGGATATAGCTCTTGGCTTAGAAGTGAAGCTGCCAATGCTTTGCCCATAAGTGTGGCTGAAGGATTGATGCAGGACCCTGCGAAGACAGGATGGGGTTAAGGCGTGAGAAGCAGCCCTGAGAACCTGTGCTCTTATGGGACAAGGGAACTATTGATCGCTTTACAAATTGTGGGCGACAGGCAATCAATCTGCTTTGTATTACACATAGACCAAACCAGCTGCTCATTGCAGCCTGGAGGTTCACACTGCTGTCTAGAACAGAGAGAGTAACTTGAAAGCCGAAGTTCATACGAGAGAAGATGAGGTCTTGGTCCAGAACAGAGTAGCAGAAATGAAGAGGATGGGCTGGATACAGAAATGCTTATGCAAGTTGAGTGGCCAGGGAGCAAGATGAAAAATGGAGGACCAATGAGATCAGCAATCAGGGAAAAGGAGAGGGCAGATAGAGGAACAAAGTCGAGGCCACTCCCTGTGGGCTCCTCACTTGAAGACCTCCAATCACCACACATCAACTACAGCTTCTTCATTTCGGGGATACAAGTGCTTATTAGAATAGAGAGGAGAGACATGAGAAAAGGTTGAGGAAGAGTGAAAGTGTGGGGACACACTTTGCTAGACAGAACAAAAGTACCAGAAGGTACTGGGAAAGGGTTTGACACACTTCCAAGTGAAAACGACTATCAGAGAACTACTAAAATGTATCGGGGAATGGAGTGATGGCTCAGTAGTTAAGAGCCCCAGCTGCTCTCTAGAAGACCTGGGTTCAGTTCCTAGCACGCACACAGTGGCTCACAGCCATCTGTAACTCCAGTTCCAGGGGATTCAATGCCCTCTCCGGTTATCCAAGGGCATATGCACATGTAGTGCACAGACATACATGCAGGGGAAACATCCAAATGCATCAGATAAAAATAAATAAATCTTACTTTAAAATGTTTTAGGGGATTGCACAGCAATTGCTGCATGCTGTAGCAATAAGATGATGTTCTCTCTATTAAAAATTCATAATGTTTTGTTAGCATATTGTAATCCTGCAGTGAATTTCTTGAGTACAGTTGTGTGACTCCTAGGGTCAGGGTTTTTTGTGTGTGTGTGTGTGTGTGTGTGTTTATGTCTTTCTTTTTAAAAGAGAGCCAGAAGAGAGAACAAAGACCAAAGACCTAACTTTATTTTTGTTTTGAGAGAGGATTTTTTTTTTCCAAGACAGGGTTTCTCTGTAGCTTTGGAGCCTGTCCTGGAACTAACTCTTGTAGACCAGGCTGGCCTGGAAATCACAGATCCGCCTGCCTCTGCCTCCTGGTGCTGGGATTAAAGGCGTGAACTACCAATTGCCCAGTGAGAGAGCATTTCATGTAGCCTAGGTTGGCTAAAATTGGTGGAGGCTAAGGTTGCATTTCCAATCCCACTGCCTTCACCTTTGGAGTACTGACATTACAGACCAGTGTGCCACAGCTTTGGTTTATGTGATGCTGAGGAACCCAAGAGCCTGCTATGTGCTGTGTCCACCCTCTAGCTGAGTCATAGCTCCAGCCCCATGTGCCAGCTTTCACACTATAAATTCACTGTTCTTTGTATGTGTGCTCCACATGATAAATTCAATGTTCTCTCTCTCTCTTCTGTATGCGTGTGTGTACACTCCACATGTGTATAAGCAGCTTTGCTTGTACAAGCAGGAGGCCAGGGGTTGATGCTGGTACCCTCCTTTTTATGCTCCACCTTATGTATGTATGTATTTTGAGTCAAAGTCTCTCACTGTACTCAGAGCTCATAGTTTCTGCTACTGGTCAATGAGTCCCTAGGGGTCCTCCTGTGCTGATTACATGTGAGTACTTCTGCTCTTAGATTTTACATGGTTCTGGGCATCCAAACTCAGGTTCCCAAGGGTTGTGAAGAAAGTCCTTTATACGCTGTGCCATTTCTCCAGTTTTTCATCTTGCACTTACAAGGGTTTTTTTTTTTTTTTTGTTTTTTGTTTTTTCCAGATAGCTGTCCTGGGGTGGCCTTTGTGTTTGTCTTCAGAACACAAGAGGAGATTAGTGGAGAGAAGCAGAAAGAGCCTCTGGACAGAGCCCTACTTCAAGGACACCAAGGCTTAATTAGAATGTG
Organism: Neodon shergylaensis; assembly: GCA_025134845.1. Classification (NCBI taxonomy): domain Eukaryota; kingdom Metazoa; phylum Chordata; class Mammalia; order Rodentia; family Cricetidae; genus Neodon; species Neodon shergylaensis. The sequence goes on along the minus strand of JABTXL010005752.1, from coordinate 28,889,781 downwards.
GGCACAAGGTGGGCGGGCTGCAGGAACAGGCTGAAATCAATGTGGTGTCATCTGAGCTGCCTGCGCATTGTTAGCAAACTCCAATTAGGTCGGAGAGCTGGGCTGTGTGTGGACAAAGCCTAGCTAGCATCCCAGGCAGGTTTCTAAGAAGCTCTCTGGAAATGGCACCCACAAAGGAGCACCCAGGTCTGAGGCAGCACCTCAGAATGAACAGACTGACCAGGCTGTAATTGCAGCATCGTCTGGCTGTCCCTCCAAGGGTGGGCTTAAACACCCATGCTTGTTGCATCCAAAACAGCAATGAAATGGTAGCCCTGGGATGAATGGCTTTGAAAGGCCGTGTCCTGTGAAATCCCCGAGTCCCTGGCTTCCCCTTGGCTTGACCTCCTCTTCTCGGGAGCTTTTCTTAGCGACTGTGCTGCCCACTCTCTTGCCCTTCCTCTGGAAGCTGATGAGATATGAAGTGCTCAGCCCAGAGTCCATTTCCAAGGAGATATTTAATCTGGATGTTAGGTCCTGATTCTATTATAAGCCGCTAGGATTTGGTGGCAGGAAGAGTGAGTCCTTTGAAGGCGATTGCCACTACAGCTACCTAACACCTCTCAGGGGTTTAATCAGGGCCTGGCCCGGGTCTAATCACTGCCGAACGCAAGCTCTCACCCAGAACACCCTCTGCGCAGGCAGGGACAGTTATGTAACTGGTTCCCAGGAACCAAGCTCAGGAAAGACAGGTTGCCGTGACACCAGCCCAGAAACACGGGGGCCCTGTCCATAAGCCCACTACGTCTCCTTGCCATCTCACACTGCCCTGACCATCTTTACCAAGCAACTTGGCAGGCCTCCCAATGATTTCAAGGCTCCATTTTGATACAGACATGCCATTCTCAAGTGGGCATCCAGCTTATTCGGAGGTATGAACAATTTCCTGCATCTTTGAGTAGGGGACAGCACACGACACACGAGTAGCAGGATTGGGACTCTAAAAATCTTTGCCTACAGCAAGAATAGCAGACATCCTTCTATCTGAATTGTATTAGGGCCTGCTACCTTTGGTTGCTACATACTCTGTGCCTGAGAGGTTCTGAATACAGAATATAGAAGGTGTATTTGAACCTTGAATGTATGAGCTGGACTGCCCAGATGCTCCCTATTCCTTGAGAGAGACAGGGCCGAATGAAGGAGAAGACAATAGGTGTCTGACTTTTCCTATTTTCTGATATGAGACTCTGAGAAATTTGAAAATTCTTGATTCACCTCATCTATGACTGGCCACTCCTCAGTGCAGGGTACTGGGCAACGTGTTAGTGAGAACAAGCCTCTTGAACTTGCAAGGACCAGATGGGGCCTCCAGATGCATCTTCACCTTTTATCTTGTGCATGTTGAAAGCCGGCCTGGATCAGAGCTTGGAGAAAAATGAACCCAGGCTAGTAGAGGGTCATAGTTGTGGGTGGAGAGGCTCTGTCTGAGCGGAGACCTCAAGGAAGAACAGCAGAGTCATAGGATAAACTGAAGAAGAGTCAGCTAGCATGGCAGTGCCAAGCAGACATGATGTTGGGAGTGTGGCCAGAGTTGGGATACAAAGGGAGTGTGTGTGTGGGGGGGATATACATTAGAGCCATATATTTTGAGCTCACAGCTTATTCCCAATAATACTAGGATAGCAAATGGCTAAAATGACTTGTGCTATTGAGATTTCTGGTTATAAGTCAATGAAAGAGAGATGAGAAAAATAAAAAAAATGTAAGTCAGCACAATGACATTCAGGAATAACAAAGGTCCTTTGAAGTCAGTAAGAAAAGAGATCATTCCAATATATATTGTAAGTATATTTGATTACATCATCTTTGATAAACTGGCAGCAAGATATTTGTGGCAAGATGAGTTTTGGATCACTGGACACTATTCCTTGTGGACTGAACCTCTGAGGATGACACCTGCATTTGCCAGGAAGCAGAGGGTGAGGTTAGGCAGTGTGATTGTTCATCTTCATTGCCAACTTCACTGGTTTAAAATCGCAATGGAAACATGTCTAAGGCAAGTCTATGATGGTGTGTCCTGAAAGCTTTTATATGAGGAGGCAAGACTCATGCTAATGTGGGTTGCATAGTTCCATGGGTTGGAATCCCAGATTGGATCAAAAGAGGAAAGTGAGCTGAGACCAGCATTTGTCTCTCCCTGCTCCCTGAGTGTGGCGGCAATGATGCTCCTGCCACCATGCCTTCCTCACCCGACAGACCACGTCCCTTCTTAAACTGAAGCACAAGCTATCCTTTCTCCCTTAAGTTGCTTCTTGTCAGATATTTGGTGACAGAGACAAGAAAAGCAACAGAACACAGGTAGCGTCCACACGAAGGGCTTGCCTTATGACCATGCACCCTGGGCCGGCTAACGCAGGGAAGGAGAATGAAGACCATTCACTCAAGAGTACTTTCACTGTAGAACAAAAACATCTATACCCCACAACTAACTCTATTAAGTTCTAACATCTTATAGTTTTTGCTACAGAGGATTTTCAAGCAATGGCACATTACAGATCTGGCAGAAGCCTGCTCTGCAGCAGTGGTAACAGCAGTCAGCTACAAATCACCGGTGTGCTGTGCCAGGGGCTCTCCATGCATCACAATCAGCATGCTCCATCCCCACACAATCCTGGGAGACAGGCAATAGCAGCATCTCAGTTTAGACAAGGAGAAAGCAAGGTGCATAGCAATCTCCAAGGCCGTTCTTGCTGGTAGAGAGGCTGCTCTCTGAAGCAGATGTTAAACTCAGGACTGTATCCTGCTCTGATGACTTCAGATGCCCCTCTTGCATCTGTCCAAACTGGATACAAAAGGGTAGCATGCAGCCCTCGCTTTGATATAGAGAACTCTTTCTACTCTATGAGATTCCCGTGTAAATACATCTTGTCACGGTTCATTTATTTTTAAATGTTGCCTAGCTTTTCAACAACGAATGTTTTTTTTTCAAATTCATTATTAATTCATCGGTTGATAGATGTCTGCATATTTTCCATTTTTCCCCCCTCACAGGTAGTACAAGCACATTTTGTCTTCCTAGGAACAGGCCTCCTTATAGACATTTTGAAGTAAAAACATAACTCAGTACAATAACAACAAAAGGCCTTGGGCGATGTTTCTGAGCTGTGTAGAATGCTAAATGTTGGATTTAAAAATTTATACCCACACAGGCTCTTTTCCAGACATCTGAGTTCATTAGCCTCTTTTGTGTTTTGCTTGCTTCTGTTTGTTTTAGTTCACTTGCCAGGTAATTTTAGTGCACAGCTGCTTTCAGAGACACAATCCCCAGCCACAGATCTTCACCCAGTCACAGTGGTTTGAAATTTTGCACTTTTGATCGAATTATTTTATAAATAGCTTTCCCAATTTATCTCCCATGTGTGACCTGTGAGGACCTGACTACTATTTGGTCCTGATGCTGTCCCATATGCTCATTTTTCCTTGACTAGATAGACAGTTGTGAAGTGCCTGCTGTGAGTTCTGGGTATCGAACTTGGGTCCTCTGCAAGAGCAATGTATGTTCTTAACGACCAAGTCGTCTCTCCAGCCCTGTGTATTTTTTAATATATGACTTTGACTGCTATTAGTTTAGCTGAGCCCATTTTCTTTGGGTTAATAATTTCATGATACTCTACTGCTAAGTATATTTCTGAATTTTTAATGACGGTAAGCAAAATGGCATTGGGTTTGCTTTTATACCAGCTCTGGTGATCTTTAATCCCCAGTGGTGCATGGGGTTCTGTCTTCTTTTTAGCTATTCCCGTTTGGATTTTTCTGGGTCACAATTTGCTCCTGTTCCTCAATCTTTCCCCCTTTTTCCTTCTTTAGACTAAAAGGATTACTGTTCCCTGTTTTATTGTGGTCATCATTGTCCCCTTCTCAGTGCGTCTAGTCACACATCTCTCTGTTCTTCTACTGGGTGCAAAGTGATTAGGATTTGGGGCTTTGGTCTATTCTGGACTAAAATGACAGAAACATAAAGACAATAATGGGAGCATGAATATTCCAAGGTTCTAGCATCTTGGGAGACATGACAGAAGGAAGGATTTGTATCTCGTGCATAGTCAACTGTGTATTGGAAGCCGAAAGGAAACAGGCACAGGCAGCAAAAGTAAACACTGAAGTTGAATGAAAGCATTTTACAGAGCGAGAGACAATTTACCCCCAGCTCAACAGCACATTTTCACTAGACACCAAAGGATGCTCTCCCAGCAGAAAAAAGTGACCTCACATGGAACTGTGGTCATAGTGGATAGAACAGAGTCAATGTTTAATATAAATGCAGACATTAGAGGCATAAAATGACTGTGTGGGATATAAGAGGGAGCAAACAGTGAGAGAAGAGTATCAATAATTCAACAGCATAGCTATAGCTGCCGTTTACTTTCTGCGGGTAACAGAAGCCTTGACTGCGGTGGGGACAATCCTAAGGGATGCCTGTCCAAACTCTTACACCTGTGAGCTTGGCATAAGATGCGGTTGCTGTACATTATTTATCAATAAAATTAACGGTAAGAGAGAAAATGAGCTGGGGAGATGGCTCAGTTGGTAAAGTTCTTGCCATGTAAACACGAGGACCGCAGCTCAATCCTTATCACCCATCTATTTTTGGAAAGTCACACGCTGCACCGCGCACCTATAATCTCAGAGTTGGGAAGAAGGATTTGTGGGGCTCACTGATCAGCCAGTCTAGCTGAATGGGTGAGAACGAGGCTCAATGAGGGGCCCTGTCTCAAAAAGTAAGGTGAATGGGAACTGGGGAAGACACCCTACCGGACACCCCACATGCAGGTAAAAAGGTTTGTTCTGGAATGACCGTGAATGTATGATTAATGTGTAAAAGTGCTGATCTAGTTCCATGCCTTCAGCATGGAGAACTTACAGTTGTCAGTGCACTGGCAGATCCTGTGAGAAAACCATCCCCGTCTCCATTACGGGAGATACATAAAATACATGTTTGTATGCATCTGTATATGTGAAAGTAGTATACATATATGCATATACATGTTGACACAAAATCTTCATTTGTGTTTGCATTGTATTTTGAGTTAGCTTCTCTCATTTGTTTTTGATCATAAACTTGCTCATGATCAAGCCTTTTTCAGATCTTCCTGTGAGAGTCGTTGTATCGGTGTCCAGAAAGGCTGTTGATTTGGGGGAGGATGTCACCTTGAAATCCGCTTCTCAGAACTGTATTTCCCACTGCGGTAAAATACATGGATTGAATTGTTGGAAATGAAAGGCCCCTTGCAGCCTTGTAGTTCTATATTGTTCTTTCCTTAGGACCCACTAAACCCCTCCAGAATGTCAAGGACACTTTAAGAATGACATTACATCATCAGATAAGCTGGCTATTTTGGTTTAAAGCATGCCCGGCCCCTGTCTGGGTCACACGAGGGCAATTCCCTCTGCAATTTATTCTTATGGTCTGAGCAGGCATTGTCTGCAAAGATTTTTTTTTAAAAAAAATGAAAGCAGAGTGCACTTGATTTTCCTCTCAGGAAACACAAAATGTTCTGATGTAAAATATAGGTAAGATGTAGAAATGTGTACCGGGAAAAGCAACATCATTCTGAAATCCCATCTCAGCGAGAGGACCACGCTAATCAATTCAAGGGCCATTTCCCACTCTCTTTTGTTGCTTTGATTACTTGTGCATCTGTCTACCGTCAACAAACATCCTGTCCTGAGAGGCAGATGCAGGATGTACCCTCATGGTCACCCTTGCTCAAGGCCTCCAGGCTTCTCCCATGGATTTGGGATGGAGTCCCAGGAGCTCCCTGACCTCTCATCTTCCTGGTCCTTGCTCCAGCTTCACCTACGTCCTTTATAGTTCTCAGCTCAGGTTCAGGTGATTGTTGTCTCTCCTGCCCCTGCGACCTTGTGTTTCACTCCTTCCCATCATTCCTCATGCTAAGTCTTCTTGTGCCAGCTGAAGAACCAGGCTGTAGCCAGATCCCCATCTTTCTGGGCAGGTGCGCCCTTTACTGTAGATACTGTTTCCCACTCCCCCACCCCCTTCATCCAATCATGAGCCTTAGGCTTTGGTCCTTTCTGAGCCAGGACTCACATGCTTGTCACCAAGTCTGTTGTTGACTCAACCTGGTCTGACGCTCGAGGGCAATGACAGATCACGTCGGCTCCACGTCTTTGTCTGGGTAGCACCTAGTAACTTTGTAGGCAATGTTTTCGATTTATAGATATCATTATCCTTCCCCACCAGATGAGGCTGCCTCCCTTTGTAGATAAACACATGGTTAGGTGTCAGCCCTGCCTCTGCTGCCTCTTATGGTCTGATACACTGTCAAGAATGGATGGGGTTCTTGGAGCCTTGGGGATTAGCCCACAGCACCTGTTACGTGACTTTTCCTGGGGAGATGCAAGGAAGCATCTGTTCATCTCACATTAAGTACCAAGAGACCAAAGGGCAATTTCCTCAAAGCACATCTTGGTGAACTAGGACATATTTCAGGGTTCATTACAGAAACACGGGCGAAAGGTCACTTATAGGAGCACAGATGACTCAAAGACAGCTGCATTGCCATCAAGTCCCATCCCAGTAGGGGCGGATGACGATGCAGGAAAGTTACACTATTGGAATTCCCAGCCCAATCGACCTCCCTTCCTGTCATAACGTGTAGAACCCAAGGTCACCAGCATCTAGGTGTACGAGGGACCAGTTGATAGGATCCCAGGAGGGTTTGTTGAGCCACCCCTCCTTCCACAGGGGAATGTTCGTTATACCATCGTTTCACCTCAGAAATAGTTCTCATGCTGTAGTCACTGTGTTTATTTCATTGTCGTGGTCACATGGACCTCAACAGTCTTTGCTCCGTGATGGCAGTGGTCACGACAGGCCTGGGAGAAAGTCGATTTACATCACACCTGCTACTGAGAGAGGACCAGGCACTTGCCAGGAAGGTAGAGCCACTCTTTGGGGGAGGCCTAGGGGTTGGCAGACCAAGGAATCATATTCATAAGTTCTGGTGACTTTGAAGAAAGGCTGTCACATCCGTATATATCTCGAATTTGAAGAACATGTCTAATTGATTTCAGGGCCAAAGCAAGAGATGATATGAAACATAGCAGTGAACCCTCGAGGTCTGTTTGGTATGTTTGACTCTCTCTCCGAAATGACAAAAACTGTTGAGGGCTCCAGTGTGGGACCCATTCATTCCTTGCCAGCTGGAATGAATGTGGAGGCAGCTATCAGGGACAAGGTGGTATGACCAACCAAGCTGTGCCTGCAAAGGTCAGTGGTCCACCACCAGCTTGTCTTCAGGGCTAGTTCCTCCCAGTGTAATGCTCCTTAGAAACTGTCCTCGTTTCCTCTCCTATTTTGTATATATGATTTGAGAAGTGGCTTGGCCATGTAGGCTGTGTTCTCACTTGGGGTGTGGGCATCTCACTCAGTTTCACTGGGGGGGCAGTGCAGAAAAGGGACTCAATGCTGGGGATAAAATTCCTACCAAACTATGACTCTCATATACTAGTTGTGTGTCGTTAAATCTGGGATTTGGCCCTTTTCAGTTTGTCTCTTGATTTGAAAAAAAAAAAAACAAGAGGAATTAATGGGGGATTCTGTTACCAGTAGCCCCAATGTGGACCACATATTTCCATGGTCTTAGTACATTGTTCAATATTAAAAAAAGATTTATCTATTTATTATGTATTCTGTGTTTTCTACATACATGCCAGAAGTAGGTACCAGATCTCATTATAGATGATTGTGAGCCACTACATGGATACTGGGAATTGAACTCAGGACCTCTGGAAGAGCAGCCAGTGCTCTTAACCTCTGTGCCATCCCTCCAGACCATGGTCAAACAAATGAAGACACACACAGACTGTTAGGTGAGCAGGAGTTTTTATAGGAACAACGTGGCAGTGTAGCTCAAATACGCTGCAAACGAGCAGCAGGGCTCCCTGAGGGAGAGTGGTCATCACTATTTGGGGTTTCCTTTTATGGGGTTAGGAGGAGAGTTGGTTACAATGGGACATAACATGGATGTGGATGATTCCCTGTTTTGAAGGACAGTCTTGGGTCATGAAAGCTTTCTCTTCATTGTGTCTGTCCTTCCCCACAATGCATCTGATTTTAAATTGTGCACACACCCAATTATGCACAGGCCTAAGATGGTAAACAGAAAAATTTCCCTAAAAGTTCACTTTAAAAGCACAATTTGCCTTACTGTACACAGGTTTAAAACCAGTTCAGGTCAGGTCAACTCCCTCTCTCCTGTTCCCAGATAGGTGTGTCTGAATGGAAGGTGAACCCAGGGGCAGTTCCCAACAAGTTTTTATGGAGAAGTAACACATTTCATTATTTGGAGCCAGCATGCAAGGGTTCTGGGTCACACAATGCGTTGTTAGGAAAGGGGGCATGTGTGACTCAAGTCCAGCTGAATCCTGGGGTGCTAAACTTTCCCTACATCTGCCTGTCTCATTTGTGGGGTGGGACTGTCAGCATAGTGTACCCAGAACACACTGGACACTGGTATTCACCGGCATTCAAGTCTTCTGTGGTTTTATTTTGCTTGTTGAGACAGGTTGCAAAGCTGACCTAGAACTCACTGTATAGCTCAGGTGGCTTTAAATTTTCTGGCTATTCTTTTTTAGTTTCAGCCTCCTAAGAACCACAGTGCTTGGCTTCCATTGTGATTTCAATTTGTGTTCCCATGGCCACTAGACTAAAGGTTTTGAGTCTTTTCATATACTTAATTTGACATTCTTACCTGTTGTTTTGTCAAGTGTCTGCTCAAGTGTTCTGATCATTTTTAAGTGTGGTCTTTTGTTTTGTCATTGATTTGAATGAGCTCTTTATATATTCTGCATTTGGAAGAGAGGTTTTTGACTATTTTTCCCAATATGTTATTGATCTCACTATATTAGTGCTGTGTTTGGTAAATTTATAATTTTAATGAAATCCAATTCATGCTTTGAGTCCATGTGTCCTATTTAAAGTTATCTTTATTGGCTTAAAGTATGTATCATTCTAGAAGCATTTAACATTTGGCTTGAGCTAACTGTAGTATTACATGAATAGAGAGAGTTGATTTCTTTCTTGTGTATCCATTGTTGAAAAAGCTTTTTCCTTTTACCATCACGCTGCCAAATAACAAATTAACTACCACGCCATCGCTCACTTTATTCTGTCTGTCTTTCGCTACGCCCCTTTCAAATGCTGCTGCTTTACACTGTGAAACTCCAGCTTTTTGACATTCCGAGATTGTTTTACCCATGGCTGCCTTAGGGATTTTGCATCCTAATCTTTAGAGAGAACTAGCCCCACATTCACAGCAAACTTACTGTTAGTGATGAGGGAGAAGAATGGGGTATAGAGTGACATCCGGAAAGCCTTGTGAAAAGCTTTACCAAATTAGTGTCTATATAAAAATGGCAAAAAGGAAGGTTAGACTAAGTCCAGACACTGGTGCTGGCACAGATGCACTCCAAGTGACTGGAGCTGACATGGACTACTTCCTAATACTGGGTGGACATCTAAGATGCTAATGAGATAAACAATACATGAAGTCCTACAGAGTGCACTGGGGAGATGGTTCTATTAATAAAATGCTACTACACAGGCAAGAGGTCCCAAGTTTGTAAAGTAGGAATGGTGGTGAACATTTGTAATCCTACTGTCAGGGAGGTGGAGATGTGTGGATCTCTGGGGCCAGTCAGTCTAGTTGAACCATTGAGCCCCAAATCAGTGGAGACCCTGTCTCATAAGAACCAAGCAGATGTCTCCTGGTGATGATCCTTGATTTTGACTTCTAGACTCCATATACTGGCTTGCTCCTCCTCTGCACACACACACACACAAGACTATAGGTAAGAGTAATCTGAGTCATGTGGAAAAAAATGCTCATGTATACAAAAGAGCCAAAAGCTCATAATGCACATGTGAACTCTGTGGTGGTTTAAGTAATGATGGTCCCCATAGGCTTATAGATTTAAATGCTTGCTCACCAGGGGATGACACTACTTGAAAGGATTAGGAGGTGTAGCTTTGTTAGAGGAAGTGTTTCATCACTGGAGGTGGGTTTTGAGGTTTCAAAAGTCCAAGCCAGGCCCAGTGTCTCCAGAGAGTCTGTGACAGAGGTTGTTCAATTCTTGGTCAACTGGGAAAGAGAGAGAGGGACTGGGGACCTGGTATCAACTTCAAACACATGCCCTTACTCAAATAACCTAGTTCTTCCATCTAGGTCCTGCCTCCCAAAGTTTCCATGAGCTCCCTAATATCTCACTCATTGATCAGCAAGCCTTCAAAACATGAATCCATGGGGACAGTACCCCTTTTCCAGTTACAGATTGCTTTTGCAACAGGTAGAGGTGGGGCACATTGTACACAATAGCTGTAGAGATGGCCGTTATCAGTAAAGGTCCTTGCTAAATCGCTGAGTTGTGAGCTTGTGTGGTAAGATCCACCAATGGAGGTAGGGCATCTACTAAATGTGCATATCCATCACTTGTGAAAGCCCAAGTGGCAGGGTCAAGGCCGTACCTTACAGAGCTCTGTGTCCAAGGCAGGCTTCTCCCCACATAGCTGTTCTGAAGTAGGCTACAAGGCTGTAGATAACAGCAAGCCATGCTTATTTCTGGATGAAAAACCCAGACCTGCAGACACTTTCAAGGCTTATAGGGCAGAATATGTCAAAATGTCTCTTTAGAAAATGCAAATTCATTCCTTTGTGGTTTGGGGCCAACTGTAGCTACCAGCTTGGTGATAAACCCTTATGGATAGCTGAGAGGACTGAGGATCCGAAGTTGTGGTATGCCCTATCTTACCCCATCTCCAAGCATACCTGGGAAGAGGAAAAGCTCCCTTAAGCTCTAGAACATAGGGAAAGTCATTCACCAACATATAGGGGACTAAATGGTACCTGTGGCAAGGTATGGAACAGTGGAAAGCCTACCTGCTGTGTTAGAGGAGCTGGAGAAGAGACAGTGTTTGAGGGTACCCTGAAGGCTCCTCCCTACAGCTCTTTGGTCAAATTAGGTCTCATCTACATGTTTCTACAGTAGAAGCAAGGATAGGATGGATCTTGGAGGAGCTGGGGTGAATATCAAAATACATTTCATGAAATTTTCAAAGAACGAATAAAGGTGGAAGAATCTACTTCATTATGTGTTTTGGTCCTTTTAATTTTTTCCCCTGAGCCCTTCATCTTGTCAAGTAGATCACCTTGGGATGGTCTTTTTATTATCCCATTTAAATAGCTGGCCCCAAGGAGGGCAGTCCACTATGAATCTGAATTTGCCACAGACAAATCTTCCTAGTATGCATGGGGTCTGCTTTCCTTGGAAGCAAAACTGAGGCCTTCAAATCCCTACACTGCCTTTAACCTTCTTCCTTAGGGCGCCTGTCAAGTTTCTATTTTCTTCTATCAAGAACACACTTGCTTCTCTGCTTTGGTACTTTTTCTTTGTATGAGTGGGATTCACCATGGCAACCATATCCTATAATCTTGCTGGACCCAGGACTTGTTGTGGAAGCAACAACTCTCTATTCCTCCTTTCCCTGCATGCCTGTTGTGAGTGATAGATGATATACAGTTGATAAAGATGCACAGAAAGTCAATGACAACAGGATTGATTTCAGTCCCTGTACTTCCGTGCTCTAGTTTGAAGTTACGTGTTTCCCAGCCCAAGGCCATATTTCACCCAAGCACTGGACTCTGAGAGCAGATGCCCAGTGTGGGCTTATATCTAGAATACATATCCTTTTATATACAAATTTGGTGAGTAACTTTTCAAATGATTTTAAAGTGTTTCTTCAAAACAAATGAAAACTGATTCATTAGGAGTAAGAATGCCAAACATGCTTTCCCAATGACAGTGTACTCTTCATAAAATTAATTCTCTCCCTCATGTGATCCTTAGACACTGACCCACAGGTAGGCAGAGGTGTGTGCTCCCTTCTATCCTCACCCACAGGGCTTTGGAGGAGTCCCAGAGAGGAAGATGCATTCCAGCTTCAAGGTCCCTTCCAGCAGGTCTTATCCATCTGTCTCTGATTGCTCCCAGCCCAGTCTCACATCTGTCACTGCAGCAAGAGGCAGAATCCCATGAACAAGACCAAGTGAGACAAGGCAAAAATAGAGACTGGGAAGAGACGATGACACACTGGGATTCTGCACCATTTTAAGGCTGGCATGCAGACCCAGCTTTGGAGAAAAATAGTGCTTTTCTGCAGTCTTGGCTTCTTGCATTCCCATGCTCCTCTCTGTCCCAAGGTAGCAGGAACCATTGAGTACTTCAGTCCCAGGCTACCTGGAAGCACAGGATGGCATGACGAGCGTACCCAATAGGGTCATTTCTGGGCATGGGTGGGACTCATGTTCAGGTCATTTACCTTTCGCACAATTCCCTGAATGAACAAGATGCTTTAATTGGGCAGATAACGCCCCAGAGGCCTAAAGCTATTTCTTAGGTATCCCGAGGCCACCCTCTTGGTCGGTGGTGGAGCTCGGACTAGACCATCCAGAGGCCATGTGGTCATGTGTTGTGGAGTTCCTGGTTGGTGATGAGGGGAAAGTATCCGATGCACAACTTTCCCCAAGATGAGCTAGAAAGCATACAGACTCTCAGCTACTGTCTGTGTTATTTGCAGCCCGTGCTTTTGTTTGTTTCATTTTTCAATTTTAGCTTGTGTTATATTTATCTACTGTGTGTGCATGTGCAGTGTGGGTCCCAGGGATTGAACTCAGGTCACGAGGCTTGGCAGCAAGCAGCTTTACTCAGCCATCCAATCAGCCCCAATTGGTATTCTTGCTTACCCTCTTGGCTAGACATAAACTGATATGCTTCTCTTTCTGCTCGGTACCCATCTGGTCTCCTGTTTGTTTAAAGTTCTGCCCAGTTGCTTTCCACACCACAAACTTGCTCCTGTTTTCTCAGGGATGACCCTCCTCCTTTGTTCCTTATTAGCATATATTTTCTCATTCCTGCCCATATTCCATATGCCATGGCGTGTGCTGCTCACTAGGTTGGAGATAAACAGTGAGCGAGCCTTGGTCATGTCCCTGTAGGGTAGCAGGTTCCAGAGGGCTTTAAGAGTAAGTGAATTCAGGGCCCGACTGCTCAGGGTAGCTCTGGGTTGGGAAAATACAAGGGCTTTCAAAAGTACGCTCTGGGCGCTTAGTTTTTCTGACTCTTCAAAGCCCCTTTCATCAGTTTGGACAATGACACAGGCTTTGTGATGTCTATGGTGGCATCAAGGGAAGTGAGTGCCTATCAAAGTCCCGGGCTCACATCTGCCATCAGCAGTTTGTCGCAAAGTCTCCCCATTAGCCTCACCCTGTGTGTTCAAAGCACTAAGTTCAAAGGTGGCTTTCACATTGCCCCTTTCCCTCCAGAACTACAGGACCTTGCAAGCTGCCAGTAGTTAGCACACCTATCCCATACACAGTAAAACCAGAGACCAGGGAGGTTCGGACATGCATTTGGGACCCAACATGTAGCTGGCGGTGGAACACTGATAGGAGTCTATATTAGGTTTCCCTGATCATTATTAACCATCACAGGGCAAGAGAGATAACCAATGGGCTGAGACTTTTCTGGTCTCTATTGTTCCCCTAAATCTATTTGCTGCTTTACCTTGTGATAAGAGCAAACCACCACTGCTCAAGTTTGAGAAGCACTTTCGGCCTTCATCTTCCAGCATCCCTGGCCCCCTGTGTAGCTGCCCTTGGCTCAAGCTTTGATGCCCCTTCCTGTTCTGGATCTCTTTGTGCTGTAATCCCTTGGGCACTCTGATGCTTTTGAAGAATTTTTTTTTTCTTGAACGAGCTTCTCTTTCCCTTTCTTTCTCAAAGGACCTGCCTTCTTCGGGGCTTTCTGCTGGGCCAGCTGTGCTCTTCATTCTGCACAGCTGCCTTCACCTGTTCTCGCAGCTTCACCTTTCCCTGGAAACTGGGCTGTTGATGCTAGCCACCGAAGCGTAGCTTAGGGGGCATCTGTGCTGGGGGTGGCAAATGAGACCAACTGACCCACGCCATCCTCTTTCCTTGATCAGTTCTCTGGTTCTAAGGCATCCAGGGGTATACAGAGGTAGGGTCCTCCAGTGAGCAAGATGATCGATCCCATGGGGTTTCTAAGTTCCTGGAACGTGGGCGTCACTAACACTACTGATGCGCTCTAGAGCTTTGTTGCTTTCTGTGCATGGGTGCATTCATGCATGGATCCTTCTTACATTCCTTCCTAATATATAAATACCTCATACACCATTCTGTTCCCCTATTGCATTCAAAGCTGCTTGACTTTATGTACCCCCAAAAGGCCCACTGATATAGTGACCTTGGCCATTATTAGAGCAAAAAGCAGCCTCATACATGTTTATACTCACAGGAGAGAGACAATATCATACATGTACATTCTTACCTAATGCATCTCCTGCCATTACACAGTATGAAGGGATCTAGAACATATAAGATTCCCTCAGAACATGACATTATCAAATACATATTCATTGTAAAAGGCCACCTGGACTTGTTAAGGTAGAAGCAGCATGTATACAAGATTCCCTCAGAATATGACATTATCCACTACATATTGATTGCAAAAGAGGCCACCTGGACTTGTCAAGGTAGAAGCAGCATGTAAGTCATACATAGCCGAGAGATTCCTATATTCTATAAGGTAGATGTCAAACCAATGAAGACTGTGGATACATGCCTTGATTAAGTTATGCATTTGGTATATCCCTAAATCATGGTTTTCTACACTTTGGCCTACACACAGCTAGAGACAGGTAAGTTGGCTATGAAGCTGCTGCACTGTGAGATATTTAACAATATCCCTGGCTTCCACCATCTTAAACTTGGATAGTCAACTTGACCTCCATGGGCCTCAGTTGATCTCATGGTGGGAGAAGATGAAACATAAGCTCCTGAAATGATTTAGTCAAGTGTGAGGTGCTGCAGGTTCTTATCTGGAAGAGTTGCTAGGATTCAAGGATGTGGCGTAGACAGAGGCATCTTGGCGGAGATGCACTGCTAGAAGGTCATAGTGCGTGGGAGCCAAGAGGGCTGGGACTTGGTCAGTGTTCCCGTCCTTTAGAAATCATCCTGTCAACAGCTCATGAGTTCATGGAATCTGCTTCTTGGAGCACCTTCTTCCACCTCCTTATTGTAGCCATTGTGGTTTCTTCCAAGAAGTTTCACTGCTCTGGCTCAGTACAGGATCCCAAGGGTTTGTAGAAGGGGAATATGGACAGGAGTTGGCACCTGCCTTCAGGATAACTTCACTGAACCTCAGGGCTCTGAAGTCATCATGCCTTGGACGTCTGTTCCTACCAGATAGTTCCCATTTGGTATGGCGTTTGACCTCCATGTGGCCCAAAACTTTTCCCCAGCTTCTCGGTTAGTTTTACGCTATTCCCAAAGTCTCGATTATAAAGATGTCTGAGGTCTGACAGGCCTTTCTAGGCCATTTGTCCATAGTGGCCTCATTTAATTAACTAAGCAGCTGAACAGGCATGATAGTAGAGGCTCAGAAATCATGGGCTATTTGTGGAGCTCAAAGGAAGAAACTGAACCGGGAGCTTGGATGTGTGCTGACACCTCCTTTGCTCTGACAATCCGGATGTCCATTCTACAAGGCCTGGGCCTTGCCTTGATCTCTCCTGTCTTCCTCAGCGGGACCTTGTTCTATGCTACCATGAACCTAGGGGCTAAGCGGCTCCAGGATCTGTCTCCAAATAACAACTTATTCTTTTGGGAGTCGCCTGCCTCATCTCTCTGGTCTCTTTTTCTCCTGATCTGCCAGAGAAGTGAGCTTCTCACCCATCACCTTCAGGACCCAGCACAAGAGGGACCACTTGAGCCACATAGACTGTGGTCTTGATGCTGGGGTTGCTGGCTTGTGAGATTTACTTCCTCAATGGGGAGACAGAAAACAGGGGAGCTGAGCAAGGGATCTCAGGTATAGGGTGTGCTCTGAAAACAAAAAGAATGAGCAGGGAGTCCGGGCATGCTGCCACATTCCTCACAGCTCTGTTGAAGAGCCTACTGAAAGAGTTACACCTAACAGTCTTCTCTAGAAATCAGGATGGAAGATAGATGGAGCCTAGCCGGGAAGGGGAACCAGCTTCCTCTATATCCTAAACAAGATAATCACTCAGATTTCAAGGAAGAAGTTGTGATTGACAGCTATCAATATTGTGCAAGTGGCTAAGAATAAAATTTTAGATAGAAATCTGTTTTGTACTAGGGACAAAGAAAGCTTTAACAATTGTTGACTGCAGTGTGAGAAAAGCTGACAAGGAACACAGTTATCTCTTTCCTGTTCCCTTTAGCATGCATGAGGTATACATATAAGGCTATCAAGTAGAAATGGAAAAGGTGTTGTTTATTTGCATCACAAACACTTTGGACAACATCCAATAAGCTTGATCAAGCAAAATGATAAGAGGATAAACAGAAACAAAATTAAAAAGCGATGTGGCACAAATGCAGGGTTGGGAGATGACTCTGTTAAAGTGTTTGCTATAGAAGGCTAAGGACTGGAGTTCAGAGCCCCAGGAACCTACATGAAGGCTGGGTAGGTGTGGAGACCCATCTGTAATTCTGGTCTGAAGAAGCAGACATAGAGGATGTCCTAGAGTGAGCTGGTTGCCAAGACCATCCCTACCACTGAGCTCTGGTCTTGGTTAAGAGACCCTACATCAGTGAATAAGGTAGAAGAGCAATTGAGGATGACTTTTGATATCAGCCTCTGTCTTCCACATGTTCACATGCATGTGCAGCCTCACATACCTGTGCATATACATATGCAAATAAGCATATCATACACACAAGGGCTAAGACTTTCATAGTAGGGTATACCAATGTACCATGCCAAAGAACTTTAAAATCAGTATAAAACCTAGAATAACAAGATTCGGGGATCTCTATGATTAGGATACACAACATTTACCCTTTAAATGATTTCTAAATAAAGCATAACATGAGACCAACAATTTCTGTAGGTTTTAACAACTCTGACATATGATTTCATTCCCTTATCATCTTAGTATCTAGACAGTGACAATAAGAGAAGGAAAAAATTCAAGCCAAACTACACATGAATGTAGAGGCAAAACTTATTTAAGATCTATTATCTATGATCAAGCTAAAGCTACACTGGGGGTAGAGGAAAATTAAGTCATTTATCAAAGAGCTCAGTGTCACATGTGGCTAAGGCTTTTAATCATACATCTCGCCCAACTTTTCTTATATCCTGTTTGCTGTTCTTTTCTAGACCTTTGAGCTAGAAATTTAAATTGTCATACTGAATGTGGGAATTGAAGGTATCAGAATTAGGAGTTCAAAGCCAGCCTGGGATACATAAAAGCTTGCTTCAAAGGGGAAAAAAATGAGCAAAGAAAACAAAAACAAAATTTCTATTTTTACCTTTATCTGATCAAATTTAAATGTTTTTCTCTCATGTGCTTTGAGTTTTCTATTATGTAATCGCAGCATACATTCATGGATCCTATTAAGCATGTCCTGTGGAGCCAGGGTCACTCTTCTCAAATGCACACCTACTGTAGATCATACACAGATGACTTCAGTGCATTTGAGAGAAGGTGAAGTTTTATGTTGCTGGTCACATTCATTGCAAGTTAACTATGTGGCTTAGATCTTCTGTGTAGTTACTGGGCTGTGGTTGGCTGAGTCTATTACCAACTATTGAGAAAGTTATATTAAAATATTCCTCAGTGGGTGACCTCAAACAATTGCATAAATGCACCTAGAAGTAGATTCTGCACTGACTGGCTTGTTTCAATCTATCAGATTTTGCTTTAAACATTTTCAAACTAAGACATTGTACGCATACAGATGTACGCCTCCTAGATTTGCCCTGTCTAGCTGTTGAATGTCTCTATTAGACAGATAATATAGCTGCTGATACTTCTTGATTAAAAGGTTACTTTCCTGGCATTTGAACAGGTACTTTGTGCAGACAGCTGATATAAACATTTCAATTTTCCATTGAGTTGGAGATCAGTCTTCGGTTATCAACTCTCAGATTCTGTTATTGCCTAAGCTGAATGACATTGTTCCTAGCTCTTGAGTTTCTTTCTTTGCTATTCCCACTTATACTTTAAACAGCTTCCCACTGGTTCTTCCCACAGGGCTCTTGTGATCTATTAGACATTACAAAAGGCCTCTGTAGACCAAAAATCTTGGATAATCTTTATGGCCCCTAACATTGAGGATGGGAACTTGCCTGTCTCCTTACCTCTGTTCCTATGGATTCCCATTTCCGCAAACACCAGAGACGGGTTCGATGACAGTACAATGCTCAGAGGCCAACTGTCCCCAGGTTCTCAGAGACAGCCAGTGTCACCTGTCATCAGTAGTAGCTTGTTGCCTTAGTGAAACAACCTTGCTTTTGGGTAGCTGGTGAACATAGGTGCTGTGTTCTCTGGCTTCATACTAGTAATTTTAATATCATTGACCCATGAGCCTTTTCTTTCCTTGGCCACATTTTATTAATTTATCTATTCTTCTTGCTTCTCTTCAGTTTTCCTTTCCCCCCACCCCTGCCTACCCTTTTCTTCTCCTCCCTTCCCTCCAATTTTCTTCACCCTCTCACTTTACTCTTATTGTCCTTTATTTTTATTTCTGGGTCATTAATAGATCAAAATTCTAAGTAGTCATCCCAGTGGACATTAGGATGCTGACTCGGGAATGTCAGCATCGGTCCTCAACCTGTAGGAGTATACCTCTTATTGGCAAATCTCCCCCTTCCTACCTTGTAGTTCCTCTACACCCAATGCTACCAAGCTCCATCCAAACATCCAATTCCTTATTCCTACTGCCATATTTTAAATTGGTTCTGTCTGTGAGCCATTTTCCCCAGAGAAGGTCCTACAATTCTCTATGCAGCCCATCCTAAAATATAACCACTACCACTTGCCTAGAATTGGTAGGGAGTAGGGGTAGTATGTGTCAAGATCTTGACAGGGACAAGAGTTTCTTATAGCTTATAGAAGAGACCTTGTCAGGTGTCTGCTTCATCTGGGAGCTTTACAGGGCCCCCGATAGAGGAACATCTCTCTGGTAGCAGGTACACATGGCTGTGATGAAGTTCAAGTTTAAAAGATGCTTTGAATTGCCTGTATCTAGCCCCTTACCCAGCTCTTAATGGTTACTATATGAACACTGAAGGAACAAGTAAGTATGAAACTTACTTTTGGAGCTATAGTGTGACTGACTCTTCCATAAGAAGAAAATGCCATGTCCTGGTGAGAGAGGAGACTGAGGTAGGCAGAGTGGACTGATTCTTTGGAAGCCTTTGATGTTGAACTTTTCCTTCTAGACTTGTGGGCTCTGTTACACACAGTTAGCAGGTGGCTGTCCTCTGTACAAGTGGCTGTCTATTTTGTTAGTTATTGCCCCTCCCAGTGAACCTTCTCATCTATCTAGTGAAAATCTGGATTGGGATTGATCCCTCTTACTGGGATTAATTATCTTCAAGATGATACACATAGAGCACTGTTCAAAACTGCAATGGCTACATGTAGAGAAGGAATGAAAACTTATTCTACATAAATGGGGTGTTGGTGCTAGCTGGGCCAAATGTAATGAACTACAGCTAGTGACCAGGGCTGGGTAGAAGAATAAGCTCAAGGCCAAGAACCTTGCGGGTGACTTCAGGTAGGACAGAGTCTCAATAAATGGCTCACCCACTGCCCTAAGGATCTTTTATGACAGAAAGGAAGAGGTCAAAGTGGTCAAGGAGCCAATCGTCTCATCTTCATCCCAAACCTTTCATCTCCAGGCATCACAACTGGCCAGTTGCTGTGGCCTCCCTTCTGATTTGAAGATATCTTGATAATTTCCCACTTATTCCACCGGTCCAAAAGAATAAATGTATTTCCAAAAGTTTCTCAGAGGCATAGCCCACTGGAATGGGCGGAGTCATTGGCATTTCTTATTCCTCGTTAAAGAAATGACCTCGTGTAGAAGCTGGAGAGGGATGTGTTCTTCATTTCCTTAACATCAAAACACAGCTCTCGACACAAAGGGATTGAGATTTTATTCTGAAGCCAAATGCGATTGTGACTCAGAATATGGATTCGGGTTCTCCTAAACACAGCATTCCAGTGCAGTGTGGTCACAGTTTAATTGATGACATTTTATAGTAACAGAACAAATGAGGCTTAAATCAAGGCACTTTTCAAATGCAGTGGTAGGAATACCAGGAGGTAACAATAGAATAATGAAGTCCTTGCTATAGTTCTCAGGGGCTATCTGAGGACATTCTTAGCTTTAGGGTTAATGGAAGCTAGTGGTCCTATTAGCTTAATGTATCTCAAAATTTCACATGAGAGTCTCAAAGATGTTAGGTCAGAACTGGGTAGGCAGCCAATGGCTACTGACGGAGCTATCAACAGCCTAAGCTGATTTCCATCATCACAGAAGCTCCAACCAGCCAATCAGCCTCGTAGAATCTTTAATCCTGGAGTGGCCGCTTCTAGGAACTTGAGTTTATACTTTTCTAGGAAAATATGTATGCTCAGAACAATACTTGACACATAGTCTATACTCGGTGGGATTCAGAGCCATCCAGCTGCGCAGCCTTCTGGACCTTTCTGTCCAGCTGGGAGAACTTACAATAAGAGCTGTGGCACTTGCAATACTATGTTCTCAGCTCAGCACAGCGTTTGATTCCAGGGGACGCTATTTTATTCTTTGATCATCTTCTCTGTTCCTCCTGGTGCCCCCAGCACCGTGGGGCTGGTAATCAGCCTAAGGAAGTAACAGAGAGGCTCGAACTTTATGGATCTGTCTGTCTGGGTACGGACTCAGGATTTCCTAAAAGCCCGGGGCAGGAGAGACTGGAGCATGTAGAGTCTTGGAATTTGAGTTCAATTTGTAAGGATTTGTGCATACCTTGGGACCAATCATGCCAGACCTCATTTTTCTTATATGTCATGTGGAAGTCACCTAGTTGGGTGTTTTATAATTAAAGATTTATTAAGAAGAAGAAATATGAAATACTGTGCAAACAAATTCCATTTTCAAGTAAGTCTAAACTTACTACTTTTTTTTTTTTAATCAAAGAGGTTCCCAGAGCTTCCCTTGACTGGCCAGATATGCTAAGTCCCCCATGGAGACACTGTAACCACATCTGGCCATCTCAAGCATTTTTATTTTTCTGAAGCATCTTACAGAACTAGAACATTTGGAACACAGTTTGATAGGCACTAGAAGTGACATCTGCCCTTGGTATTGTTGGCATAATGATCACTGTTCTTTATAACCTAGAGACCAAGGGCTAAAATGGCTCCAGGATCTTATTTCAGAATTCAAGTTTTCAATAGATCCCCATGCCAGGCTCAGCCAGGCCCATTCTCCTGAGACTTTTGCTAGTTTTAGAACGCAAGCCTTGAATGTAGGCAAGTCCTTCTCATCCTTGCTAATTAGGGTGATGGATGGGGGAAACAGGTTTGCACTGCATTGTGGGATGGATGATGCCTCTGCTTTTAATTGACCATGCTGGGATTTAAGGGATTTAAGGGATGCAGAAAAATGGAGGCAATTTCCCGAAGACACACTACTCACTCCATCTCCAACCTATCTAGGCGTTCTTGAGGACCAGTGGCAGAAGTCAAGGTTGTACACACTACTTCTCATTTTCAATCCTTTTTTCCCCCAGGAAATGGGACAAAGACAGAGAAGAAATAATGCACTGAAAGCTTCAGTAGAGCAGCCTTCTGGCAGTACTTTCCCAGGATACATGCAGGATGAATGAATTTCCATTTTACACACACACCGCCAGCACTCATAGGGTTCAAGGATGTATCTAGCCTTTTTCACAACCCCTGGTCTCTGGGAAGTTTAGGGATTCATAAGGGCTGTCTGGTGAGAGCACACTTCTGGGTTCTCAACCTCATCTACCATCCCTTGTTGTAGGAGGGGTGGGCTGCGTTCCGCCGCCCGGCCAGCTTACACCCGAAATAACTACACAGAAATTGTATTCATTTAAACACTGCCTGGCCCATTATCTCTAGCCTCTTATTGGCTAACTCTCCCATATTAGTTTAACCCATTTCCATTAATGTGTATCGCCACTTGACTGTGGCTTCCTGGCATGAGTCTAACTAGCATCCATCTCGGATAGGAGAATCATGACATCTGCCTGCGGCCCTATATGTTACACCTTGTGCTGGGAACATGGGAGGGTCTGCATTCCACACCTCTTTCCTTTCCAGGATTTGGGTGGATTTTGCTGTGACAGTTACGGTCTATGGCTAGTCCTGTCTCAATTATCTCAATTCAACAAATACTCCACAGCCACCTTGCCTGCTTCTGAGCCTGGAAAACATAGACAAGCCTAATCCTGATCTGCATCCAGGGAGCAACCAATCAGGGTAAGTGGGCAAGCATGAACATAGCATGCATGCATGCACTCTATGAGCAACTCGAGAGAGGCTCAGCCATCACAGACGGCATTGGACAGGGAATTTCAGATGCACCTGAATAGGTTGCAGAACATTTTAAAGAGTGTGTCAGGTGGGTTTGGGGAGGCAAAAGCTTTCTGAATAAACATGGCACCGTTACAAAGTAAAGTAAAAATAGAAAAGTACCATTTATAAAAGGATAAATCATACAGTGCTTTATTGGAACATTATATATCCTCCCCCACCCCCTTGGTGTGTGTGTCTGTCTTTTGGGGACAGGTAGTAGCAGATGAGAAATAACCACAAACAAGAGGCTAAGAGCTAACAAAGCAGACTTCCTCCTGAGGCAAGTATGGCAGCCAGGAAACAGAATTAGATTAAAACAAGCGATTGATACGGTGCACAAAGGGGGTTCATTTTAAACCAAGCATGCCTTTGAAGTTCCTCACTTCAGTGGGAGCCACTTCCTGGGCTAGGGCTACTGGAAGAGCAGGGTGGATGTTTCTTTCTTTTTTATTAATTTATTTATTTATTATAGATTTCTGCCTCCTCCTCACCACCACCTCCCATTTCCCTCCCCCTCCCCCAATCAAGTCCCCCTCCCGTGTCAGCCTGAAGAGCAGTCAGGGTTCCCATAAACGAGATGCTTGCCTAGACTTCCTAAGTCAGAGATGCCTATGCTAAATGTTGCCTTGCTGAGCTCTCTCCACCCATACAGAAACCAGGGAGGAACTTATTCAGGCAAAACCCTGTCACACTGGAGCCCACCAGGACACCTGCAGGAGTGCATTCTTGCTTTGCCAGCTCACTTTCCCCATTGTTTGCTGGTTTTGAAGAAAATGAATCAAATTTGCCAAGTTTAGTTGCAAAAACAGTCAGCAGAAAGAGGGGAGGCTGTCGCTGTCCGTCTTGCTTTGGGAGGCGGTGATCAAGAGTTAAGGAAAATGAGCGCTGTTCCCTCAGCTGCCTGCTGACGCAGCATGAGGTCAAATCTTCCACGCTTCACCCCCTTAGTCTCATCTCTGGCACCTCCTCGGTCTCACCCCTGTGGCAATGCCTTATAAAAATATCTTACATTATAAGACTGAAATTTTGCTGGGCCTCATAGCCAGAGTCAATAATAAACCTTGAGACGGCTGTCCCGCTGTGCACTCAGCCTGTTTTAACCTGCCTTTAAGACAACAATGCGACAATCAACCTTAGTTGCCTTACATTGCCCATGTAATCGACTGTTATAACCTAAGCTAGGGTATAGCTGGGATTTTAAGTTATGTATTCTTCCATGCTCCTCAGAGTAATGCATGTGTTCTAATAATCATTTGCTGAAAACACCAAAAATAGAGGTTGAAAGCAATCTTATAAAATTAATAGCCATCGTAAGTGTTTCACATAACATTGGAATGTTTCTTGAAAGCATTGGTGTTTGTGGCACTATTTGTTATCTGGGTGAGTTGGGGGCCAGTGGTTTAGCTCCTTGTAAAACTCTTAAAAGTTTCTGCAAAGTGTCCCTTATTCCTTCCCCATGTGATGCTTTCTGTGCTGGTTGATAAAGACAGAGCAAAGCCCTTTTGAGGCACAGACACAGAGGGATAGAAACAGACACAGGGACAGAGTCACAAGACAGCCCTCCAGCAGACACAGAGAGGATAGGAAACAGAGTGTGAGGTAGGGAGTTCAAATCTGGATTCAACCTTGGTTAAATGACAGCAAGAGGGAAATGCTTTGATTTCTTAATGTAACACTGGTGCATTATTGGCGACTCAGGGTTTATCACTAATGTGTTCAAACTTATGGTACATACCCTCCCACCCAAATGCAAAGGCACCCAAGCTTCCAGGCCTTCCTTTGTTCAAAGAATTCTTGCCCAAGGCCAAGTCTAAAGGAAGATATGTATTATCTAGGACACTTTCTCAAACCCTTCTCTAGGGCACTGATGGATGAGGAGAATTCCCGGCCTCTCTCTCTCCACCATTAGTCTCTCCTGCTGAGTTCCCTTTGCCTCACATTCTAGCATTATAATCTTATTTATCCATGTTTCTATCCCAGTATGTACTCTGAATACCTTTAAGGCACAAATGCTGCCTGGAAGAGCTCACACTGGAACGCCACACGTACTAGAGAAATTCTAGATGAACATTATTGAAGGTGGTGATGGCCAAGAACTCTAGATTCCTAAGTGAAGTAGACGGAATACAAAAACAGGGTCACTTCCTGTGTGGTCATGTGAACCCAGGTGTGAGCATGTTCCTGCATAGCCTGCTGAAGGCATGGCTCAGTTGTTTCTCTTGAGACTACCTTTTAGACTCTTACTGCACCACCTCTCTCTGCCACTGTTGGGTCCTACCACACAGAAGACTCATTAAATACCTGCTCTGATTTGTGGTGTGTTCCTTTTACAGAGAGCTTCCCTATCTCAACAGCATCAGTCAAAGCCCCATAGCTTCAAAGATCAACTCAGGTAGACCATTCTCTCCGGCCCCTTATCTGTGCAAATAGAATATCTGTGCTGACACTCCTGAACCACATTCATCTCCTAACCTCTTCAGTCTGCTTGGGCTGCCACAACCATGTACCACACAATTGGTGACTCCAACAAGGGACATTATTTTTCATGATTCTGGAGGCCATATGTATGAGATCTATGTACCAATGTGATTGAGGATATGAGAACTACTTCCTGGTTGGCAAACTAGAGCTTTCTTGTTTTATCTTCATGTGACCAAGAGACAGATCTCTTTCTCCTCTCTTCCTGCTCTTATTAGGCCCCTGTAGAGGGAGACAACTTGTTGGTTCCCAGCTGATCAATCCCAAAATAATTACACAGATTGTATTAATTAAATCATTGCTTGGCCCATTAGCTCTAGCTTCCTACCGGCTAACTCGTATATATTAATTTAACCCATTTCCATCAATGTGTATCACCATGTGGCTGTGGCTTATTGGCTAAAGTTTCAGTGTCCATCTCCAGGGGGGCTACAAAGCTTCTCCCTGACTCTGCTTCCTTTCTCCTGGTATTCTATTTAGTTTCCCCATCACCACCACCTATCTCTGTTTCCCTATAGCTCTGCTATAGGCCCCAAACAGTTCCTTTATTAACCAATGATATTCCCAGCATACAGAGGGGAATCCCACATTACCTCCTCTTTTCTGTTTAAATGAAAAGGAAGGTTTAACCCATTTCTATTAATCTGTGCATCACTACAAGGTTGCAGCCTACCAGTAAAGTTTCAGTACATCTGTCTCCTGTGGCGGCTCCATGGCTTCTAACTCCACCTTCTTCCTCCCAGCATTCAGTTTAATTTTCCCCACCTACCTCTATTCCCTATGCAGGCTCAAGACAGTTTCTTTATCAACCAGTGGTATTCACAGCATACAGAGGGGAATCTCACATCAGGCCCTCTAGCCCAGTCCTATTGTAGTCCAGCTTAATGACCTAATTTAACCTTAATCAACCTTAGCCACACATCTTAAGCTTTAGCTAAGACAGTCCAGACCACAGCATTCACAAGGCCTTTGCAACGGTCTTCCAGCAATTACCTAGAGTCACTTGAGTGCCACTTGAAGTGATCGTTTGGTGATTATTAGTAACATCTATTCAAAGGCTCCCATTTTTGAAGCATCTTGTTAGATGTTCCTTTTTATTCAAGGAGGATGCCATGAGAGTATCTAGGGACACTTAGCATTAGTTCCAGCTGCCTCGGATGTGTCCTGGTTTTGTGGTTATCTCCCAAAGTATCATGATGTTTCTGGAAGGATGCCTCATCTTGGCCCATAGATCCAGCCTCTATGCTGGTACCCAAGCTTTATTTCTCTTAGTCCTATGAATCTTAGAGACTAAAAGTCCAGGAAACCCACTTGGTTTTTGGTGTTTGTCGGAAGAAGCATGGGATAAAACCAGACTCTCTGAACATGGCGAACAATGGGGGCTGATGAGAAGCCAAGGACAATGGCCCGGGGTTTTGATCCTACTTCAAGTTCGGGCTTTGTGGGAGCCTAGCCACCTTGGATGTTCACCTTCCTAGACATGGACAGAGGGGGGAGGGCCTTGGACTTTCCACAGGGCAGGGAACCCTGACTGCTCTTTGGACTGGAGAGGGAGGGGAAGAGGAGTGGGGGGAGGGGGAGAATGGTGGGATGAGGGGGAGGGAAATGGGAGGCTGGGAGGAGGCGGAAATATTTTTTTCTTTGTCTCAATAAAAAAAAAAACAGACAAACACACCAGAAAAAAATCCCATGGTGGCCCATTGCCCCTTTCTCCACTTTTCTCTGCCCCTGACCTTCTGAGAACCAGGTCTCCAGGATCCTAAAGTTTGAGGTGCCTGTCATGAAAGAACTCTGGTAAAGAAGAGGAAGGGAAGAAGATTACATCTTTGCCCTTTCTGGAGCTCTCAGCTGTAATTGACATGCCCCTTGTGAACACGGGGGACATTTACTGCTGCAACTTGGAACAATAGAAAACTAAAAATTCCCCTGAAACAACTCAGTTAAGAGCAGTGGACACTGTGCTCACACCCAGAGTGGTGTAGGTTCTTGGCTCAGATCCCCCACAGGTTGGCACACCCATATTCTACCTGCTGAAGGTTCCCACTGTCCTTTTAACCTGGGGCCAGCTCGACTCTTCAAATTTGCTTTCCTTGAAGCCTTTAAGATGTCTCTTGAGCATCATGCCCTGGAAAAGCTACAGAATTCCAAATCAAATTTTCATTGCCCGTGTGTGTGTGTGTGTGTGTGTGTGTGTGCACTCAGGGAAGCTGCCCTAAAGCAGACTCCCCCTGAATGCAAAATGCAGTAGAATCCTCATGCTCCATTTTCTCTGTCAAGCTCTACACCATGGGGCAACTTAAGTTTTCCAGAATTTAAAGAAACTAAGAGCCCTGAGAGAAGTAGTTATGAGCTGATCTCAGACAGCTCTCTTCTATACATTGTCCCAGAGGCTCTGAGAGGCTACTTGAGGTTCTGTATGCCATGCATTTATAACCTGTGAAAGACGGTGCTAGAATACTCCCTGGAAGGATGTTAACCATGATGAGTCTGGCCTCTGAATTCCTCCCAACTGTATGCAAAGAGTTAAAGAAAACCAGCTCATCCGATTAAAAACAGCCATCTACTGTCTAACTGGAGGTCTTACCAATCAGAAACTACCAATTCACCTCCAAGTAGGTTCTTTCCCTTTCAACTGATCAAAGACAGCCATTGTCTTGTCTTTGCAGATGCCTCCTAATCTATCTTCCTTCTGGTCCCCTCCATGGAGGGTGGAATCTTTAATTCCAGTTGTTGGTAGGTGAGGACAGGGCTGACTGCAACCTGAGTAGCTATAGGTGAATGATATCTGGTACCCCAGCCCCCAGTGTCTTAGTCACCCCTCAGGATCTGAGCCCAGCAACCTGGAAGGAAGACAATCTTGTTGGCTGTCCTCTACCTTCTAAGCTCAAGCTTCTATCTTCTGCCTTCTTGACTGACCCTCTTCCTGTGAAACAACTCCAGATAACACTCTCTCCCCATCTTGGTTACTGTTCTGTTGTGATTAAACACTGTGACCAAGGCAATTTAAAGAAGGAAACATTTAATTGGCACGGTGGGGGGGGGTTAAGGTTTCAGATGGTGAGTTCATGATCATCATGGTGGAAACCATGGCAGCAGGCAGGTTGGCATGATGTTGGAGCAGTAACTGAGAGCTCACATATGATCCACAAGTTGCAGGCAGAGAGGGGGGGAGGGAGAGGAGGGGAGAGGAAGGAGGAGAAGACGAGACGAGGTGACAGGGGAGATGAGGGGAGAGGGGAAAAAGGAAGGAGGGAGGAGGGAGAGGGGAGGAGGAGGAGGAGGAGGAGGAGGGAGAAAGGAGGAGGAGGAGTGAGAAAGGAGGAGGAGTGAGAAAGGAGGAGGAGTGAGAAAGGAGGAGGGAGAAAGGAGGAGGGAAGGAGGAAGAGGAGGAGGAAAGAAGTGGGGAAGAGGGGGAGGAGAGAGACTAGACTTCTCTGGGGCTTTGAAAACCTTGAAGTCCACTGTCCCTGTGACAACCCCCACAAACAAGGCCCCCTCAAAACTCAGCAGCTGGTCCTTCTGAGGATGAAGAGTAACCGATCTGCCCTCCCCAACAGGTCCTTCTCCAGTTCACAGTATAATACCAGAAGGTCCCACTGTCCCCCATCTGCTGTTAAACTGTCTCCCTAACACCTTCTACTCCCACATACCCAGAACAGGGCTCACTCCTAGTAGGGATTCACCATCAGTCTGTGCGTAGTGGAGTGAATGAACAAACACAAGTCCTTGGGGGTGGTCAACTCTTCTGCAAACAACTGGAGACTATCCCCTTCCACTTCTGCCTAAGCTTAGCACGCTGAAGGGCAGTCTGCCATGCTCCACATGGCTTGTCCCATCCCTCCGAGGAAATAAGGCCATAAGGATATCATTTTGTCTTCCCTCTGCTCCCTGATGAGTGACCACAGAATTGCCACATCACCAGCTTCCCAGGGGCCACACACTAAAGGGTGTACCTGCTCCCTCTGTTGAAAGCGAATGAGCCAGTAATAAATGCCCAATTAGCGATAAGGAAAATGGATTAAACCTTTTTTCTTCCTCCACTTTGTTTAGTGTTCCCTGTAAACAAGGCTATGTGGATGGCATTAGAGAGGAAGGAAAATTGAATTTAAAGTCATTTAAAACTTACCATGATTAATGTCATGCCAGGTAAGCAATGAAAAAGGCACATTAAAAGGCGACAAAAGTAATTCTACCTTTCAGCCAGCAACAAGCTACCTTTCCAGATGCATATGAATATGCCTCCTAGACCCCTCTCCATTAACGACAGAGAGCAAGTCCCCATATCGCCACATCCAACTGGCAGAGTCACAGAGTATACTTAGTGTGGACACCGCATCAGTTGCCCTACAAGTGTGTCATGTCCTTGTGGGTTGCTTCATGAGAATACCCAGGGATACTCATAATAGTCTCAGTCAGGTAGACCTGTTGTCAAAACCAAATAGTCACCCTGTGTGATCCTACAGGCTTGACTTGGCTGCTTTCTCTTTGTTCTTAAAAAGAGGACGCCAACTGTAGGGGTTTGGATGAGAATTTCCCCCATTGACTCATTTATTAAAATGTTTAGTTCCCAGTTGGTGGCACTGTTTGGGAAGGTTTGGGTGGTGTCGCCTTGCTGAGGGACTATGTCACTGGGGATGGGCTTTTGACATTCTAAGTCTCACAGCATCTCAGTTCCTTTTCCCTGCCTCACACCTCCCATGCAAGGCGTGAGCTCTCAGATTCCTGCTCTTACGACCCAGCCTATTGCTTGCTATGCCTCCTCAACAAGGAGTCTTATCCACCAGATACAGTAAGCTAAAATAAGTTTTTAATTCCCTTGTAAGTGTTTGGCCACAGCAACAGAAAAGGAATTAAAAATACTCCTCATAAACTTGCTAACAGCTGATGGGATGCTGAGTGTGAGGCAGTGTAAACAGAATGACCTGCTGAGAGCCTTTGGAGTACGGCTGTAGACCACTCTTGTGCGCATGGTATTTGAGCACGATTCAGTAGGATGCCTGACCCCTCTGATACTTTGAGGCTGAATGTGGGGAAAGTGGCAACCCTTCCTCAGAGGGGCATGCAGTTAAGAAAAAAAAAACTTTCTTTTACTCCTTCTCAGGCTATCAGGGTCACCTAGGGGCAACCCTAGCTGGGAACATGGATTGTTGAATAGAGTGACCAAATTTCACCTGTTTTGCAGGGCACTGCCCACACTTTGCTGCAAGAGACCCCATAACACAGGCAGTCTGGAAGAGGGTCCATTTTGAATCACATTGTCTGGACTGGATCACAGTTCAATCATGTGCCAACTGTGTGGCCAGGTTATTAAAACCTTTCCAAACCTCAGTTTACCCAGTTGTGAACCCAATAGAGTTAGCATGATCCTTGGAAAGAGAGAACACGAATACAGTACTAAGAAAACTGTCTATAGGATGCAATTAATAACCAGCTGACTTCCATTTCCTTGGACACATTACGTTCTTTTGTCCCCAAAGGAGTTTCTATATTTCTTTTCTTCTCACTTCACATCAAACAAAACAACCCAAAGAAACCCAAAATATTGTGGCAGAGGGGTTCCACTTTGACAAGTAGTCCACAGGATTCAAAGAACTTAACGAAGGTCACTCAGCTTATAAAAACCAGAATTTAAACTTAACATCAAGCCTGGGTCTCATTCTGTGTTCACGTATTTCCTCCTTGAAAGGAAGCCAAGCATAACTGATCTCTAAGTTTTCTTATGGCATCAAAGCCTAGGAAAGCTTCTGATGAATTGAATAGCTTTCTCAGGTAGACACGGCTCCTGAATGAGCTTTCACTTTGGTTTAGGGAACAATATGTAACTGCTCAAAGTAGAATAACAAATGTATGTTCCACCACAGCAGTAGACGAGCTTCTGCGCAGAATGGCTAATTGCCAAGTGATTAGGACAGACAACGAGCAGATTCAGACAAACAAGACCTATGTGGGCTGAGCTGATGGGAAGACTTCCTGCAGAGCTGAGGACACTGACTTCCTGACTTCTGGAGACAGCAGAACAGTGTGAACCTAGTAACCCTGGGTGGTGAGGTTGGAACAGCACTGCTCCGCAACAAGCCTGGCTGGAGAGAAGTATTTACCCAAGAGAATAATGGGAGATTTGGTTTGGAAGTTGGAAGTGTGAAATTCTGGAGAAGGATGGAGGCTGGAAAATAGATTAACATGATTACTGATTTGTATTTTCTGTTGTTTTTCATGTTGTGTGCATTTGGAGATCTTTATTGAAGTGTGACTGTGAAATTTGAAAACCTAAATATTTAATGATACAACTTGGTTAGTGTAGACATATACAACACTTATATACAAACAGCAACAAAAACACTGTTCTAAGAAGTTTCCTTCTAGCTCTCATGTTTTTGGTTTTTGGTGTGTATGTGTGTGTGTGTATGTGTTAAAGCATGATTAGTAAAACTCAGATACTGAAATTGGGGTTTGACCTGAAGATCTGAAAAACACCTTGACCTCAGTCCAAAATGACGACCCTGCCTCCAGGAATCTCAGAACAAGATTGTGTGTTGAGAGCTGTTTTCTTCTGTTTTATAATCCTCTCTAGGGTTGGGATTAAAAGCATACACTGCTATGGTTAATGGCATGCACCACCCAGTTTCTATGGCAACAAGTGTGGCTACTGGGATTAAAAGTGTGAGTCACTGTGGATACTGAGATTAAAGATGTCTGTTGCTATTACCTGGTCTGTTTTACTCAGATCTTCAGGCAAGCTTTATTTATTAAAATACAATTGAAATGCCACTACGTGCGTGTGTGTGTATGTCTGTGTGAGCCTGCCTAGTAGTAGTAACTCTGCCCCTCTAACAGGTGCTTTAGTTCACAGTGCCATGATGTCAATGCAGGCACTGGATCTCTAGAACTTACTTGTCTTGCAAACCTGAAATGAAAAGCTCTATTTCCCTCTCTGGCTCCTGACAGTTTCCATTCTATCCTCTCTGCTATGAGTTGACTGACTTGGGCACTTTCTACATAGGTACGACACCATCTCTGAGGGTCTTGTCAACAATTTCTTAGCTATATCACCAAAACCACAGGCCATAAAAGCAAAAATAGAGAAGAGAGTTATAACTGACCCAAACCCTTCTGCACAGCCAAGGAAGCCATCACGAGAGTGAAACGGCAAGCCGAGGAGTGGAAGAAAGCATCCGCAGATCATTTAACTGAAGGGGTTAATAATCTAGAGAGGTAAGAAAGGTTTCTGACTCACAGAAAAACCTAATATGGAAAACAAAACTCTAAACAGCCAGTCTTTAAAACAGACCAAAGCAAGGATCTACCGAATGGATTCTTCTCCAGAGATACATGCAAACAGCCACCAGTCACAGAATGCATCTTTAAACATCAGGAAATGCAAATCCAAGCTACTGGGTATCCCATCAACCCTATGGGATTATTGCAAACAAAAATCAAAAGGGCCCAGGTAAGCAAAGAGGTAGAGAAATTTAGACATGTGGACCCTATTGGTAGGCTATTAATTGGTGACGTTATTGTGGAAAATGGTACAGTATTTCCTCAAAAAATTAAAAATAGAGCTATTACACCATCTAGAATTTCTACTTCAGGTTATATATTCACTAGAATTGAAACTAGAATCTGAAGGGCCTGGACAGAGGGCTCAGCGTTTAAGAGTAAGTACTGCTTTTATAGAGACCCTGGGTTGAACTGCTATGACCCATGATGGGGGGCACACAACCACCTGCAACTCCAATTCCAAGGGATTTAGCATCCTCTTCTGGCCTTGATATGGGGAATCTTGTTCCTATACATGTCTACCGTGCATATATATAGAATTAAAAATAAAATAAATTCTTGAAAACAAAATCTTAGATGTCTGTGAGATGATTTAAGACACACATAAGGAAAACAACTTTGCTTCAAGGAAAAGAGGAATTCTATCATTTGCATCAACACAGATGGATGTGAAGGACATGTGTACTCAAAGCTGTAAACTGGTCTCTGAAGGCTCAATGCTGCTAAATTCTTTTGTGTTTATTCTTCTAAGTGAAACTTGCAGCAGGCCATTTACAAAGTGGGGTGTGGCTCTGGAAGAATGGATGTGGGTGAGGCAAAACTGCTTCTGCTGTCACTGCAGTTGAACCTGAGACAAACCAGGGCTAAGTCATGCACCAGGCATAATGACTGTTGGTGTTACTACAGGCTGGGCACACTCTACTTCACACTGATCTATTGCATTTTTGTTTATTTTTTCTATTGCATTTTGAAAATAATACTCTGTTAGTTCTTTGAGAATTTCATACATCATATTTTAATCATTTTCATTCCTTCCCCACCCAAATTCCTTCCAGATTGATATCTCCCTCCCACCCAACTTTCAATATTCTCTCTCTCTCTCTCTCTCTCTCTCTCTCTCTCCATGAAGTCCATTTTGTGCCACCCAATAATTCTTTGGTGTAGGGCTTTCCCTGAAATATGGTCACTATATCAGTTGTCACAACTTCATTTAAAAAAAAACCTGACTTCTCTGTCCCAGAGCTATCAAATACCAATAGCTCTTCAGCTAGGGGTGGGACTTTGTGCCCACCTCTCCCCTCCAACCTGGGGTTTGGTCTGGCTTGAGCTTATATAAGTCTTGTGCATGCTGTCACAGCTGCTATGAGTTCATATGACCATAACTGCTATATCCAGAAAACAGTTTTCTTATAGTTATCCACTGTCTCTGGCTCATAGAATCTTTCTGACCCCTTTTCCTTGAAGATTCATAACCTTGGGTATAATGGGCATAGTAATAAAGTGACTGAATGAATTACTACTGTACCATAGATCAGTTCATCTCTCAACCCTCACCACAGGAACTGTTTCTTGCAGCAGATCACATTTAATCCAGAGACCCACAACTGACCAGTTTGCAGAGAATGAGGAACTTGGAAGTTCTCAGCCTTATGCAGGATTATCTACACTACACTATTGTTCTTGCCCTTTATCTCAGCTTTAGAGAATCAGGTTGTATAGTGGTCAAATGGATAGAGTGCAGGGATAGATTTGTTTGCATTACATCTTTCAACTATCATTTACTGACATCTCCAGCTGCTGAATTTGCTAATGGGTACATTATTTCCCATGAGCCTCTCTAGAAGCTGGGCGAGGATGTAAGGATGTCTGTGGCAGGTGCATCCCTCCAAGCAACATCATTCTTTGGATGTGATGCTGCCTGGCAACTCCTGCTGCCTGGCCCTCATTGTTTCCTCTAGCTATGTGGCAGCCTGAGCCCTTCCCACCCAAGTTTATGTACCAGGATGCAAAAAGTAAGATTTGGACCTGTGGCAATGCTGAACAAAAGAACTAGAAGACTTCTGTATACATGTGAGGTACCTGTTAATGACTGGAAAATGGAGTCACAACAATCACTAGAATGATTTAGAAGTTCTTTGCAATCCCTACCAAATACTCAGATGGAGATGAGGAAGAACTAGAGTAAAGCCAGGATCAATTAGAAGAACAGTGAAGAACCTACTGTGTGTTGCTAAAAGACTAATTTTAGATCTGTAGCAGTTAAGACAATGTGGTGCTTATGAAAGAGAATAAAATATAGAAACAGAAAAACAGAGTGTATGGACACGAACCCATGCATGTGCTGTCACCCTGCTTTGCTGTGAGGATGTCCTGGGTTCACAATGGGTAAAGCATTTGTAATCATAATAAGTGTAGCGAAGACAACTGATACCCATTAGAATGCGGATGACCTTGACTTTTGAATCATCCTTGAAGATGGCTCCAACTTATGTGTAAGAGACCAATACTAAAGCTTTCAGGAGAAATCAAAGCCCTGATTTTCTTGACATTGATAGAGGTCAGAGAAGCACACCATAAATATTAACTGGAATGACATATGTAAGTGCTATGTATTTATATGCACATGCATACATATATAAATGTATATACCTACACATATCCAAACTTTGATTCTCAGCTACATTCTGATGTCTCTGTGCTGTGGGACAATGGTCTTGTACCCTGTAAAGATTTGTCTGTTGTATTGGTTTAATAAAATGCTGATTGGCCAGTAGCCAGGCAGGAAAGTGTGGGCAGGGTAACCAGAATAGGAGAATTCTGGGAAGAGGAAAGGCTGAGTCTGCAGTCATAACCCAGACACACAAGATGAGAATGCCTCGCTGACAAAAAGTACCACGCCACACGGCTGACACAGACAAGAATTATAGGTTAATGTAGGAAATAAGAGTTAATAAGAAGCCTTAGCTAATAGGCCAACCAGTTTATGATTAATGTTAGACCTCTGTATGTTTCTTTGGGACGGAATGGCTGCAGGACCAGGTGAGACAGAAACCTCTCAACATCTGGCTTTGGCAAATGCATAGAGGAGAGGTGGCACCACAATTCAGCCCCTAGCAGCTCTCAGTGCATTTTATTATCCAGCCATCAGACCTCTATAATAGATCACCCTGGACAAAGATGAAGTGCCTTTGGAAATTAGCAAGGTGTTATGACTCGGTCTCCTGGCCCTTTGTTCTTACTGTGTTCTACATATGCAAGCTGTCTATAGGCTGACAGATTACCCATCTATTTTCCCTGTGGGGACACCATGATCTGTCAATATCTCCACATTTCTCTCGAGAGCCATTCCAGACTTGCAAACAGACAAGTGTGAGCTCCTAGGTAATCGTAGTCAAGCCTCTCCGCTTTGCCCTTAACCTTAAGGAATGCTATTGCATTCAACTGAGCCGAGTTCCATGGCAATCTCCTTTCCATCAACCCTGAGCTCTGGAGGAGACCTGCCAGTGACCATTTATTAGGGGGATATGCATGCTTTCCTTGCTGTTATTCCCCCGTGGTCTTAGCAAGTGCCAAGACTGTAGGCCTGCTCTCCAAAGGGTGGCTTTCTGCCCACAAGTGAGCACCTATTCCTAAGCACAACCACCTTCCTATGCTTGAACATCCCTTACCTATCGCCAGCTATGAACCCTGTGACACTGTGGCTTTGCTCAGTGTGATATGTCCATATTTTCCAGCTTCTAGAAGTTAGCCTTTCTTATAAAGTGTTCTAACCTCAAACATAGGCTAGTGGCCAGGAAAGGTAGGGAAATCTCCAAGGGTATGTCAAGGTCTCTCTACTTCTTTCCAGGATAGGGAGAGGGTCGTGTCATAATAGGGAACTAAAGGTGGGCTAAATACGCAGCTTAGTGATGCCGATTTGTTCAGGACAAAGCTCTAGGGACAATCTAAGAGCTGTGGTCCCAGGTTTTCATAACGACAATTGGCTTGCTTAAGCCTTGCATAATCTCTTAAGTTCTATTCTTTTAAGTCTTGGACTTGAACCTCTCAGTTGCAGGAGGTGAGAGTGCCATTGACTCCAGGGTGACCTTTCTGGCACACAGTTGACCTTCAGCTGCTGCTTCCTGCTTCCGACTGTTTGCTGTCTCTCTGTAGAACATCTTTGGCACCCCACAGCAGCCTCTTCATGGCCTCAAAATGACAGATGCATCCACAAGAACGAGCATTCTGCCTTCCATTTTAATGCCCTCCATGGCTTACTGTCCACTTTCTGTAACATCAGGCAAAGGCTTTGTTTACAAAGGCAAATGCCAAGGCAGAGTCTGGGTGTCATGATGTTTATTGGGGATTGTCATGTATGAAAGGAAAACGAAGGCACAATGACTAAGATAAAGAGGTGGTTCAATCACAATAAAGATCCATAGAGCCCTGGTGAACCATCAGGAACTCAGCACTGAGTCCATCAGTGTTTGAGAGTTGACTGAGTTGCTGGTGCCTTGGTTCCTCTGTCTCTGAATCCAGGTGGTCCGCCAAAGGCCATGGCCTCAGACAACATGTCCCTCTGCTGCTAACGTGGATATTGGAGGAGTTGATATCTGGAGGCTACTTGTTGGCTATACTTGCTAATGCTGGACAGGTGGACAGGAAGGCCACATCTGGGGCTGTGCTCAGAAATTACATACATGCCTGGGGTCTAGTACATGAGGCATACGTGATGAATGAACCTGTGGGAAAAGGCTATCTCTTACTGAGGTGTCTCCAGGCACAGATGGTGATGACGTCTTTGCATAAAGGGTGGGCAGGGGCACTTGCTAGGAGTCCTGTTTTCTGGGTCCTCTGCGTTCAGGAAGGTGGGAACTCCGAGGGATATCAAGAGCAGCCATAGAATCTGTGGGCACTCCAAAAATGGTTCTATCTCTCCTCCCTCTTTTCCTCTTTTATCCCCTGTAGGCCTTTCTTCCTTTCTTCTTTCTTCCACTTCCCCTGCCCCCCTTGAAATGAAGCAATAAGATGTTTAGAGATCACAGCATGAAGGCTGAGAAGGATCAAGAGCGCCTGAGGTCGATGTGAAGTGAGAAACAAGCACTATCATCTCTATAGTGTCTCCCAATCGACTACTCCTTGACTACTCAGATGGTGACTCAAAGGCTGTCTTCATGTCCTCGGGTCCAGAAAGATGACAAACTCTTTGGAGACAGGTGGATTAGAATGTCTCATCTGATTACAGGCATTGGCAGAACGTGGGATAATTATCCAACACCTGAACACTCTAGCCCCAGGCTTTGGTGTACTGGCTTTCCAGAAAACTATCAGCACCCTGGGGTTTAGGGGTGAACAGCCTGTATGTGGCTTTTAGTCTTCATACGGCTGGTCCAGAGGGGCCATCTGGAACCCAGCTTGAACCAGCTTGAACCCTTTTTTTTTGGAAGTGTCCAAGTCAGAGATGGCTGTCATGGCTGCCAACTCTGCTGCCAGACTAGACCCATGTGATGCCTGCAGGAAGCTCAGATGTGGTGGGCAGAGGGCTGGAGCTTAGGAGCAAAATGACAGTAAAGACGACAATGATTTCACCCACAGCAGCTGCTGAGCACACTGGTCCTGGACTGACTTTCAAACTCTCTTCACAAGACTTGCAATGGAGAGCTGCTTACCCCACTCTCCTGCCAAAAGGTAACATTTCAGTGAGTGTTTCCGACCAAACAGGTATGATTTTGACCCAGCAATTAAGATGAGACAAGGACGCCTTCAACACATTCAATAAGTATCTGTCAGCCAGGTAAATTTTAGAGTCAGATCTGGGTGATGTCAAACCATTGGCTGTAATAGTCGGTGGGGGAGGGGGGGAGGAGAGAACGAAGATGCTACTCTATAGCTTGCTACCCTATTGTTTGCTGCTGCGATGAAAGCACTAACCAGAAGCAACTCAGGCAGAAAAGGTTCAGCTCAGCTTCCACTTCCAGGGAGATCAGGGCAGGAACTGAAGCAGAAACCCTAGAGGAAGGGCTGCTTATGGAATGGCTTTCTGGCTGGTGCTCAGCTAGGGTTTTTTTTTTTTTAAAGTTTGGACCCACCTGCCTAGGGATGGACGCCCACAGTAGGTTGAGGCTCTCCTACAACAACTGTCAATCAAGACAATCTCTCATTGGCATGGCTGCAGGCCCACCTGCTCTGAGAAATTCTTCAGTTAAGGTTTTGTCTTCACTGGACTCATGTTGTGTGAAGTTGTCAATTAGGGCATCTTCCCTGTACCCCATGGCACCTACATCATGATCACCAAGCAGGTATGCAGAGAGAATGGAAATCTAAGGCACTACAGGCCCAGAACATCTGCCCTGAGTCAAGAAGGGAAGTCAAAACCAAAGCTATTGCTCATGGAGCAATGAGGAGTCTGCCACGGTCACTCGGCACTGGATCAGGAA
This sequence comes from Neodon shergylaensis, assembly GCA_025134845.1. Lineage (NCBI taxonomy): Eukaryota > Metazoa > Chordata > Mammalia > Rodentia > Cricetidae > Neodon > Neodon shergylaensis. Next base: position 28,851,126 of record JABTXL010005752.1, on the reverse strand, counting down.
CGGGCAAGGAAAACACATTTGTGCTTTAGTTTTTCTGTTTGTAGATAGAGACCCAAGAGGCAGGGATGTGTGTGACTGGTTAAGGAGCATTTCATCTCAAAGCAATGAGGGCAAAACCTATGACAACATGTAGAGAGATGTCAGGCTTATGACTGCTCTTAAGACAATGATAATGATGTTGAAGCTGATGACCATGAAGAAGATGTTGGCAAATGATGGCACCATGAACACAGAACTCATCATATGGCAAAGTGTACAATACAATTGTCCCCACAACCCCATCATATGATCACAAGTGTTATTATTCTCTATTTTCTTGAAGGAGAAACTGAAGCCCAGAAAGGTGAAACCATTTAAGGCATGAAGCAGGGGAAGTGATAGAGACCTGTCCTGCAAATAGAGAAAAACATGGACCAGAACAGCAGAGGAAGCTTCCCCGGGCAAACCGTAGTCCTTCTAGCCCAGCAAGAAGTGGCCTTTCAGAGCCGGGCGATGGTGGCGCACGCCTTTAATCCCAGCACTCGGGAGGCAGAGGCAGGCGGATCTCTGAGTTCGAGACCAGCCTGGTCTACAGAGCTAGTTCCAGGACAGGCTCCAAAGCCACAGAGAAACCCTGTCTCAAAAAACCAAAAAAAAAAAAAAAAAAAAAAAAGAAGTGGCCTTTCAGAGACTTCTCTACCAGAGGCAGAAGCCCCTACTGCTCCCTGCCCACAGGTTAGATGCTAAGAAAGCAGCTGGACATGGTGATGGCTAAAATTCCCTTGGTTCTTGCTCTTTGGGATTCTCTATAAAGTTTCAAATGTCTTCGATCGAATTTCCTGGACCTTTTTGCATAAAGTCAAGATTGGGGTTAATCTGCCATCAGCTACAGGCAGCCATTTACATGGTCTCTATGGGGAAGAAGGCAGATTTACAAAGTCAGATCTAATTAAGAAGCACAGACTTTCTTAAGGAAACAGTGATTCTGCATCACAATGAGAGGATAAACACAGCCCAGAATAGAGAATTGCTAATTGTTCAGCACAGCTGGGAACACCACTCTCCCTTTGATACTAAACTTACTGCCTGTGCCTGCAAACTTCCCAAATTCTTCCCTAGTGGCATGGCAGAGAGATAAATCAGAACCATTTTCTGAATCCTTTTGGACTGAAAAGGAGTCCTAGTTCTCTGAATTTTGACTTACCCAGACTTCTGTCTAAAACATTTGCTGCCTTAGGGTTTACTTGGGAGGAATTCGTGGTTTTAAAAGAGGGACCAGGAGGGCGCTGTGTTGGGAAATTGCTGCCAGATTATACTGGTGTCACATTAACAGCATCCAGAACTTGCGATGCTCATCAGGACATCTCCAAACCTACCAACTTCACCAGGGGAACAGGTTTAAGGGGCACAACTCATCACTGCACAGGGCTCAGAAGTACATCGGCAGGTTCCCTAGCCCATGGCCATTGAACTAGGCAGAGAAACACCTCTCCATAATGTAGCTCATTACACTTCAGATGGCCCTCTGTGTAGGATCCTGTTCTTTCAAACCCTGTCCCTCTGTCCTCACTGTAGTCTTGGACTTGTGATATCTGTGATGGCTGCTTGTTGGGAGACACACTTCCTACAGGTCCCCTGTACAAAAAAAAACATACTAGAGACCTGGGGTCTAGAATTGACCAAAGTCCTACTGGTGGGCCCTATTTTTTCCCTTGTCCTCACCTCTGGCACACTTTCCTCCCTCCCGTGCCTCAGCCCATGCTCCCGACTCACAGACTCCAGTCATTCTGCCTGGATAGCTCTGGTCTTAGCTCTTTGAACACCATGACTTGAACTCCAGATCTCCCCTTTATCTCATAATACTACTGGGCAATAGATAGCCATGGTGCCTAAGTGGGACCCTATCGCCTCATTGCTAAATTATTTCCTAACAGATTCAGGGAGACAGGGAGTCATTGCCTTCAGTTTAGTGCCCCTTCATGACTCCTTCAAGCTCCAATAGATAGTCCATGTTAAGTAGGGAGCATAACCCCCAGCCCCTGGTATCCATCCCAGCCCCCTGGCCTGGGCATTGCTTTGGTCTGGACTTCAAATCCCAGCATGACCACTCCCACAGGGTATTTAAGTGGACTCCCAGAGGAGGAACACGTGGTCCTGGGTTTGCATGTGCTTTCCACTTTCCTGTCTCCCCACCATGCGCTCGGCCACCCAAGAGTGTTGTACTTAATAAAACAAGGCATTGTATTTGGTTTAATCTGACCTAGTTGTTTCTGCGCCGGCAGAGCCACCTGGTCTTAGGATTTTTTGCTAACATTCCAAATCCAGTGACCACAAAGACGGTCCTGGTTACACTGACTGGATCGCAAAGCAAACCCCGAAGTCATTAATCTGAGAAAGGGACAGGTAGGGAGGAGGGAGGTTGACAGGGATGGGAGAGAGGGGGAGGTAAGAAAGGGTAAGTGGGGAAAGAGCAATGGGAGCACATTAGATACACACATGAAACCATCAAATTAATCAAAGAATTACAGAAAACAAGCATGCTTTGGTGCCCTGTGTGTGGCAAGGCTCCATTAAACATGATTCATTGTGTGGCTTGCTGCCTGCAGCCCTGGACCTCTCCTCTAATGTGCTCTTTTTTCAGTTGCTCACTAGACAGTCACTTCATTTTACTGAGTTCTTTACAAGGGAGGACCCTCAACTTTGGGGCTTTTCATGTGGCAATGACTGCATGGGCCACTTCCCTGCTTTCTTTCATGTATCTTTCACGCATTCCCACTGGATAGGACATAGGGAACCCATTTTTGAATGTGAGGATAAAGGGGCTGGGAGGTATCAGGTACCTTTCTAAACCATTAGGTGCCACCTCAAGCCAATTGCTGGTAGAACTGGATGTCAAAGCCGGAGCTCAGTCCATCTCTGCAAACAACCCGCCAGAGAACTTGTAGCTCTTATGTAGGTGGGTAGTATTCTCTCCTACCGATGCAGCACCCAGATACAGAGAGGAGGGGGAAGTCAAAATATTGGGACTACCTCCCCCCAAAATCTATCATACAATGGCAGTGGACCTCCCCTGACAGGCTTTGTTACTTAGATACCAGTTCCCACTAGCATCGCTGTTCCCTTGACCTCACACTCATTATTGCTCCAATGACTCTTTGATGCTGGTATTTAAATGCTCATCTCATTAGCGCCAAGTTCACCTGTGAGGAGAGGCCAGCGCTACGAGCATGGCAATTACACCCCAAGGCAGCTGGTTGTTTTGTCTCTTTCTGATACTCCCTCTAGACTGGGAGATGATGATTCTTGTTTGCACATATTCTGAATTGCTTACTTGAAATGCATTTTTTTTCCTCAAACCTGTGCATCTTTTTATGTTACTTAGGACTGGAACAGGCAAGGCAGACAAACTCTGTGGAGATACATTGTCACAGCTGGGCACATCTTAAAGGCGGTGGGATCTGATGTTGTTATTCTGTTCTTTATGATTTCACAACAGGCTATCACCCAGAAGGAAATTGTGGCCACCACCTTCCAGCTGCTATGAGCCTCCTCCACATTCCGTTCAGAGTGGAGCTTGCTACCCAAAGTGCACTAGTGATGTGGGATAAGACAGGAACAGTACAGAGCTTTATGCATAAGGCAAGTTCTCTTTAAAATATTAGTTTTTATTATTCTTTGGGCATGCATGTATCTGTGTGTTTGTACATGTGAGTGCAGGTGCCTGTGCAGGCCAGAGAAGGGTGTTAGAAACCCTGGAGCTAGAGTTTGTTGCAGGAGTGAGTTTCCCAAAGGCAATTCCCAAAGGCTTTGATGGTATTTAATTTTGAGACCACAGCAAGAAACTGGTGTGCTGTTCTATGGTGAGAATTGGAATCTCTGATGTTTTTATTGACATAGTTGTTAGTGACAATCTTTCCAGGTAGAGATTACCAGAATGTGATGAGATTTGCTGGCTTCATTACCAGGTCACAAACCATCATCTGTCACTTTATTCTGCCTGGATGCCTGGCTCCTGGCAAGTCAATTGTGTCCCAGTGTGACAGACCACAAATAAGGTGGCAGACTTCTCCTTTTGTTGGGACCATGGCCTCGCAATCTATGTAGATTCAACAGGACCCATTTCTACGTCTCCTGGAGTCTGAGTTGGCCCTGTACCTTGGCCTCGAACTTGCTTTGTATTCCAGTCAAGACTTAAATTTGCCATCTTCCTGTTGTAGCATCTCAAGCAGCTGAGGTTACAGACCTGTGCTACCAGGCCTGATTCTGAACAGAGTGCACCACACAGGTGTGTGACATGTTACTGATGGAGTAGGGGACTCTGCCCAGTTTTGAAAACCATCCTCAGGCTGACCAATTCACCAGGCAGCCTCAAAATTTCAGAAAAATTGCTATATTAGTGACTGCAGGTTTTTTTTTGAGGAGGGGCGACAAAAGAATACAAGAAGCCGCCTGTGAATGGGTCAAGCCTTTAATGGTCCCTTTTTACAGTTGTACAGAGAGCACTTAGTTCCAGGTAGTGATTTGTGACAACACAAGCAAAATGTTGACTCCCCTGAGCCTTGGTATTGCTGGTTTTTATTGGGACTCACTGGAGGAGGTAGACAGTGTTTGCAAGTCTGACCTCTTGACTCAGATCCTAGATTCATCCAGGTCAGATGCTAAGGCTTTAAGTATGCACATTCGTCCACAGCAAGTCCCATCTAGTATAATGAAACAAAAAAGGATATGGCACATTTTTGATTAATTTTAGACATGAGTGTAATTTTCAACATGAAGTACCAAAAAGAAAAGAAATCTTAGAAATGAACAAGTAGCAACACAAAGGGCAGACATATTAATGTAAAGAAAACAGGTGAGGGGGTGAACCAGGAGAAGATTGGATCTAAAATGCAGTGCAGACCAGAGTGCTCATGGCAGAGAGATGGCAGGAGCACAGAGCAGTGATGACAAACAGCTCTGTGGAGAGTCATCATCACCATTGCAGCCTTCCTTGTGTCTAATAAGCTGTTTTCCATGTGTGTACTGGTTGTCCCTCTGGACCGAAACACACTGCCATTTTGTAGCCTGTCTCCCAAAAGCTTATGTCATGTTGTGTTATCATTATCGTCTGGGACTAGAGTGGTTCAAATTTCTATAGTGATCTCTGCTGTTATCTAGGGCTTCATTTATTACATGGGATAGGATAGATAGACCGATAGCTAATTAGTAAAGAAATAACCCTCCATTTTAGATACAGTGCATACACTCTGAGAACCAGACCCAGGAGCAAACTCTGTGACATGAGTTAGGTAAAGCTTCCTTGCCCACAAGGGCAACCAACTGAAATGTTAAATCTAACTAAACTTACTCGAAATTTTTAAAAATTTAAAGTTTGCTTCAGAGGACAGCATCAGAACCACAACAAGAAAATAAAGTGAAAGATGGGATTTATTCCATTGTTAAAGGTGGGGAGGAAGCTGGTTTGGCTCAGTGCCACCTGACAGACCTCCCTGGGGACAGTGGTCATGCTAGGGCTCTGAGTTCCTGACCTGCAGGCACGTATTTCCTGTACTGCAACACATGATGTCATCTGCTACTGCTCCATCAGGAAAAGATAGCAATCTGCTCATCCTCAGTCAGAGGAGGGCACAAGAAGATGCCACCGTGGATGCTCCTTCTGACCATCCAATCAGCAACAGTTAATGGTGGTGGCTCAGTGGGTAAAGGTGCTTGCTATCAAACCCGACAGATGGAATTCAAATCCCTAGGACTTACATGATGAAATGGAAGGCAAGAGGACTCATACATGTTATCCTCTGACCTCCATGTGCACCTCTATACACACACACACACACATCTAGGTACCCAGACTAAATAAATGTGAAAAACATGTATTAAAACATTAATGTGATCTATTAAGTTTACTACTGTCAAGGGATTAGAGAAAAAAATGACTTTTCATCTGTGGCTGGTGGGATAATAAATTACAGCAGTCATTCCAGAAATCAATCTATTCTATGAAAATTAAAAATACTTATAACTTTTGATTCGATAATCCATTTGAGATGTATTCTACAGAAATAAAATTACCAGCATTTTATATGTTCTGGGGCTGGAAAGATGACTCTGGTATATATAATACTTGATGTTTTCCCAGAGGACCCTAGTTTAATTTCTAGTACCCATGTCAGGAGACTCACAGCTGTCTATAACTTCAGCTCCAGAAGATTCAAAGCTCTCTGGCCTCTGAGAATACTTGTGTACATATGATATACACTCACACAAACATATACATGAATAGATACACTTTTTTAAAAAAAAATACATATGCTAATGAGGCTGGAGAGATGATTTAGTGGTTAATAGCACATATTGCTTTTGCTGAGGGCTGGAGTTTGGTTCCTAGTACCCCAAAAACTTGAGAAACAGATGTGTTATGCTGAAACAGATGTTTCATAGTATTTACCATGGGCCAAAAATGGACCCAACCCAGGTGGCAGAAAGGAAAGATGGACACGGGGTATATTAGTATGTTTCCCCCCACTCCCAGATTTCAGTGTCTGGGGTGCATAGGCAACTCCTCTCCTCATTGCCAGGTTGATGCTGATTGAGGTCAGGCAGTCTCAGCTCTGGGTGACTGTGTGTTGAGGATAAAGTCACATATTGCAAGGAAGAAAGGACTCAATGGTACCTAGTCCTCTGGATGCAGCCCCAGGTGCTTCCTGGGAACTTTACATGAAGAGACATCCTGATGCTTGGGGAGATGCTGCAGAGGTCGATAACCACTTCCCTTGGATGTGAGGCCTGGCTCTGCTGCAGACACATTCTCTCACAGAGATAACAATGAGACATGGATCTGGGTCCCCCCTCCCAGACCACTGCATGGCTTCCTGAGGCTTTTAATCTCGTGGGAACTTGAGGGGATGTTGGTAAGTCAGTGTACCAGATCAGAAGAGGGTTGTTTGCCAGGCCAGAGGTGCGAGTGCTGGAAGCGGTCACAGGAGGGTAGAAGGTGCAAGATTGGTGGACTGAGTGATGGGAGACAACCACGCTCCCATTGTGTCAGATGCAAGCTCCCCTGGGCTACCGTTTCCAAATGTGGATCTGGGAAGACATGTGCCACTTGCTCAGTTACCACAGGTTCCACAGCTCCAACCCAGAGTCGCTCTTCCTGTTCATGGTGTTTATCAAGAGCCTTTTCCGCTCTGGCAAAAGTGAGCGAGTGAGAAGGCAGCCTTATGCAGTTTGTCAAAATGATTGATACTGCCCAGCCAGAGGGCCAGGGCAAAGGATGCTTGCACAGCAGACGGGGGAGAAAGAATGATCTGTAATATGGAGAGAGACATGCAGTTTCAGAAGATCTATTCTCTTCTCAAGCAGAAGGATGGGTAGCACCACTGGATAGCTAGGGTGTCTGTCTCTCTGCGCATGTCTTTCTTCCTCTCATCCTCCTTCCCCACTCTCCCAACATCGTTTAGACTTTGCTTTCCTCATTCTAGACTTTCATCAGAAGACAGCAGAGCTACAAGGAAGCCTTGACTCATCTCTCAGACCAGGGTCCTTCCTGCCAGCCCGTCTTATAGGTGGACGAGTTAGCCTCTGATTAGAAGCCCTGAGCAGGTCCTGTGGTCCTCAGGATTCTCACCTGTAGAATGGAGATGTCCTCTCCTTCATCTCACCACTGAAAAGTATTTTGGATATCTGCACCATTGCTTTCTGTGCGTTATAGTTTTAGAGAGGAAATATCTGACTGTCTGAGAGAAGTCAAGGGCATAGTCTATGCCTGTGACTTAGAGACTTTGTTTCTTTCTTCATGGCCCACTTTGCAAACCAAATTCTCTGGTTCAGTGTCCCTATTGGTGTACAGGGGGATGTCAAATTGTTTTATTGGTCAGATGCCTACAGTTAAGACGTTCGGGGTGGGGTGGGGGAATACATTAGCACTGAAGCCCCACACACCATCTCTCCAGGCAATCTCAGTGTTAAAGAATTTATCTCAAGAAGTGAGATTAAGTGTTGTACACAGCAGAGCCATGGGTGCAGACAAAGCAGCTGCCACAGTGTTATTTGCGACAGAAGAGAAACCACTAAGAGCAATACTGAAATATCAAGCTATTTGAAAACAAACTAAAATGTTAAAGTACCTGTTAATAGATTGTAGCACTATGAGGGTTTAATATGATGGAAAATACTTCAAAGTGCATGTAATAAATGAGCAGGTGAATTAAGCCCGATGTGAACATTACAAACAAGATAGACGTGAACCGAGTGAGATAGACGCCTACAGTGGATGAGAGACTTGCAGAACAATGTATGTAGTTTGTTCTCATTTTGGAACCTAGACCATGTATCTCTGCCCCTCTTTTCAGGGTCTGTGTCTGAGTCAAATGCACCGAAGCTGTCAGTAATGCCGCAGAGGAGGTTCTTGGGGCTAACTTCTGGAGAACGGTATCAGTTGACTAGCTCTCCAATTTATCCTTTTCCTCCAATGAGATGCGTGAGACAAATTTACATGAGAACAAGCACGCGCTGCATCGCGGTCCTAATGACTGCCTAATGCATCATTATGTGCAGGTTTCATTACTTGTGCTGATACCTTGGTTACGGGCCATTTTTCACAATTACAGATAGTGCCGAGATGAACGTCCCGTGCGTATGTCTCTGTCTGCTGGTGCTGTTATTACTAGGTGCTCGTGAAATTGAGAAGTTTTTCATGCTTATACACTTGACATTTTGCTACTTGATATTTTGCTTCTTGATTAATTTTAAATCCCGAACCTACTCCGTCACTTAACCTGCTGTGGGCTGGTAGCTCAAACAACTTCTGATATGATCTCTTCTGAAAATAGGAGCCCATCCTGAGGGGTCTGAGAGGAAAGTGGGTAAAATCCAAGTTCACAGAGGGTCGAGTATGAATCTACGAAGAACAGGAAGATGCACGGGGCCCTGAGCCTCTCAGAGGAGACGGCGGTAGGATGTAAACTGTCTGGCAGGCAGACAGGGTGAGAGGTGCCATGTGCTCTTTTTACCAGCTAAAGAGACACCACCCCCTTCTCGTTATGACGAGAGGCCCTCGATGACCACAGGAATCACATCCTAAAGTGGGTGTGGCTCTCCCACTCAGGAAACAGAGGAGGCCCAGGTTCCACAACCAGCAGGCACAGGAGCTGGGCTGATGGAAACTGCATCACGGTTAGATGGTGTCTGTGTAGAGACCTCAGAAGCATCAGTCTCTAGGTTGTTGGGTCCAGGGGCAGCATAGGGCTATGGCTACCTGCTAACATGGCTGGCTGAAGCCCATTTTCCACCTTTGTCACAGACATCAATGCCCTGATAATTTCTAAGGTGAATATGTTTGTTTGGCTCAGGGTTCTGGAGGTTGGAAGTCTGATAACTGAGAAGCTGCTTGCGGCAAAAGCCTTTTTGCTGTGTTATAGGCTGGCGGATTGAATCACCCAGCAGGAGAAAGACAGATCCTGAAACTTGCTGTCATAATTAATTCCTTGACAATAGCAACTATATCAGTTCCTTTTCTTGTTGCCTGACAAGGAGCTTAAAGGCTTTGTTCTGAGTCACATATTGAGTGGACATTATCCATCATGGTGAAGAAGGCATAGCAGTAGGCACAGGTAGTGGCTGGTCATATTGCACCCACAGTCAGGAAGCCAAGAACTATAAATGACACTCCCCTCACTTCCATTTCCTCCAGGATCCCAACCTGACACAGTGCTGCCCGCATTTAAGGTGAAGCTTCTCATCTCGGTTTGTCCTTTCAGAAACATCCCTCACAGACACACACAGGATTTTGTTTCTATAGCAATTCCAAATTCTACCAAAGTGACAGTGGAAGCAGAGCCCCCAGTGATAGCCTCTCAACATTGCCATAGGGATTAAAGTTTACATCGTGTGAATTGGGAGGACATAGTCACACCTGAGCAGCCTCAGAGTGTAGAGGAATCCTGGGACTAGAGAATGGGACAGAAGAGCGAGATAGGGGGATCAGAAATGGAGTCGATTGTGGTGCTTCAAAGGGCTGGTTTCTTACTCATCCATACTGCACACGAGGACAGACCCGGCTCCAGGCACCCATAGCAGGGCAAGTTAGTTAGGATATTCTGAATGGCCATAAAGCTGGGATTGTGTTTAGCAACATTTATTCATGAACTTCACAGATACCAAAGAGAATCAAGAAAAGAAAAAGACTTATGATCATTCTTCCAAGTGCTGTAGTCCTAAAATCATTGCAGCAGATGGTGGTCATTATGGGAATTGCTGGTCTGTCTAGTGCAGTGGTACCTTCCGCCCACCAGAGGCACTGTGAGCATCAGGTTCAGGGTGGCTGGGTGGCTCAGGGGTCCCATGGATGTGGTTCTTTACGGGTCTTCTCTGTAGAGCCCAGCTGGGCATTGTTTGGTATGAACCTCACCCATCCAACTGATTGATGGCTTCTGTGTGTCATAGTTCTAATCCAAGGCAGTCAGCAGCATGGGCTCTTGTGGATTTTTGCATGTGAATGGGAGGTTTCAGATGATTTAAACAAAAGCATGCATTTTAAGGGATGGTGATTCTAGGAGGCCTGATTTTAGAGAAAGGAGATCAGGTGGTATGAATGCCGCTGACAATGGGAGGTGGGAAGAACAGGGGAGGGTAATCCTGTTCAGACCTGACTGGCAGAGGAACCCTGAGACAGTGTGTGATACCCCAGAGAGAATGTGCTTGATACTTTGGAGGAGGGGCATGATAGGAGCACATTAGCTGGAAAGGGGCTGCTAGGAAAATCAGGAACTCTATGCATGGGATGACTTGGGTTTTGGTTGTCTGGTGAAGGGAAATTTAATAAAAATTCAAATAACTTTTCATTTTACATACTAACTGTAGTTTCCCCTCCTCTTCCCTTTCCATTTCCCCCTTCCCATCCACTCCTGTCTTCATTCAGAAAGGGCAGGCCTCCCATGGGCTTGAACAAAGCATGGGACTTCAAGTTGAGGCAGAACCAAGCTCCTCCCCTTGCATCAAGGCTGAGTGAGGTAATCCAGCATGGGGAACAGGTTCCCAAAAATCAGCTAAGCACCAGGGACAGGTCCTGATCTCACTGAGGAACCTTCAAAGAGACCAAACTGCACATCTGTCACACACATGTTGGAGGGCCTAGGTCGGTCCAATGCAGGCTCCCTCTTCCAGCAGTGCTGAGGCCTGATTACATGTCTGGATCACTCCATGGAGGCTTGTCCAGCATCTCCGTGAGTAATCTTTCCACTTCCTCATAGAGCGAGATGGGAGTATCCCAAATGAAACAGTAAAGTCTATTATCCCATCAAAGCAAAAAACAAAAAAAAAAAAATATGACTTCGGCTTCCTATTTAAAATGCTTAGTTTCTCTTCGCCATACCTTCTTTGAACATAGTGGTGAATGAGACCCCATGTAGCACCAGCCCTGGCTGTGGGTACATGAGACTCCATGCCCTAGGTTACTGATCATTTAGATTATGAGAGCCTGAATTCCAGGAGCAAAGAGGCTTAAGCACCTGGCTTTGTTTTGCTAGGCACAAAGAGTTACTTCAAAGCGCCATGCAAAATCTTACGGGAGCAGACAAATGTATTCCAAGCAAAAGTAACATTTTGTGAGCAACTTTCTCTGCTCTTACAGTGAAAAACTGTAGGAAAGAGGAAGCCATCATCATAAAGCAATGGGGTAATGCATTTCTGTAGGGTTTTTTTTTTTTTTGCCATCTTAGGGCTGGAGAGGGCTCAGAGGTTAATAGCACTTACTGCTGTTGCAGAGGACCCAGGTTTGGTTCTCAGGACCCATGCTGAGTAGACTCACAACCACCAATAACCCCAGTGGATCCAATGCTCTTCCCTAGCTCCTTTGGTACCTGCATGGATCTGGTGCACATATATACTCAGGCTCACAAACACACATAAAATCAAATCTTGAAGTCCTCTATACAGTGTCCATTGTTCAAAAGCAGAGCAATCATTTGTAAAATGTCCAATAGAAAGCTCACCAGGAAACCCGGGGGGGGGGATCATCCTGAGTGGGAGGCTGTATAATTAGCTTCTTCCCAATTCCAGTTGTACAGTGGCCTGGATGAACATGGCTAAGCTCTATAAATTGGGTTTTCAAATTTTACCTTTGACATTTGTTTATCGATTGCTTTAGTGTATATGTTAGGGCATGTATGAGGCTGTGTATTTATGTATAAAAGTCAGAGGGCAACTTGAAGGAGTCAGTTCTCCTACCATGTGGGTTCTGTGGAGAAACTTAGGTTGTGTGTTCATTCACACATGTGTTTCACTTCATGTGTCGTTTGTCTTTTTCTTCAGTAAGATTTCCAGACTCCAAAGAATAGGAGCTGCTCCCCATTGACTGTCTGGAGCCCCAGGAAGAGTTTCTATTGACAGGTGGAACCCTCCTAAGATTTCATGTTGCTTCCACCAGTTCATCTTGTTTTAAATCTCACTGCTTTTTAAAAATTTACCTTTATCACTACATGCCATTCTTCATTCACTTTGGAAGATCCTGCTATAGTTGATAACGCATTACATTTGGAATTCTTCACTCTTAAAGCATCCTTGCCTAGCTAGGCATGGTGACACATGCCTTTAATCCCAGCACTTGGGAAGCAGAGGCAGGCAAATCTGAGTTTAAAGACAGTCTGGTCTACAGGGTGAGTTCCAGGACAGTTGTGACTGTTACACAGAGAAACCCTGTCAAAATCTTTACTGTTTTGTTGTGGAATTTTCTAATGTAAGCAGATGGACTAAGGGACAAGGTGCCAACACTCAGCGTCAGCAATCATTGAAGTTCATCTCATCTTCCTTTCATTTGGTAGTAGGGGAAGAGAGGGGTGTACACAAAATTCAAGGCAGTGTTTTTCCAGCACACACAGTCAACTGCTTTGAGCTTAGAAAAGGCTGATTTAGTAATCACACATTTATTAGAAGTTATAGCCATCAGGGGTATACCTGCACAAACAAAGGCAGATAATGTTCCAGCATATTTGTCTAAGAAAATGAAACAGTGTTTTGCTTATTATAATATAAAGCACATTACAGGTATACCAAACAATCATACTGGCCAGGCAGTTATAGAAAGATCAAATCAAACAATAAAGGATATGTTAAACAAACAGAAAGGGAGGGAAAATATTCCCAGAGATAGATTACATAATGCTTTATTAACCTTGAATTTTCTTAACGCTAATGAGAAAGAAATAACAGCACCAGAGAGACATTGGATAATAGAAGTCTTTTGAATTAAATCAACAAATACTCCCATCATGGGACAGAGGACTCAGTTAAGAGCACCGCCTACTCTTCAAAGGTCCCAAATTCAGTTCTCAGAAACCATGTAAGGGCTCACAACCATCTGTAATAAGATCTGGTGCCCTCTTGATAAAGAGACCTGGTCAGTTGGTCTCATCAGCTTCGACCATGAAACCCAATATGGACAAGATCAACAGAAGCACCATATATGGGGTGCCCATGCATGCTTCAAAGGGGCATTAATTTCAGATTTGTTGTTTATTGTGGATCATTCTCATTGCCACCATAGACCACAATATCACCCACTGCTCTTACCATAATGCGCTACTGGAAAAATGCCTGGTGCAAGAATGTGTCTGTCTGGAGATTGTTTGCTGAGCAGCAGCATCTGAAATTGGGAGTCTCTGGACTCAGCAGGAAGACCAACCCCCACAGCCTACCCTGAACCCCAGGATTCCACCCATCCCCTGCTCACTCCAGATATCTTTCTAGTCACCATACAAAGGCAATTCCATACTTGGCTATGCAAAGGACACCAACTACCTTAGAAGCATCACTGCTGTGAGATCAGAGGGCAGAGCTAGCCACTACTTAACCATAAAGGTCAGGAGGTGGTGGCTCCTGCCTATAGTCCCACTCTTGGGAGGCAGAGAGCAGAAGCCATAAGGCGGGGCTGAAACAGGTCTTCAGCTCAGACTGAATAGAAAGGAAGCATCTGGCGATGGCCCCCGATTCTTTCATCTCCCAGGTTTCTACCCCATATCTGACTCCTGGTTGTTAATTAAGGCTAATTAGGACCATGCTTCCCATCACACAATTCTCCTGTGCAAAGTCCATACTCCAGGATCCTCTCTCTCTCCCTGCTTCTCTCCTTTTCTAGTCTTCCTGTTATATGGAAGGATGAGACAAGACCTGTCTTTTCTCCAGGTTGTTTTGTTCAAAACTTCCAAGGACAGAAATAAAGAAACAGCAACAAGAGTTTTACTGTGACCATGATTGCCTAGAGTTTTAATTATCATTTCATTTAATTGAAATAAGTTTTTGCTGCCAAGCCCAACCTGGCCTCCAATCTGCAATTCCCCCATCGCAACTTCCCTAGCACTGGGAGGACAGGCTCACCTGACCCAGGTCTTTCAATCTTTCTTGTGCTGTACACAAGTGACTTTTAGGAAAAAGGGGAGGGAACGTTAAAAAATTAAGCTTACTAATTTAAATCTCCCTCAGCTGGTCGCAGCCTGTGCGTGGAGCCAGCAGTTCATATAAAACTGAATACAGCTGCTTTTCTACACATCAGCCGCAGTTTTTTTCTCTTAAAATGCCTCGGATTGGCTTCAAGGACCCGTGCACCCTCACCTTAGATGGTGATAAAGACTTGAATGGCCCCAGAGAATTAACAGCTGAAGCAGAAAATTGATTGTTGAGAAATTACAGGAGGCACATGTAGATAGGGTGAGTCCAAATCTTAATTATATTCTAGTCATATTGCCTTCCAGAATTTCTCCTATGCGAGTTTTAATGCAGAGGGACAATATTATCTTAGAATGGATTCTTTTTTTACCACATAGACCAAGTAAAAACTTCCGTACATTTTATAGTGATGCATATAACACAGGGAAGGCAGGATACAAGTCAGAAGAATTAAGGTGGAACAAAGCCTTTATAATTCTTTCCAGAAGGCAGAATTATATGCTATTCTTATGGTACTAATGGATTTTTTAAAGAACTTCTCAACATAGTTACTGATTCAGAATATGCAGAAAGTTGTCTTGCATAATGAAACTGCTGAATTTATGCCAGAAGATACAGAATTGACTTCATTGTTCATCCAGGTGCAAGACATAATCAGGGATAGGCTTTGTCCTATATACATAACACATCTGATCCCATGTGGGTCTGCCAGGGCTAGTATCAGGTAATGCAGAAATGCTGCGGGACCTATTTTTGTTCCTTTAGCCAATAGGCTTTGAGATACCAGCTCACTGGGGTGTGGTATCTTTCACTTTAAAAATAAGCGGCCGCACCCCTCTCAAGTCTCTTGCTTGCTTTGGATTCTGCTTCTGGCTATCAGACGCTTTTCCTGGTCATGCAGGAGGCTGTTGTCTAGGATGGTGGCCATTCAAAACTTAAGCTAACTAAACCTTCCTGGCTCATGTCATAGAAAGGTGTCAACCATGGAATGCCCAGGAGTAACAAGGCGAGTTCCACAAGAAAGCTAGTCCCAAGTCACCAAGAATCTCCAAGCCACTTGGCCTTCAAATTATCACACTTGAGCATCCCTGAAAACTGACAAAGCTGGAGGAAGGCTTTTACATGTCAGTATAAATGTCTCTGAAGTCTTGATGCTGCCCTATGCTTCTGGGGAATGAAGATCAGGGCTCTGCCTGTCTGCACTATCCAAGAGATCTTGACTGTTTTTCAGCCTGAGCTCACTGAGGAGCTGGAACTGATCATGGGCAGGGGGAGTGTCCTCACTGGCACGTTTTGCTCTGTGCCCCGGCCACATGAGAAGTCTTTGCAGGCTCTGTCTGGTACACATCTGCAGGGACACCTTCGACATTAGCAACAAGATAGCAGAAAGAGAAGTGTATCAGGAAGGTCATTTCTCCAAACTCAACTGTCTGCAGCTTCTGTCCATGAATGGTGTCTACTTTCTGAGACCATGTGGAAACAGGTACTCAGGTACCTGGCTACCTCCCTGGAGACTCTCCCCACCCCTACTTGCTGCCACCCGTCACACCTTGACTTGATTTCCCCTAGTCTCGTTCTCCATTAGCTAAAAAAAAAAAAAAAAAAAA
>JABTXL010005752.1:28732089-28835094 GCA_025134845.1 Neodon shergylaensis | reverse complement strand
AAAAAAAAAAAAAAAAAAAAAAAATCAGACCACGGGAGAAAACATGTCATTCGCTTCATGTCTCAAGTCTCTTTGGGTCCTACCAGAGAATGTAGCACATTTTTCAGTCCATGGACTCGAAGGGTTGTAGGATGAACAATTTCTCAGCTTACTGACCTCATACCTGCCCTCAGCCGGTGCTTTCCGCTCCCCACGGTAAACCTCTGTGATAGTAACTTTTCCATGCTCACACTGAACGACCTTTTCCAACACACAGCCAACTTGAGCATGGTAAACGTGGAGCAGTACCCTGTTCTTTGCAATGCTACGATTTTGGTTTCAACCATAAAAAGATTTACCCATCACTGTTGTGAGCTCATGGTACACTCAGAGCCATAAGGCAGCCTAAGCAGACCTTCTCTGCTAGAGTTATCTGCCATAAATATGGTGGGCACTGTGTTTATGACCTTGGCAGGGAGACGAACCAGTCTACCCTGAACCCCAGGACTCCACCCATCGCCTGCTCACTCCAGATATCTTTCTAGTCGCCATGAAAAGGCAATTCCATACTTGGCTATGCAAAGGACACCAACTACCTTAGAAGCTGTGAGATCAGAGGGCAGAGCTAGCCACTACTTAATAACCACAGAGGTCAGGAGGTGGTGGCTCCTGCCTGTAGTCCCACACTTGGGAGGCAGAGAGCAGAAACCACAAGACGGTGTAGAAACAGGCCCTCAATTCCTCAGACTGAGGAACTAGATAAAGGAAGCAGCTGGCGAAGGCTCCTGATTCTTTGATCTCCAGGTTTTTACCCCATATACGACTCCTGGTTTTATTGAGAAGACTAATTAGGCTCATGCTTCCCATTGTACCGTTCTCTCCTGTGTAAACTCCACTGCTCCAGGATCACACTTTCTCCCCCCTCTTCCTTCTCTGGCCTTCCTGTTATATGGAAGGAAGAGACAAGACCTGTCTTTACAGATTTTTTGTTTAAAACTTCCGACAAAAATCATTAAAAAAAAAAAACAGCAGCAAGAGTTTAACTGTGACCATGCTTGCCTAGAGTTTTAATTATTTAATTAAACCTGGCCACCAATCTGCAATTCCTCCACCATAACCTTCCTAGCAGTGGGAGGACAGGAAATCCTGACCCAGGGTTCAATCTTTCTAGTGCTGTAGACCAGGGAATTTTAGGAGAAAGAGGAAGCCATTCAAAACTTAAGCTAACTAAACATTTCTGGCTCATGTCATAAAAAGGTGTCAATTATGGAATGTCCAAGCAGTAACAAGGCGAGTTCCACAAGATAGCTAGTCACAAGTCACCAGGAATCTCAAAGCCACTTGCCCTTCAAATTATCACACACTTGAGCATCCACGAAAAACTTACAAAGCTGGGGAGGACTTTTACATGTCAGTATAAGTGTCTCTGAAATCTTGATGCTGCTCTGTTTCTGAGGGATGGAGATCAGGGCTCTGCCTGTCTGCACTATCCAAGCGATCTTGAATGTGTATTCCAGCTGGAGCTCACTGAGGAGCTGGAACCGAACATGTCGGGTACCTTTTGCTCCCTGCCCTGGCCGCATGAGAAGTCTTTGCAAGTTCTGCCTGTTACACATGTGCAAGAATACCTTCGACATGAGCAGCAGGACAGCTGACAGGAGAAGTGTGTCAGCAAGGTCATTTCTCCAAACTCAACTTCTGCAGAATCTGTCCATGAATGGCATCTTTCTCAGAGACTACATGAAACAGGTACGCAGGTACCTGAATGACTTTCCTGGAGACTCTCCCCACCCCCACTCACTGCCACCCCTCACAATGTGTCTTGATTTCCCCTGGTGTCATTCCCCATCAGGTAAAACATCTGACCATGGGAGGAATCATGTCATTAGCCTCATTTCTCAAGTCTCTTTGGGTCCTGCCAGGGAATGTAGCACACTCTGCGGTCCCTGGACTTAAGGGTTGTAGGATGAAGGACTTTCAGCTCACTGACCTCATTCCTGCCCTCAGCCAGTGCCTTTTGCTCACCAGCTCACCAAGCTCAACATCCATGATAGTAACTTCTCCATGCCTATGCTCAACGACCTTTTCCAATACACTGCCAACTTGAGCCAGATCAGTGTTGACCAGTACTCTGCCCTCTGCAGTGCTATGATGATTTGGGTAAGTCTTTCTATGGAGATGGAACCATCATTGTTATGAGCTAATGAATACTCAAGAGCCATAAGGCAGCCCCAAGAGGATCTTCTCTGCTAGAGATATCTGCCATAATGTGGTGGACGCTGTGTGTGTGACCTGGGGCCCCGACTTGGTTTTCAGTGGCAGTAAATAAGGAACATGTCTTCTGGATTTGGATGCTCTCCCTCTGCGTCTTCCTCAGTCTTTAGCCTCCCTGCTAGGTTGAGGGTCTAGAAAGTCTCAGCAGGCTTCAAGAATCTACTGAATCACGGAACTGTGTTTGGTGTCTTCAGTTGTAATCGCTATTGTTTATAAATGTCCCTATGCCTACCAGTACTTTCTCATTTTTCTGTATAGTAAGGCAGCAGTAAAATAGTTCAGTTCCACAGGAAAGAAATCTTGGAGACAAAATACCATATCTCCATGTCATTGTTTTAAGGCCAGTACCACAAGCTCAGTTTTTGACCGAAATGTGCTCCATCCCCACTCAACTCATTTTCTTCCCCACTGCAGCTTCACACAGAAGTAGGATTGTGCCTCCTCTTCCTGGCCTTATGAAAGGACCAGTTCTATCACTGGTGCATATATAAGCAAGACACAATGCATCTGCCCAAAAGACTACACCCTGCCAAGGGAAGAGGGTGGATCTATGACCAAACCCCCTACTTGATTGAGCAAAGGAGGCCTGGCAGAGATTGCCCTGTGGGATTCTGTGAAACTAAGTGAAACAAATCTAAGGATTTTTTTCTGAGATCAGTGAGGGGAGGAGAGTAGTCAGTTACCCAGGAAGGTTTCCGAAGCCCCCGGGGACTGAAACGCTTGCTGCATCTCTCTGGGGTGGTTAGTTTCATGTGCACATCTTTACATTGCACAGGAAAAAATAGCTTTTCATACTAAGTCATGGTGGGAAAGAAAGGCTGTACTGTTTATTTCCTTAGCTCCTCTTCTCAGAGGATGTTACAAAGCCAGTGGAAGACTGGGTCCCTTTACAAAGTGACGAGCTGATGGCATGCTCTCCAAAGAGCAACTGGGAAAGAAGGATACAGAATAGGGCCAGGACAAAGCTAAGACGCCTTAATCCACACTGATCTTCAGTCTGATCTCAGAGGCATTGGAAGATAAAGAGCATGGCATGCCAGCCTCAGCTATGGAAACAGGCATGGGTTCATACTGCGGTATGAATGAGCCTTATGCTGTGGAGCATTTACCCCTCTAGAAAATGAAGCATGACCTCCAGCTCTTTCTGGAACAGATAGCTGTCAAAGGTACCACCTTTATGAAAGTGGCAGAACTCTGGACATCTGGAGCATGAACGCCAGCTCTGTCAAGGGTCTGGATTGGGCAGTAACCACCTTTACTACCATCTCCAGCATAGAACAATTTCAATAGCTGAGGGTTGTTGACATCTTTAGTTCAATAGCTAAGAAATTAACAAGAGCTATGTGGGATTAAACAGGTTACCTCAAAAGGGATGGGTATCCTGTACCTGTGTGTCCCAAGAGCGGTTATTTGGCAGCGTGGAGAACTCTTCAGGAGAGCAAGCCTCATTCTGGAGGTTGGTATCCTTTCAGAGTCCCTTCTGTATCAGAGGTTGCTTCTGTCTCCTCCATCTCAGCCCCTTCTTTAGTGACATTTCATTGTGTTGTTGCTAATATTACACTATTTCCTCCTCCCTTCCCCTACCTTTTACCCTTCCTCTCATGCCCCCCCCCCAGCTCCCTTCCATATCTTTAGTCTCTCCTTTAGCCATTATTACATAGCCATATAAATGACCACTAGGGGCCCTACAAACAGACCAATGTGCATAACTGCCATCCACATGCAGGCTCCCTAGCCCTCAGTCCAGAGTCTGGGCACTCCTGGTATCTCAGGTCAGTGGTCTCTGTGGGTTTCCCTATGATAATCTTGACCCTCCTTGCTCATACAATCCCCCCTTCTCTCAACTGGACTTCCAGAACTTGGCCCAGTGCTTGGCTATGAATCTCTGCAGAGATGCTTCCATCAGATACTACATGAAGGCTCTATGATGACCATTAGGGTAGCCACCAAGGTGATAAGAGAAGGCCAGACACTCTCCACTCTTGTTAGGAGTTTTAGTTGGGGGTCATCCTTATGGATTTCCTGGGAGTTTCCCTTTTGCCAGGTTTCTCCCAAACCCCAAGATGCCCCCTATCAAGGTATCTCATTTGCCCCATCCATCCCACCCCTACCTTGACTAACCCGATTGGGGGTGGTAGAGGGGAGGGGAAGGGGAGATGGGAACATTTCCTATGTTCTATAGCCATCACCATTGTTTTCCCTTGGTCAGAGTTTCTGGCCTTCTGCTTATTGTGGTCATTGTTCCCAGCTTGCTTATGACAATTGAGCCTCATGGTCTCCGAGACTGAAGACTTCTCTGGATTCTTTTGCAGTGTAACTGCATTCTACCCCCAGAGGACACACTGGAACTCCAGTAGCACTGGTACTTCTGTATCCCTGCATCCTTGAGTTAGGTGGGCTCTCTTCAAAACTGGTGAGTTTTCTAGACTTAATTTATATGCACATATTTTAGCACATCTACTTCTGGAAACTGGTGCCCAACTTGACTGTTCCACTTCTACAGATCAGGGAAAAGTGTGAGCTCCTCGTTAGCCTAAGTCTCTGATGATGGAAATGCACCCTTAAACAGCCAGGACCCTGCAAACCCAGGCTGCAATGCTCTCCTACTTGTATAAGTCAGATCTTAGGGGACAAAGCCTGTCTCCTGGCAGGCTCCGTGGTTTTGCAACTACATTGTCACATTGGTTAACCCTACAGACTTAGAAGTACTAGGGGAGTGATGCGTGTTATCTTGCCATCTAGAGGTTTCTGAACTCATCTTTAATCCTCTAGTAAAAGAAAAAAACTGGAAAGTATCTGGCCACAGATTTGAATTTTGAGATTAAAGATTTTTAAGTGGATTAACTGTCATTTTTCGCATCTTGTGTTTTACTGTAGGTTCCTCAGGTCTTTATCCCGACTTCTCAACTTGCTGCAAACTTTCCAAGGTTGACAAGAACGCTCCTCTGAAGCTGCTCTGTTTTTGTAACTAGGCTCTGCTCAGTCCTCAATGTTATCCACAAGGCCACAAGAGCACAAAGTATCTGTGTACTAGAAAGGACCCCTGACCCCAAACTTCAAGCTTGGCATTTACTTACTTACAAATTACCTATAGCTTTGGCTTGTAGGTACAGGGTACATGGCAACAAGGGTACCTGCGCAAACACTTCATCTCTCAGTTACATCTGGACCTCCTAAACATGGCTTTCCTTAGAACTGTGAGCCCCTTCCCTCCATACAAAGCTGTTGATCCGGCCCAGACAAGCTCAGACTTGCCCTTTTTATTCCTGACAAATTCCCACCTCAAGTTTGCCCTAACATCTTTCTGTATTATCTTTTGATTCCTTGTGTTTCAGACTCTACTTGTGAGAAGCATTTTCAATGCAGATAAGTGTTACAGCTCAGAGGGGAGCATATTAAAACTGGTGCCCAGTCATGTGAATTTAGGGATAGGCACGATATTGGGGGCAAGTTACAGAAACCAATTAAGACTGAGCGAGATGAGAGTCTCCCTTCCCTCATTAATCCTGTGTTTACTTACCACGGAAATCCCACTAGATACTTAGTAAGGAAACCAAAAGGATGAAGCTTCCTGTTGCTCCTCTCAGCCTTGGGTTTATTTCTCTAGGCTCCCCTCTCAAGGTGAGAGAGTGGTGGTCACCAGCACCTTCAGAGTTAGCAACAGTTAATCCTCTGAAAACTCCAGCAAAGTTATTACTTATTTCCAATCGACTCAGTTCTGAATTAGGAAATCCTAGTGTATAGGGAGTGGAGGCTTGTGGCAGGGCAACCCAGATCCATACATTCCAAGACAAAAAAATGGGTTTACATTCCCAGAGTTCCACAGTCTGGGGATGGGTGTATCACTTAAAAAAAAAAAAAAAAGACAGGTTATAACCTGCAAGAACAAAATGGAAGAGGATTTTATGAGCCATCTCCAGTTTGTATTCCAGTTTGAAGATGGCTTAATATACAAGCACTCTGCATACATATTGCAAGGTCCATTGTTGGCATCTGACATAATCTAAAATCTAACAGCACTCACCATCTCCAAGAGTGGGCTATTATATGCTTGTCATAGATGGAGAAAGTAAAGGTCAGAACTTCAGTATAAATCATGTGGATATTGAGCATTTACACATTCTGAATAAAGATACTCTGAGTAAAAAAAATGCATGCTGACTTCAAAGATTTAGTACAAAAATATCTAAAATTCTCTATTAACAAGCTTCATATTGGATACATACTCACATAATATACTGGATATACTGAATCAAAAATATTCTGCTAAAGTTATATGCTTTGTTACTCTACATGCATTTTTACTTTTAAAATATGCCATCTAGAAAGTTGAAAGATTCATGTGTCTATTTTTATTTTTTTTGGATGGTGTTGGCTTCAGAGAATGGAAATAGCTAACTCAGGCACATCCACATCTTCCAAATGATAGAAGAGTACGAGATCTAGGCATTTGAGCTTCCTAAGGCTGCCACAATCAAGTACTGGAAACTGAGTAGTTTAGTCAACAGTGTCCTGCCTGGGGCACACGGGCTGGAACTGTAGTCTGTTCTGGTTTCAGGTTAAAGTGATGACAGGGCTAGCTCCTCGTGAAGCTAGTTATCCCAGGAATCAATGTTTAAGGGACTTGTGAAACATACAGGAATTTCTCCGCGGATGGTGAGGTGGTTGGGAACCCATCTCCTAGGAGCAGTGGGACCTCAGATTTTCCTACTGTCTTAGACCTTTTGGGGTGTGTGGAGGCCCAAAATTATGGGCCTGTTTCCATGTTGACCAAAGGTCAGAAAATTGGAACTTTTAGTTTTTTTCAAGGTTATTGTGCTTCTAATTCAAAGGTCCCACCTAGGTATTGAGCACAGAGTTCTGCTCTCTCAAAGTTATTGATTATAGGTGTGACTAATAGACCTTGCACTCTAGGAATAGAGAAGTAGATTGTTTCTACCTCAAACAAGAGTAAGGGTCCAACTATGTTCCAGTTCCCTTTATGGAGAGAACTTTTGATTCCACCCAGGGTGTTTACCTACAGAATGTTTTGGTCTAGGGTGTAAGCATGATTTGTTTTGTTCTAGCAACACAATTGCATAACTATGTATGTAGCCTGTGACTTTCAATTGATATGTTCATTGCCTTGTATCATTTAATGAAAGAAATCTTGTCTTACTCCTAACCTTTTGGGGTCAGGGGTATTTTAAGCAGTTGAAAATTAAACGCAGGTGAATTTTCAGTAATCACTGGAATTCCCTTCCAATACTATTCTATATGTTTCTCTGCTTTATTTTTTGCATTTTCATATTCTTCACTATATTTCTAAATCTCCATGCCTTTACCCTGGTGAGAAGCATTTTTGTTAAGGCTGGTCCCCGACATTGGTCTGCTCTAATAACAAAAAACAAAAAGCCTTTTAAGATGGGCAACTTTCAATGTAAGAAATTTGTTTCACACAGCTCTGTGATGGACAGTTCAAGATGAAGGCACTAGAAGATTAGGGGTTTGGGCAGAGCCACTTCATAACTCAAAGATGGTACCTTCTGGCTATGTCCTCAGGGCTATAAGGAAGGTTACTGTTTAGAGTCTGTTTCTATTCATGACAACCATGATCTTATGCCTACTCTGTTCCCAAGCCACTTCCTAGTAGTGTCACCTGAGGGTTAGGAATGCCACACTTAAATCTTGGGGTGACATACTCATTAAGTATCTTGAACCTGCAGTCCTCTAGGCCCGTCTCCTATAGTAATTTGGATCCCTACAATTCTTGAGAATACCCATTCCAACTCTACATCTTATAACAGGTTGATTAACCTTTAAGACATGATTATTTGGCTATATTCAACCTCCAAAAAGCATTTTTTTCCTGGAAAGAAATACAATGCCATGGTGATCATTTTTTTCTTGACCATTCCACTAGAAATCTATCTCCATGCTCCCCATGTGACAGAGAGGCTGCTGGGTTGTTGCTATTTTAGGTAAGACAGATGTATGTCAGAACCCTGGGCTACAGATGATACCATCATTACCGGTTCAGACATCATTGGTGACACATTCAGTCAGTGCTGAAGGGACCAAAAAGATGTGAGCAGCTTAACTCCCATGGCTAGTTTGCTTGTACTTTTCAGGCTGAAAATAGACTTTACAGCTCAAAAATCCTGTTTTTCAGTTTCAGATGCTCATTTGTGTCCTCCAATACAACTGTGGGAGGCACGGAGGGCGCAGAAGGAGCCAGGCAAGCACAAGGCTAGCCTTCAGTCCTAGAAGGACCTGTTCTCATTAAATGGAGTGGGTGAATAAAGATTAAATACCTCATAAAGCTCTAACTTTGGCATCGACAAATCAACCTTGTCAGAGTCTCCTACTCTTCCTCCTAACACAACTCCCATTAAAGGTAGGTCATAACTACATCTAACACCAAAAATGCAATCAGACTTCAATGTGAAGGATAACTTAAGCTTACATAATATTGTAAACTATGGTACTCAGTCGAGTCGTTTGTATGGAGCCATAAGATTTACTCATTTGATTTTCTGGACCTGCCAGAGCTGTACTCACAAATCATTTATGCTATCGAAGCAGGACTCATTGGGGACTTGCTAGAGATCTGCTTGTTGACTCTGTGCATGAGGGTAATTCAAAAACATTTGAGACTAGTGCAGCTAGATGGTACCTTGAAGCCCAGGGGTTGGTGCTCAAGGCCTTAGACAGGGCCGATAGCAGCAATTCAAATGAGTTTTTTTGCAAACATGAAACTCAGACATGACAGGGTATTCCTTTACACATGACATAAATAACATTTGTTGGGCCATGTTATGCCATACAGGCATAGTTATTACCATAACCAGTTTTGTGGGTTGGTTAGACTTGCTCATGTAGCTGGGTCAGCTGGAGGGTTGACTGGGTACAAGGTCCAAGATGCTTCCTTCATATGCTTGATCATGGCTGATGTCACATGAGCATCTCTATTCTCTATATGGCTGCTCATCTTCCAGTAGGCTGACTGGCCTCACACAAGGTGGAAGCAGAACCATGTTTCAAGAAAGCCAGAGCTTCATTGCCTCTTACAGTCCAGGCTCTAGGAGCCAAAGAATTCCCTCCATTGCTTCCCATCAGTCTAGGGTGATAGTCCCTATTCCCAGGTAGAAAACTATCCTCCCATGAGGGCCATTTCTTGAGAAATCTAATACTCAGAAACTAATACTGAGTTTGTTTTCACTGGTTCCTTGAAGTTTTGTAATTATATATACATATATATGTATATGTATATATATAAAATTTTGTAATGTATATGCTATACAGAAATCTGTGTGGAGAATCTAGGGTAACATTTCCAACACAAATACATCCACTTCAACTTCAAACAGAGCCCAATATCTACACAATAGATTTTATGATTTGAACATTTGTGGATGGGGACGAAGAGGACATGCTAATGATGTCTTCCTTGTGCCTATGGAAACCCAAGTGGTTAAATCTATATTGAATTGTGGCCATCCTCTTCCATTGCTGTCCAGCCTGCCAAGACAAAATGCCACATGCAGGGTGGCTTAGAAACAAATGCATTGTCTTGCTGAAGGCCAGAGAATCAAGGTCCTGTCCTGATGGGGCTATGAGTGAGAAGTCTGTACTGTGTGCTCCCAGCCCCTAGTGGTTTGTTGACTCGAAGCACCCCCAGTTCTTCACATGGTATTCTCTACATGTTCCTGTCCATATTGAGGCTTACCCTTGTTCCTTAGCTCACAGTAACATATCAATAGCTATATTTCCAAACAAGGTCACACATGATAGGGAAGAGCTGATTGATGTTCAGTCTCTAACACTCCTAAATGTTGGAGAATAACTTTTCTATGCACTGTTAGCACATTTATAAGATTTCTTGACAAACACATGCGTTTCTCTGAAGAGAAGCAAGTTTCTTTAAACTGTTCAAAGCATTGTCAGTAGTATCTTGAGTGTTCCCCCAAAAACTACATGTTACATTCCAGAATAAGCACTTTTCCTGAAAATGTACTTTGATTTTTAAAAGGAAACTCAGGGTTCTCTTAAAGAAATGCATGATACTTTCTGTGAAAGCAGCATGTTCTTTTGACCTTTCTTTGCACTGTTAGTTGACTTTCTTTGCACTGTTCAAGACTTCTTGAAAAACACACACGAGTTTCTTTAAAGAAACTTGCTTCTTTTCACTGTTCAAGCAGTTCCTTGTGCTTTCCAGACTGCTGGAAAAGCAAAGGTTCGCAAGTCTGATTTAGGCTGTATCCCCAGATGTTGTACTAAACACCTGCTACCATGAGGGAAAGCTGTGAGGGGGAAACCCATCCCTCTGTCTTTGGGGAGTCCAGTGAGGCAGTGAAAGGTTCATTTCTCAGAATCCCAAACAAAACCACACCTAATAGTGTCACTCCTTATGGGATCATTTTCATTCAAAAACATGAAAACCATGACAAAAGACCTATTGCTTCTGTGAGAGTTTTCAGAATTAAGATGGAGTCAATTTGTGTCAAGCCCCAATAAATGAACTGGCAAAGCTGGTAGGTTCCAAACAAGGCATCTCATCTTGTGCCTGCATCAAGAACTATCTCAGAGACTGTGCCAGAAGCATCATCTTTTATAAAGGCCATTGTAGCTTTGCATGGAAAATACTTCTGCAAGGCTGCTTGTGACGGGTCTACTCAGCCTTTAGTGGATTCCATCCTACTCATTAATCTTGTGGCCAAGGATTTTTGCCTCAAAACAACTTACATAAGCCTTCTTGTTTAACCTTTGAAAGTTTCCTTATACTTAACATTTTGAATATATCTGTGGTTTCCATGGCATGTATGCTCCACACATTGCAATGCTCCATGCTTATTCCCAAATAATTCCTCTCATCCTTTAGAGTTTGATATTAAAGTTGCCTGTCTATCATCAGCCCAGCAGCTCTCCAAGTGCAAGGTTGCCTTTTGCGGCAGATGGGAAGGAAGCTGTGTAGGAGTGGCCTCCTCTCACTTTTTACACCCTGCAGTCACATCAGGCCTTGTGAAAGGCTGCTGTCAACAGCCTGCCTCCAGCCCTGGTTCATCCTCCCATATCAGGTATGAACTCTGTACACAGGGTTCATCTGCATCTTGACTAGCTTGAGGAAGCAGGGAGATGTTACTAGGGCGATTCTCATAGGCAGTCTGAAGTCAGTCTTGGTACTGGCATCGCTCTTGCCTTGTTTGTACCCACTCCAAGGGCAAGGGACCTACGTTTTAAGTAAAACTTCAGAGCCGATGTCACAAGTAAAAGTTTGGCATTGTGTAGGGATTCACAGCTGCCAATCTTTTAAATGTTTTTATATTTCATTACTCAAGGAATTTCATGCATGAATTGAATTTACCTAATTCCCACCCTACTTCTAACTCCCCCCTGACCCCCTTCCCCTCTCAAATTCAAGACCTCTTTACTGTATGTATATATACATTTATATAACCAACTGAATCCATTTAGTGTTAATAAATCTGTACATGTGTTTAGAGCTTGAGATTGGCTAAATCGCAGGGTATATCTTAGTAGGAGCTTCTATTGCTGTCATGAACAGTTTGGAGAGAGAGGGTTTATTTCACCTCACTGTACTTCGTTCACTGAGGGAAGAAGTCAGGACAGAAATTCAAACTCTCAGAAGCTATGGAGGAACATTGCTTATTGGCTTGTTCCTAAAGTTTGTCATCAGCAATATACTTCCTACTAGATAGAGTGTTCTTTTCTCATGGGTTAAATCAGAAGTCACTCATAGCCACCAAGGTTATAGGGAAAAGAACAAGTAAGTTTGAACTCAAGTGACTTCTTTAAGTCAGCTGACTTCTGAT
Organism: Neodon shergylaensis; assembly: GCA_025134845.1. NCBI lineage: Eukaryota > Metazoa > Chordata > Mammalia > Rodentia > Cricetidae > Neodon > Neodon shergylaensis. Next base: position 28,823,029 of record JABTXL010005752.1, on the reverse strand, counting down.
GGAAACCAAGTCACATGTGGGCTTCCACAGGGAATAAAAAAGAGCTTGGGTTGTGAACAGTGGCCTTCAACACCTTCAGACATTCCCAAGAGGCAGGATACTCTAGAGCATAAACCCTCCCATACCTTTATCCTCCGTGTCCTTGTCAATATGGTACAGGAGTAAGGTTTTCACACGAATGAATGAATGAAGTGAATTCTGAAAGCAGCATTCAAATTGTAGTTTAAAATCCAGAAGTATAGGATTGGCATCAAAATCAGATGTCTCTCATATCCAAAAGGCTCAAGTGTTGAATGAATTCAATGTTGCAGTCTGTGGGGGGGGGGGGGCGGTACTGATTTGGGCATCTTGCCAATATTCTAGAGCCTCTTTTAGCCCCTCAGTTCTGCACTGGTGAGGCTTGCATAGAGGCTCCTTGGTGACTGTGATAGTTGTTACTTCCCATTCTCCTCGCAATGCCTAGGTTGGTTAACTGGCCTCATAAAAATGGATGAGCTGGGCCGTGTGTCTGAGGCAGTCGAGTCATCCCTTCCCTCCTCCCTCCGCCTCTTCTCCTGCCCACTTGGAATGCCATTTGTCTCCCTGCGGTCAGCTGTATTCAGAGGCTGCTGTGAGGTGATGAATGAGCAGCAATTGCTTCCTGTCTGGTCCCCAGCTGGCTACCAGGCATCCTCCCCAGATTCTGCTCGTCTTACTGACATCCCACCTGGGTCTTACCACCTCTACACCTAGGTTCTAAATGCACCTGAAACTTAAAATCCTGTCATCTGTCAAAATGAATTTATAATACAGACCTTCCACTGTTTTGTCCCATGGGTTTTCTCATAGATACAGAGAGAAAAATCTCCCTGTTAAGTAACTAGGAGCATCTGACTCCTCACAGGGTCCAGTAGATACTTCCTGAACAATTACCTGCTTTTTTTCCTGTGTTTTCACTATTGATAGGCTTCCCAGGCATACCAGAAGTGGAGGGACAAGAGTACAGGATGCACACGGCTCTCTGCTCTGCAGAAGCACAGTCTTTAAGCCCTAAGATCTTTCGTATCACACCCATGTGCTTCTGTACCTCATTCTCAGCCCACCTTTACAACACCCCTTTCCATTTTGCAATGGAGAACAATTATCCCTTTGTAGCAAATGGCTTGTCTCAGGCCACATCAATGACGGACGGGAACACTGCAAGATGGCTATACTCATGTTTATGGAAGACGTGTCCCCACGGTAGCAGCTGTGGACAGCGCATACACAGCTCCTTCCTGATTGCTTCTAGTACTAGGTTTCTCACTCCTGCAGAGGCATCTTCCCAACAGAAAGGTCTTAAGAGGTCATTAGTGAGAAGTTCTGGGGAGGACAAAGTGGTTAGATTACAGGAGAGAATAGTTTCTAATTTCGATCATAGAACCTTCTATGGTAGAGACAATTACAGAAAAGCACAGCTGGTCACAATAGAGAGAATGACTGAGTTGCCCAGCCCCACCTGACACATCTGTGACAACTCCCTACACCTAAGGCTCGGGGAATAGCACAGAAGAGGGGGTGGGAGACTTGTAAGAGCCAAAGGACCACGACCATCTGCTCTGAGATCTTTTCTGTATATGGCAGGGGAGCTGTGACCTATAAAATCTCAATATGGCTGCCTAAGCAGACCTGCCAAATGACACCAGTCAACCTATCAATGCAGTTGGGGTCACCCTAGATGAAGAGGTACAGTCACGAAATGGGATGCTGAGGGAGGGAGAATCAGTCTTCTCCAGAAAAGAGCTCTCTGACAGGTTATTAGGTAGGACTGTACATGATGTAAAATATAGTACTCATGTATGAATTTCTTAAAATAAAACTAAAGTGGAAGAGAAAGGAGGTGACATGAGCAGACACTTTGTAGCAGCTGCTTCCCTTTACCTGTTATAGCTCAAGGATAAAACCCCTCAGAATGAGATACAGTTCTGGGGTATATTTCCATGCCTTGGTTCTTTGGGTAAGAGCATTTCTGGTGCCTACGAGGTTGCCAGCAGAATCCACAGCTATCAGATGGGAACTGGGTTCTAGTCAGTCTAGTGTTCCGGTCCAAAACCATGAGGTATTTTCTTCAATACTCCCTAGCTGAACAGCAGCAGCAACAGGGCCCAGAAGGAAACTTGTACCATTAGGTCCTGCGAAAGACATAGCAAGCACAGACACTTTAGAGTGGGTCCTGAAGAAGTCATGGGAAAGCACAGACACTTTAACCTCAATGATGAGTCAATGGGACTTTGTGCATTGACTTGGGTGACAAAGCTCAGACACCCCTGGCTGCAGGTCACAATTCCTCGTAAGGCTCATTCTTTCCTTTGCTTCCTGCTCCGCTTCCTGTCATAATTTTACCTACACATTGAGTGTAAGACCCACCTCTGCCCCAATCAAAGCATGAACTTTCCCTTTCCCAGGTACTTGTGTCTGATCAATTGCATGGACAGGTTTTACTTCAAGGGAAACTGGGTATGAAGAATGTGTTATGACTGGAATAGACACACATCAACTAGTCCCTTGGACATGGTGACATTCTGAGTCAACCAGTGGCAGACTGGGGACTATAAACTCATGCAGTCTACTGAAGTGAAAAGATCATAGGGACTATTTTCAGTCAAGTTCACTAAAGTACCTTCCTCCCTATGGGGACATGGCCCCCTGTGACCCTGATGGGCCCCATGTGCACGACCTTGTAGAGACAGATAAATGCTCCCTAGTAGTCTGATCCTCAAGCACCTTCCTGTCCAGTGAAGAGCCATCTGTCCTTTTATATGAGCCAGAAAACTCATTGAATAGAGACTATGTATGTACAGAGGTATGGTGGGGAGACGGCTGATATCCAAGCAAAGCTGTGTGCTGCTGCTGTGTTCTGCTCCTCCGCCATCACAGCATTCCAGGGAAATAGATGGCTGTGTCAACTGTATCTCTCTTGGACCTGTTTTCCCCAGTCATTTCAATACAACTTCTGTGAGCAGGGACTGATTTTCTGTGTTGGTGCCGCAAATATACAGTAAACGTACAGCTGACGTATTTCTAGACAGACCCGCCAATGTACGACTTGTGGGGGACCCATTTTGCAGAGCTGTGGGAAAACTTGTCCTCTGGATAAGTCACTGTCAATTCTGTAAAAATGTTGTGAAATCATGGCATCTCTCCCTTCAAAATGCCATTCATTCCCCCAAATACCCCAGCAATGTAACTTCCTCCTGTATGGGCAACAGAATGATCTGCCATGAGGCTTTAGAGCCATAACACTCTTTGTTCTAATAGTCAAATCTACATAAAGCGGGGGGGGGGGAGCTTGTCTCTTAAGGGGACAGGGTAACCAGCTAACAGGACAGAACATTCCCATCTCTTATAATAAAAAGGTGGGAAATAAGACACAACAGGTTAAAGGAATTAGGATGGTGGATTCTCAAGACTGTTTCCTGCTTATTTGTGAGCATTGTTTTGCGGGGAATGGGGGAAGAATTTGAGAAAGCTTTGTGCTGGTCATATTCTGGGGTAGCTGGTCTCTTTACTCCAGTAGGATCCAGCCATGACAAGCTCAACAGAGGCTTGAGTAGTTTGCCCTGGTTCTGAAGACCACAAATTGAGACTACACTACCACCCCCAAGGCACCATTCAGGAGCAAACAATTCAAAGGAAATTCCTATCTACAATGGTTGGAACATTAGGATCACCTGCCAAGCATACACGCTCTTGTCTCCTAGTTGGCTTTGGGGGGGGGGGGGACTTTGATCTGAGCATAGCAGCTATGTAAGCCCCTGCGTGCATGCACTAGGCAGCCTTTAAAAGCTGGATATGCCCACTCCACGTTCTCTTCCCACACTAACTTCCCCAGGCCTGAGCACGTATTTTTCTCCCCGCTCCCAATAAAACTCAAAAATGAATTTTAATTGCATAATAAAAAGTGAAGTACAGACCTAAAGAGAGAACTCAGAGGAATCTAAAATGGCTGAAAGACACTTAAGGGATTGTGACCGATGACAATTGTTCCAATTCCAAGACAATGGTAGTCAAGCCATGCTTAGACAGATGCACAACACGGGTCTTCCTCCTCGGCAAGGTCTTCAGGGTCCATCCACCCCTGCTCACAAGGCTTTTGGATTCATATTAAACATTCAAACTAGATTTTGCTAAAATTTTGCCTTTCCACATTTTCCACACTATCCACCCGCTGAATTTGTGGTCTTTCCTCAAAGCCTAACTCAAATATTCTACCACATCCTGAAAACCCTACAGGCCATATCATGACTACTCACTCCAGAAGCTGAAATAGGCAAGAGCCCCATCCACAAACACTTGTCTCTGTTAATGCTTGCAACTCTGCAAGAAGTTAAAGGCCAGGCACGGGCCTGCCTCCTGTGATTTCTAGGTCCCAAATTTCCCACCACTCTCTTCCATTCAGACCACCCACATCTCTTGGGTTTGTGTAGCGAGATCTTTAGGAAGACTATTTGGAAAAATGTCAACAGAACTTATTCTGAATGTGTTTGAGTCAACTGACCACCTAAATGAGCCCCAAAGTCTGTCCACTCTTAGCTCCCAGGCTCCTGGGCAATATATGCCAAGGCCCGGACATGGCCATGAACATACGAAGTAGCAGCCTTTTTAGAACAGATCTAGGCAGGAAGGGCTGATGGTTGAGGTCTATGGTTAAAAATTCTGCAGGATTGTTACCATGGGCTCCTCAGTAACTGGGACCAGTGTTAAAAATCACCCTTTCCTCAAATTTTCCCTTTGAGTGGTTCTTGTGTTCTGACTGGAATGTGGCATTTTCAGGCAGGCTCAGGAGAAGACAAAGGCAGCAAAGATAAGGATGTCTGCAAGCTCACCACTGTGTTTTTATTTAAATGTGGAAAAAGATAATTCCATGAGTTGGATGAGGCACCTGGGACCTAATGAGCCACAGAACCCTGAACAACAGGAAGAGAGATCCTTTGGGAAAGGTCTGAAAACCCAGGTCCAACCAGTGTGCAACCCAGCTTGTCCTATTTGCAGGGAATAGTCTGCCATGCGCCATGCACAACCTGCATCCAGAGGTTTATAGTAGCACTTCACACAAAAAAATCCAGTGATTTGAGAGGGCCCAATTCTTGTCCCTCTGTGTTTGCTTCTCTCTCCACTCTCCAACTTGATTTCAGAAGAGTGCTTAATTAAACAAGAGAAGACTGTCTAGGTATCGTATAGGTGTAGAGGGTTGGTTTTGAACTGCATAGAAACTCTGCAAGGGAGACTTGAGGTAGCATTCTTGCTGATAGGCTTTGCAAACCAAGTTGGGAGGAGGCAAACCTCTCCCATCAGTAGAGTGCCTTGCCAATGGTCAGTCCTTGAGAACACAGATGTGCACTGTAGTTCAAAGGCTCCGATTGGGTTGTGGTTTGTCTTCTGATGAGGTGTTTTTACATATTACAACAAGAGTTATTCCCATAACACCGAGCTTTTTGTTTAGATTAGCTAGGGAACAAAGCTCTTGAAATTTGCAACCAAGTTACTAGTCTATGAAACTATTCTCATGTATTATGGGAACCTAGTTTGAATCATGATTTTGAGTATTAAAAAAAGCACTGGCTTTGCCATAAAGTATGCAGTTGTATTTCCTACTCTGCATCTCCTGTGTCCCGATTTCTGCGGCACTACCCAGGAGAGAAACATCTGGAGAGGGAGGAGGAGAAAGGAAGAGGTGGGAGTGCAGACTGTAGGAAAACAAGATTTTAGCATTTAGCTCATGGCAATAGTTGGCATTTGAATTTTCCACCTATTCCATTGATGTGGGAGGTCCTTCAGTCAATAGTCTAAGATACTAGCTCACTGGTGTATAGTCTCTTATAAGTGCAGCTGCAATGCATGCACTTTTTGCGTCCATCTCTCACTTCTGGCTGCTAGACTCTGCTCCAGTTCATACAGAGGACTGATCTAGGACAGTGATCTGTGAGTCTCCCCTAAATAAATAACCCTCTATTATATGTAATTCTGAATTAGTGTAGGATTATTGTGTAACTTCATCTGTTACCCAAGCGTATGGACCCAGTCCACACTTTATGGGATGGTCAGCAAGCCTCATGGCACGTTGGGCCCTAAACCACAGCAGGCTGCCATTCAGTGCTCCCCGGTTCACGACCCACATGCTGCCTCTCTCTATTACATGCCAGCTCACATACTGCTGCCTATAATCCCTGCAGTGCACACAGTCTGCAACTTGCACTGACAGAGAACATTGGTTTGTTTTTTTTTTTTTTCCTGGGCACCAACTCTCAGAATCGTTTGATCACCTTAATAGTGCTCATATTTTTTTTTTCTCCTCTGCTTTGCTTCACACTCAGAGGCATTGAACTCATTCTGATGACTGAGTTTTTGAGGTGCTGAAGGCAATGGAATGAGAGTTTGTGCAGGGAGTGTGATCTGTGTATCAGATGGGGTTCCTGGTGTTGCCAGTCCGAACTCAGTGACCTTGGATGGGTCCCTTAACTTTTCTGGGTTTGATGGCCAATCACTAAAATTTGGGGTAACAGCAATATTGTTGTCACATGGGTATTATAGTTATTTGGGCTTCTTAGAGAGATCATTGAGATTTAGTTATGGGAAAGCTCCTTTTGAATCGAACTCTTCTCACAAATGCCTTCTTTTTTTTCTTTAAGCAGCTGTTATTTGCACTAACAAATGATATGTGTTCAGCAGTGCTATTTCTAATACACACCCTGGCTTTGGTGCACACCCGACATTAAAATCACTTAAAAATGCCAATAATTTCTTCCACAATATATCAATCACAGTATGATTCACTCTTCTGAGTCACATGTCCTCTTTCAACACACAACATGGCATGATTCCTTTACCGAGCTGTACTATATCCTGAAGCCTGCATGGAATTGCCACATAATCATAGAAGGCATTTGTGAGAAGAGTTCGATTCAAAAGGAGCTTTCCCATAACTAAATCTCAATAATTTGTTAAAGCATATTTTTCAGTACCTAGTAAGCAACATGCGCTCTTCACTGCTTCTAGCTTCTCTAGGCCCCATGACTGCAACTGCAACACCTGCTGGCCAATAACGATTATTACACCTACTCCAGTTCATTGTACTTACCTTATGACAGGTAAGATCTGAAAAGATACAAAGACTGAAAATTGAGGAGTTCAATAATTATTTTGCTTATACTGTGGAAGGTATTCTGTAAGGCTTAATGATTTTCCTTCCACATCCCTTCATTTGATTCTAGGAATTAGCTTTGTTTAATATTAACTCATTAAAAAATGGTTCAATGCTACAGAGAGGGATAGCAATAATCTGACAATTTTCTGAAAGAATGCTGTTGAATATAACTATCAAAATCTGTTGAAAAGTTGTATGTCCAAGGATGAGAGATATTCCAAGGTATGAAACTTGTCCAGTAATCAGTGTAGATATTAGAACAGACCACTAGACAGAAGATGCAGACTTTTAAAAAGGCAGTAGTAAATTATTTGAAAAGATTGAGGGATTTGTTGAAACTGAGCAGGGACAAAAGGTACAAGGACAGGATTTAGCCTCATCAGTATGTGCCAGACCCTGGGATGACTTACACAGTTTCAACTGCATATCTCGTAATTTCCTTGGAAAGACCATCTGGCAACAAAGTACCCTAAGGTAGTCAGAGAATATGCATGGGAACCAATATGTTTGAGCGATCTAAAAGAAATAAGCAATAGTTTCTTATGGACTACATTTGTCAGGGAAATAGTGAAAATGTGTGGAGTTGCCTTAGTGCTTGAAGCCCACGATTGGTTTTAATTAATCTTAGCCATCCTAGAAAATGAACTTCAGCTGCTTTGTAAGTGTTATTGGAGAGAAGAGGCAAAAATTTTAGAGTAACAGGGTAAAGCAAAAGTATGAGATTTCCCAAGCTCAAATACTTGGCGAAAGTCATTACCTCTGATCCTCAGGAACAGGCTCACTATGATGAACGCACCTCATCCCTATGTACCACAACACCTTTGCTTGGGACAGAATTCAGGAACCAGGAAGGAGGACTGAGTTATATTAGGGTTAAACAGGGCCAGAGAGAACCCTTTACTGACTTCTTACAAAGATTAACTAAGACTGTACAATTAGGACAGACAGACCCTTAAGCTCGACATGTACTAGTTTAATCCTTGGCTTTTGAAAATGCCAACATAGAATATAAGAATACCCTTGGACCTTTAAAGGTTAGGTCAGCACCCATAGATGAATGGATCTTGCATGAAATAAATGTTGAAACCATTTGACTATAATAGCACTGAAGCTTGGGTAGGAGAAGTGATTTCCAATGGTATGAGGAAACACCAAAATGCCAAAGTTTTAATTGTGGAAGAATAAGACATCTAAGAAGGGACTGTAGACAAAGAATTCCTATGAATGTCTCCTCTAAGAATGCCAAGAAAAGGACTCAGCCTTCTGTTATATGTAGAAGGTGTGGCCAACATTGGACTAATGAACATAGGTTGGTAAGAGACAAACAACGCACCCCAATACCACCAGGAAACTTCTTGGTGGGGGGGTCTCTCACAGGCTGATGTCAAACAGGGCCCAGTCATTCCCAGTCACTGTGGAAAACATGCCTTACCAGAAAATTAAACAATTCAGTGCCTAGAGTAAGAAACCATATTGTTCTGGATGATGGAATAAAACTGGAGGATGAGTCAAAAACTTCAGTAGGAAATAGAAAATGTATATTCTGGCTGACTTCTATAAATGATCAATGACCAAAGCTAAGAGTATGTATAAATGACATTGTAGGTGAGGGAATACTAGACATAGGTGTGGATGTGACTATCATTACTCTAGAATCTTGGATCCATATTGGTCTCAAGAGGCAGACATTCAATTCTTAGGAATTGGAACCCTATCTCAAAAGTAAAAAAGCATGAGGTGAGTTGAGTGCATAAAGCCAGAAGGACAAAGGAAGGCTGAGGCCATAGGTAGCTAATATTGCAGTAAAATTTTGGTGTCATAACCTGCTGCAGCTATGAAATACCCAGGCTAACATTCCTGCAGTTCCCACAACTCATGTTTCCTTCTGGGAAGGATATTTTAAATTATAAACAAATATCAGCCATTGTCTGTACAAGAACACTAAGCAACTAGCAAACCTTCAGAGGTACTAAAAGTTTGCCTTTAAAATGGTTAACTGAGAAACCCATATGGATTAAACAATGACCTTTAATGGAAGACAAACTACAGATTTTAGAACAGCTGGTAGGAGAACTATATGCTCACCATATTGAAGAATCAACTAGCCCTTAAAATTCTATTTTTTTTTTTTTGGTTTTTCGAGACAGGGTTTCTCTGTGGTTTTGGAGCCTGTCCTGGAACTAGCTCTTGTAGACCAGGCTGGTCTCGAACTCACAGAGATCCGCCTGCCTCTGCCTCCCGAGTGCTGGGATTAAAGGCGTGCGCCACCACCGCCCGGCAAAATTCTATTTTTGTTAAAAAGAAATTTGGAAAATGAATGGTGACAGATCTAAGCTGTTATAGTTATTGATTTAAAAGATTGTTTTTTCACTATACCTTTACAAGAAAAAGATAAAAATTTTTCTTCACAGTGCCTACTTCTCAGCCTACTAGGAGATACCAATGGACCACCCTCTCACAGGGAGTGCTCAATAGTCCCACCCTGTGCCAATGCTTTGTCAATCAGCCATTGGAAATACATAAGCAATTTCTTAAGTCTATAATTTATCATTACATAGATGACATTTTGTTATTTGATTTAAAAAATGCAGATTCTTTTAGAAAAAAATGAAGTTTTGCCTAAAGGGATTACAAATTGCTCCTGAAAAAAATACAAAGGAGATTCTGTCAATTACCTAGGTTATAAAATAGGTTTACAGAAAATTAGAATACAGAAGGCACAAGTTAGGAGAGACCAAATGTGGACTCAGTGATTCACAGATTGTTAGGAGACACTTCCAGTCTGTGACTAGCTGTTTTGATAACAACTGATCTAATAGTTCAGGTAACAAAACCTTAGATGGTGACAAAGACTTAAATAGTCCCAGAGAATTAACAGCTGAAGTGGAAAGAGTTGATGACCATTGAAGAGAAATTACAGGAGGCACATGTAGATAGAGTGAAGTCTTAATTGTATTCTAGTCATATTGCCTTCTAGAATTTTACCTATAGGGATATTAATACAGAGGGAATATATTATCTTAGAATGGATCTTTACCACACAAACCAAGTAAATTAAAAACTTATGTGGAAAAAGTCTGAATTATAAAAATTGTCATCTAGTAGGTATATACTCAGCAGAGATTATAGTCTTTTACTGCTGAAATAAAATTATGGGAAGACAATGAACCATGGCAAAGAACTTGTGCTATTTTTTTGGGGAAAAATTAATAGCAATTATCTCAAAAGTGATGAACTTAACCTTATAAAGAGAACTACTTGGGTTCTTCCCTGAGTTGTACATGATGCACCAATAACTGGATCCCATACATTTTATACTGATGCAAATAAATCAGGAAAGGCAGGTTACAAATCAGAATTAAGGTGGAACAAAGCCCTTATTCTGTCTAAAAGGCAGAATTATATGCTATTCTCATGGTACACTAAGGGATTTTTAAAGAACTGTCAATATAGTTACTGACTCACAATATACAAAAAGTTGTCTTGCATATTAAAACTGCTGAAATTTATACCAGATGATAGAGTTGACTTCATTATTCATACAGGTTTCAAGATATAATCAAGAATAGGCTTTGTCCTGTATACTTAACACATCCTGTCCCATACTGGCCTGTCAAGTCCTCTAGCACAAGATAATGCAGAAATTGATTATTGATTGGAAGTATGCTGAAGGCCTCAGAATTTCATAAATATGTCAATAGCAAAGGTTAGTGACAAGCTAAGGAGATTATAAAGAGATGTCCTACTTGCTCTTTCTAAAACCAAACACCATTCAGCAGAGAGTAACCCAAAGGGTAGTCAAAGATGTGAGATCTGGCAGATGGATGTGCTCCCCCTTAAAGAATTAATAAAGATTGTTTGAAAAAGAATCCTCTTGAGAAAGGACAGCTCATCTAAAGAGGTGACAATAATACAGATGTTTGTGTTGGGGCAGAGTTCTGTTCCTGTCTTTGCAGGAAAATACTTATCTTTAAAAGAGTCAAGAGACTTTGGACGTCTAGATGCCTAAGGATGAAAACCTAGCTATCCAGAAAAACAAGCAAAGAGAAGACTAATGATGCTGTATGCTCTGCATGGTGAAATTTCATTATCTGCACAAGTATAATCTCTAAAAATAGGAGCTGGCTTTGGAGTTGGACAAGGGTTATCTTTCTCTAAATCCAAACATGTTAAAAGAAAAATTCAGAATTTTTGTATCATGTCAGGAGCCTTCTGGTATGGGACAGAAAGATTTTAATATTACTTTTCTCCAGGCCTATTGTTTAAGTCATCTTTTGTTGAATATATGTCTACATGAATAATGTTTAACAATGAACAGTAGATTTTCCTGCAGTAGTTTTTGAAGCTTCCAGGAAGATGGGACCCCACAAGAACAACTCCATCTGGTTTATATGTCATGATGCTGCTAGCACTAGGAGACTGGTTTTTGGGTACCAGCTGTGGAAATGGCGCACCCTCTTTACAATGTTCTGGTCAGAACTCCAAATAAGAACTTCAAAAAACAAAAACCCTATCAACTACTTAGATACCATTTGCCATTATACAAAACAGCAATCTTGAAATTTAACGATCATTTTACTTGTTGGGAGTGGAGACATCTTCTAGAACTGCTTCCTGCTGTCATGGGGCAATATTCTTTCTATGGGATTCTGTAAAAGTAAAATGTTAAATTTCAAGATTGCTGTCCCTCAGGGCTAGGGAGACCATTTCAAGGTAAATTATTACTCGCATAGGACTGGGGTTGGGGTCGAAATTATGTAAGCCCAAAGATTTAAAAAAAAGGAAAACTGAATGGGATATAGGATAATAGGTGGATTAATGTGAACTTACACCAATAATAGTAATAGAGTGAATAAATGTGAGCATGTTATGATTTCCATTTTCTGTTACCAGCATGTGGTTTGCTGACTATAGGTGTGACTGTCCTATGCTGAACTGATACAAGTAATGAATGATTTCCAATTCTTCTGTCAATGCTCTGAAGGCACAAATGTGACTGCCTTTCAAGGATGAGGACATTGCAGATTAGAAATTAAGACTTATAGATTTGTAGAGGAGCTGCAGCACAGCCTATATACCAAGGCAGTTGACTGATTAAACTAAGGGAGCCAGAAAGCCTGTTGAGTTCCATTTGTTACTTTCCTCATGAAAACCTAAGATTTAGAGTGGCAGGTGCAACATTAAGGTGGGATAACAGGATGAAGTGGTGTGGTAGATGGTCCTGTATTCAATTATATTTTAAATGTTGGTTGGCAAGTAGCCAGGTAGGAAGTATAGGCAGGACAACCAGACAGGAAGTAGAGGCAGGTCAATGAGAATAGGAGAATTCTGGAAAGGAGGAAGTTCATTCCTCTGCAGTTCTGTGCAGTTCTGATCCATCCACAGAAGATGTGACTGCTTCGCTGAAAAAGGTACCGCAAGCCATGTGGCTACCCATAGACAAGAATAATGGGATAAGTTATGAGTTAAGAAGCCTGAGATACTGGGCCAATATAAGTTTATAAACTAATGTAGACCTCTGTGTGATTTCTTTGGGACTTAATTGTAGGAACGGGGCAGAACAAGGATAGGGTAGAGCAGAAACTCAAACAATGAAGATTCATCCTTCTGCCCACTCCAGAGCCAAGGTGGAATGTGTGTAGTCTTCTTGCTTGTGTCTTCATTCTCTCCAAGCATATTGCTTGGTGTTCCCAAGTGGTTGGCTCTTTAGGCTCGAAAACTGGTCCCTCTGTTTAGAGTCCACAGACCCAGAAACATCCATACACAAAAGCCCAGGGGAAATTTGACTCAACATTTTAATGCAGTCAAGGCCATAGTTCTCCAAAGCCCCCTCCAGTCTAGGCTAGGGGTCAGCCTGGACAGAGCTCAGAAGGGCCTGCTTTCTCGAGTTTTCCAGCCTGCCATTATTGATCATCTTATTAGTTTGGGGCATGTTCCTTTCTATCACTGGCCACCATTTGGAGTTGTTTCTCATCCTTTGGTCCTATGTCAGTAACTCAGAATTACCCTAGTGTGAGATTTGCATATTCGGAGACTGGGTATACAGGAGGTGACTATTTGAAGAGTGCACAAGCATTTGAGACTTCCAACTCAAGGCGATCCGAGAAGTAGAAGGCATCTGGATTCTGTTCAAAGATCAGACTTGACAAATGCCCACTTCCTATTCAGGTTCCGAATTTACCCTATTTTGAGCCCAGTTCCTTTCCTACAAGACAGAAGCAAGCATGCTTGGCACTGCAATGAATATGGAAAGGACAAAAAGCCCAGGGCCGAGCAAGCCCCATGTCAGGATGGCTCCAAGATTGCTCTCATGATTATGGTGTTCAACCCAGATGACAGTGAGCCTGTTATAAGACAAGCTCAGGTGGATACTGTGGTCATCTGTTTGATGGGTGGCTAAGTCACACTGCTGAAGAGCATGGAAAAAGGTGGCCTCTGGCGAAGTATAAAACCTAGGAGTAGTAAAAGACATGGGCTGCTTTTGTTTTTCTGAATTGTGCTGTTTTCTCCAAGGTTCTGTTTCCATGAATCCTAAGAAGCCTTTCAGAGCTTGCCTTTGAGGCAGCTGCAGAGCCTTGCAGCCATTTCTTCCAGCCCCACAGTGCCCTCTGGTGGCTGGGAGCCTGTGAATTGGCTCCTGGCTCCTTGCTTCCGCCATTGAAGGGATGCAGGTGTCTTTGATTTTCTGGGCTACTTTGTCTCTGTGGCACTCTGGGTGGAAAAGGCAGGGACAGGCACACATGGGTGGGATAGACGGAGTTGGCTACTGACTTGTGGGATTTCCCTGCAGTTTCCTGTTGTGCTAAGGTTAAAGAGGACAGGAGGCATGGTGAAATACCTATAGGATTTTGATATATAGATCTGCATTTTAGAAAGTAGCCTTTACTCTGCTACATGAAGATTGTGGCTATTCTTTTCAGGGGTGTTACTTGCTAAGGTGGAGGCTGGCAGATTTTTACCATCCATGTTTTATTCCGTACAAGCAAAAAAAATAATGGTTTCTATACTTGCTGCATGACATTGAATGTTAAAAAATTTTAAGACATTTTAGTTTTGATGAACAGTAATTGTGCATATTATGGGGTATTGTGTGATGTTTTATACATGTAGGCAGAGTCTAATAAATCAGGGTAATTAGCATATCCACCTCTAGCAGTTATTTCTTTGTAGGGAGAACATTAAACATTTCTCTTTTGACTATTTTATATTCCTCTAAAGTAGTCATGCAACGTTCTCATTGCTATTCCAGGATTGCTTTGTGGATAGCAAAGGAGTTAATGGTTCTAATAACCCCACCCAATCCACAGGGCACATCAAGGGCTGAATCGCATAAGCAGAGACCTCAGGGGTAAACAGGGAAGTGTAGAGGTTCAAGTTTACCTCTGGAGACAGTCTATTGAGGATGGCAGTCAGACAGTGCTGGACCTACTAAGTTATTTTAAGCAAATAATTTCAGCGAACATTTAAGTTAATGAAACCACAGGCAGAAAATATTAAGTAGTTTTCAAAGAACACAAAAGATAGAAATAGGCTAGTGGTAAATAGAACTACAAGCCAGATGGCTGATTAGGCAACCATTTAAAATTAGAAGACATTATGGTGGAGGCATCGAACTTGGTAAAGCAAACCCATGAGCAGAATAAAATGCTGCAGGTGCTCCCACCTAAAGGGGATGTGCACACCGCTGAAGGACCTAGTTTATGAAGATAGCGTGACTTGTGACTGTCCTGCCTTACGCTGACATGGAAGTAAAGATTATCCATCTGTCCAAAGATTTCTCCACTAATACGAAACAAAGGTGCAAGCTTATTCACTGTGCAGTGTGAAGACAAGGGTGAGAGGCGCTGAGGTCTGAATTGTGACAGGATTTCTGAAGATTAACGGTTGGCGGGGGGGGGGGGGCTTTAGGAGTCACTGGAGATGAATAATCCAGAGCGTTAAAAGCATGGGCCTTTTTGTGCCTCCTGAGTACTTAGAATTGCTGTACCCATCTTGTTGGCCCAAGTTCTCTCTGACAAGAGTCCCAAGTAACGTTAGCATTAACAGCGCTATCCCGCTACAAGCATTATGGAAGGTTAAAATATTGAACAAATTTTGGAGTACTTCATAGAGATAGCGTTTTTTAACTTTCATCATGGTAGTTTAATTCAAGAAGCTATGGAGAATTTGAATTTTAGGAGGCACATTCCTTTGTGGATCGCAGGGAAGACGAGAGATGAGCATGATTGCCTCAGAACAGATTTAAAAGAAAAAATTCCCTATCCATATTTTGTTGGACGTTGGCTTTCCCAACAAATTTTCCCAGCATCTCCATCATAAACACATGACAATAAATATGGTTTCATATGGTCTTTTTATACTCTGACATTCACACCTGTGACACTGGGTGGGGGGGGATCCAGCAGACAGATGAAGGCAACACAATTTAGAGGTTGCTGACTGGGCAGCAGACAGCCCTGGAGACTGTATAACCTTGAGTCGGCTGTATTTTATTGTTGCTTCATTGTTCCCAAGGCCCATAAAACTGACTGAGGACAAGTGAGGGTGAAGAAGCTCTGAGTCCAAAAATAGCCAGAGCTGTGCTGTGTTCCCAAAGGGCTTCTTGCGACTTCCACAAATGCTCTAAAGTAGAATGGCAGCCACCCTGTGCGGCATGCATGGTTGAGTATCCCATGGCTGAGGACCAGTGGCTTTAACAGGAAGAAGTGTGCATGACTCGCCAAGTAAATGAGCTAAGCAGAGAGAAGGGGGAAAGGCCATGGAGGGCCCAAGTCAAGGAATGTGGCATAGACAATAGGTAGTGTCAATCAACTGTGTGTGCCTGCCCCTAGGATCTCAAGTATGGTTCCGAGAACACTTATCCTACATTCAAGTGTGACTGCTAATACTGTCAATCTCATAAGAGGTTCTAGAATGCTATAGGAGATAAACCTTTGGGTAGGTCGGAGGGTCTAGATTAGGTTAGTTAAGGTTGGGAGACCTACCCTGAAATGTGGGTGACATCATTCCTTGGGCTGAGGTCCGACTGAATAAAAAGTTAGCTGAGCATCAGCCTCCATCTCTCTGCTTTATGACCGAAGATGCCATGTGACCAGCCGCTTTCATGCCTTTCTCACTTTGGTGGACTTTACCCTCAAATTGAGCAGCATAAACCCTTGTTTGTGTCAGATGTTGCACGTCAGAGAGCAAAGGGATACTTGAAAGAATTAGATAAGGACTTGGTGTGTTGTAAAAGGGAGCAGTGGGCCACTTCCCACAGCCCAGCTCCCAGCTGCCTGGTTAGCTAGCTTATACCCCCAAATAACACACATTGTATTCATTTAACCACTACCTGGTCCATTATATCTAGCCTCTTACTGGCTAACTCCAACATCTTGATTAACCCATTTCTATTAAATCTGTGTAGTACCACGAGGCTGTGGCTTACCGGGAAAGATCCTAACCTACATCAGTCTCGGGCTGGAGATTCATGGCAACTGACTTTCTCCCAGCATTCTGTTCTGTCTACTCCACCCACCTAAGGGCTGGCCTACCAAAAGGCCAAGGCAGTTTCTTTATTTGACCAATCAAAGTAACATAGACAAAAGACCCACCTACATCATTGGTGTGTATCATTTAATATCTTCAAATCACAGGTAAAGTGGCACCATTCTTGGCACTTGTGGTCATGGCTGCCAGTGACCTAGCAAGCTTTCAGGAGCTGAAAAAGGCACAAGGGAACCTCTGACTTCAACAGAAAAGATGGTGACCCAACCAGAGAAACACTGGGTACCAAATTTGTTTCACCCTGCTAAAGGTCATTGCCCCCAGTGGTCTGTTATGAAATATTAATTTAAGATGTCTTACGTTTGTTTATACTATGAAATATTTGTTTAATGATGCAAAGATTTATTTAACTCAGTGAAGCCGTGTTACTGTGCCTGTCACACACACCTGATGGGTCTGATAAAGAGAAGAATGGCCAACAGCAGGGCAAGAGAAAGGATAGATGGGGCTGGCAAGCAGAGAGAATAGACCATCAGAGGGAAGAAACAAGAGATCCAGGAGCGAGAAAATGGGCCAGTCACTGAGACGAGTGAAAGTAAGATTATAGGAAAAAAAAAAGGAAAAATCCCAGAGGCAAAAGGTAGATGGGATAATTTACAAAACAGATGGCTAGAAATGAGCCAAGCTAAGGCCAGGCATTAGTAAGAAACCTTAAGCCTCCATGTGTGCTTTAATTAGGAAGGTGGGCAATGGGCTGATGGGCCTCTCAAAAGAGCAAAGTGCCAAAAAAAAAAAAAAAACTAGCCAACAATTATCAGAAACACTTTACTCAGGATACAAGGTACTTTATTTCAGCCTATGCAGTTAAAACAGAAGCCATTTCTATTCTCCTGATAGATCATGGCTACTCTAACACCAGTGCAATCAATGGTGTGTCAAACTTTTCTACGATGCTACAAAGAACAAAGGAAGCAAGTTCTGCTCATTAGTTAGCATGATCAAGCCAAGGCTCTATGTAGCAGGTTAAAAAGTGCAAAGGGGAGTCCAGAGAGTCAGTGCTTAAGAGGGTGCTGCTCTCACGAAGGATGAGGGTTCAGTTACAAGCACTCACACTGAGTAGCTTACAACTGCCTGTCACTCCAGCTCTACAGAATCCAATGTTGCTGCCTTATTGGGTATCAGAACTCACATGAATATAACTTCCTATACATATAAAAAGATTAAGGGAAAGAAACTATGTAGTACCAGCTCTTGCCTGGCAGGCACGCTCCTCTCCTGGGTCCAGGTGCAGGAAGCACAGGGACTAGTCAACTGCAACTCAATGAACAAAGGACATGAGGGCTCCAACATCCTATGTCTTCCATGTGACCTATTTTAGGTGCAGGGCAAGGACACTTTAATCCTTTGTGGGAAGGAAATCAAATCTCAGTGACTTCTGGGAAGGAAGTGAGATGCTTGAGCTCCAAATTTACCTTAGGACTCATTGATCTCTGCTCTGCTAATTTTGTGGAGTGACTAATTGTTGGGGCTGCCCTATGTATTGCATGGTGTTAGGCAGCATCCATGACTCCTACCCATGCTTGTTTTCCATGGGCTTGAACCCTCACAGCTTAGGAAATCATTCTGGTTTAAAAAAAAACTGGGAATGGATAGCTCAGTGAGTTTCAGACATTGTCAAATACCCCTGGAGTACAAGGCAAAAATCATGCCCCCCCCACTTCCATTAAGACTTTAGCTCAGTGAGTGTGGGATGGCAGGACATCCTGGAGAAGTCAAGGTACTTGTGAAGGTGTGGATGAGATGGCCAGGCTTTGGATGGAGAGCTGTCTCAGGTCATACTATGTAGCTAGAGGGGGAGGAGCAGAAACAGTGGTGCTTCTAACTCCACTAAAACTCCAGTTAGAAAATAGATCTGTTTAGCCACTGATCTGTCCCACCTTGAAGACAGTCAGTGATGCCTCAGGTATTCCTGCAGGTTTTGCTTGGAGAGATGCCATCTATGATGTCAAAGGTCTCCTCTTAGATGACAGCAGCCAGCAAAAGCAAAGATCTCTGAACCAGAACCTGGCTATGTCTCTCATGTTTCCCATTATTTGAATTTAAATTTCAAACAGAGCTTTATAAATTTGAGCTGGAAGTCAGCGAAAGCCATCTGGCCCATTACTGTCCTGAACTACATGGAGAATAAGTGTACTAGTGCTCATAAAAATCTTTCTTAAAGACCCCCCCTTCTGCCTCTTCAGCAACTGTTCAGTCTCCACACACTGGAAGAGAACTTGTAATTGCATGTGAAATAGCTGTCAGTGAGCAGACAGTGGACACCACCTGGTCTACTCAAACACAATGGAGATACCAATGGCAGGGCGAGGCTCTGAAGGCCATAAATAATTCAGCCAACACTTGCTAATTTGGTGCCTGTGGAATTCTCATATCACTCACATTCTAGATTTTTCCATGTGACTTGTCATAGCACATTGCTGAATTTAGTTCCCAAACTGGAATCCTGATTTTGAAGCTGCTGGTCTGGGGATCTCAAACCATGTCTAGTAAGTGGCATAGTATCCATGTCTAAAGATGTGTTAAGTATCTCTTCAAAGTTTACATACAGTTTACCCTCAATCTTGGTTGCTCATTGCTCACTTGATCTGTGCCCCATCTCCTATTCTTAGCCTGTGCATTGATGCACATTATTCACGGTTATCGAGTTAGATAACCATGGTTGAGTGCCTTCTATTTTTACAGTAATTAAAGGGTTTAAAGGAAAATAAATTTAGCTGCTTAGGCGCCCTCAAATAGCCTCTTTGGCTGGGGACAAAATGCTAAGACAAGTGAGCTTTTTGTTCTGTCCATGGTGCTGAACAGGAGTTTGAGCTCATGGAATTTTGTAGACCCTGACAGAGCTGAATGAGAAGTCTGTGCATTTTCCTCCAGCTCTGGCTAGCAGTTGCATGCCAACTTTACTTGGCCAGGTATTGGACTGAGACCTTAGAACACATTTGGTTCAGCACCTTAGCTTCAAGCCCAATGAAGAGGCGACACATGACCCAGAAGTGCCAGGACTGTCCAGTATAAATGTACTTGTCCATCAAAACTCACTTGAAGTCCTGCTTCTGTTGCACTTACAATCCTAGATAAGGCTAACCCCCAACTTGAATTTTTAAGCATTTCATGATTAACTGAAGTTCACTGGGAAATCCCCAAAATGAATAATCTGGTATACTCTTCTATAAGTTTCCCATGAAAACAGTCCCGGCTTCAGAGATCAGGCAACTATTTCCTGAGTTATAGGGAAGGTAACATGCAACCAACACTCTAGAAACATTAGTTGTTTAGCCCAGAACACCCATACAAAGATGGTCCTGCCCAGTGGGCTGAGCCTTCATACCTATATCTGTTGCACCCCCTCGACCAGCAAGGAAGATGCAACATCGGAGCTCTTCTTGCAAGCAGTTTTATTCAGGACCTTGTTCTCTCTCTCCCCGGGCAAACCTCTCCCAGCCATTAAAAAGGCATGGGCCGCCAACCCCAGATTGCCAGGTGGGCACTGCCCATAGGTCCACGCATGCATGCAGCTGATGATCATTGCGTGATAATAGTATGAGTCAGGCCTTAGCCATAGGAGTTGATTATCACAGAGCATTCACTTTCAGGATCGCGGAGGGCAGAAGCCAGCACCATCAGGTGCGGCTCCACGCAGCTCTCTACATATATCCATACATGCCTACAGACCAATCTGATATGGGAGAGGATAGACTGAGGAATTCCCTTCAACAGAACACTCACAGTGTCAAGATAACAAAGATAGCCAGCACCATTTACCATCAATGATATGCTGTCTCCTTTACATGGCAGTAACCATGTGAAGAATGTTAGGGTCGGGGAAAGTTCTCTCCCAGGTGACCCTGGCTTCCCCTCCTTGAATCTTCCAGTAGGTGAAGAATGTACATGCAAGAACTGCATACAAATGGCTTTCCTCATGAACATTCAACCATTGAAAGCTAATGTTTAAGAGGCTGAATCTTTGCCTTTTTTTTCTATCTCCCAATGCAGGAGGTGGCCATGGTTACAAATGGTACCTAGAATTCCAGGTATCCAGAAATGGTGCAGGTGGTTCTCTTTGCATGCGAGCCCTCTATATTTCAAAGGGATGTATACTTAAGAGGGATTCCCTTGCAGCACAGGGCATGTGGGAGATATCATATGCTTCCTGTTTTGGTTAATAGCAGAGTAAGCAATTTCAGTGGTGGAACAAGTCCATTTGTCTTTTAGGAGAGACAGGTACCATTAGAAACATGTGGCCCCTTCTAGGCTATCAGCTTCAAAACAGGAACTGAAAACAGTTCTCTAAACTCTGCCCTGCACAAACTATTTACTCAATGGTCAACAATGGGATTTCTTTCCAACAGTATCCCCAGTGCACCTGTCTCAACCTATGGCAGAAATTAGCCTAATTGATGTTCAAAGTGAGGCCTGCATCTGCACATTTCAGGCCTCCCAGGAAATTAGGATGCCAGGCCAGGTATATTATAGCCTAGGTATTACCCTGGGATAATTATTTCAGACCCTCATGGTGAGTTCAGCTACAGGACAGAGGTATCAAAGCCACTGGAGAAATTCATGGAGTAATGTGGAAAGCAGCAGCCTCCATGATGACATTAACTCATGAAAATCTAGGTCAAGGAGGTTGATTCTTGAGGATGCCATTTAGCAAGGGCCAGGAGACAATCTAAAGTTTTGTAGATCACAAGATTTTTTAAAAGTTAAATTTCTAGTAATTTCTGTGCTTCGGAAGAGCAGGCCTAGATGTAAGCATCTAGCCATGTGGTAGATATTTGGAGTCGAGACATCATCCCATGCTACAAGAGCAATGAAACTACAAAGCAAACAAGCTCTGAAGAAATGTTATACTTGAGAATGAACATAGTTACATAGGATATATTAAGATTAATCCAGCCAATAGCAATGGTACATGCCTGTGATCCCAGCAGTGGTAAGGCAGAGACAGAAGGCACACTGTAAGCTTAGGGGTAGCTGGGCTACATAAGGAGTTTAAGGCTAGCCTGGATTATGGTAGCCACACCTGTCTCAAACATAAGACATTTTATAAATTGGATGGAAATGAAGTGTACCAAGTTCCCTCCCCCGACTAGTGTGTTTGTCTTTTACATCATTTCCTGCTCAGATGGATCTTGTATGCCTAGCCTAACTTTATATAAATGTGTCACTAAGGAGACAAACCCAGTACTTTCTGCTCCACTCCCTCAACAGGAAAGATGAAGCTGGATATGAGCCATGCAGAAAGGGGCATTTACCCCTCAATGGTACAAAGCCAAGTTCAGCCAGTCCTTCAGGTTAGGCTGGTCCAAGTATGAATTTCTTGGCATAAGAGGACATGGGTTGTGGTGAATAGAGTTAAGTAGGCATCAGAAGGACAAGGACTGCTCAGTAAGAAGGGGGGAAGATGTTCATTGGGATTGAGAGCACCCTTTTCAATTAGCCCCTCCCTTGTGCCTTCAAGCAGGTCTTTGCTGTGAGACAGGGTATTAAGTTCCCTACATATTTCTAGAATGTATTATTCTATAACCTGGGTCAACACTTGCAATCCTTGCCTTATCCTTTGGAGTAGTTAGAATTACAATTACTGCTTTTATCAGGTCACTTTTTCCTGGATTGTTGGGAGCTGCAGACCCTCAGATCCTGAACTTTCTAAGGCCTCTTGCCTGATGGAGTAAACAACTTGTTTTTCCATGCTTTCAGCTGCTCTGAGCATGGAACCCTCATGAGTTCCTAAAAACAAGTAAGTTTCTGGTAGACTTGCAGTGGAAAAATCCCGAGATAGGGTGTGGCCACTAGTCAAAAAGAGCACTATATAAGCCACCTTGGAACATAATTGGCATTCTTGCTTCAAGAGTGACCCACGTCCCTGTTCTTTAATCCCCGGACCCTTGCTCAACCATGGTTCCAAGTGGTGCAGGCACCATAGGTAGAGGCCCTAGGGAACTAGGGACACCCTTCTTGGAGGCTGGCCAGCAGGTTTAAGTAACAGAAGGTGAGATGGTGAATTGTAAGAATGGGGGCAGATTCTTCCAAGTCTGTTCTCAGGAATTTGCTGGTACTACTGAAAAACAGGGTACCAGGATGATTAAAAGGCAACTGAAGAATTTGTGGAAACCCTAGGTAGGGTTAAGTCTATGGTTTCTATAGGTAGGCATCTTGAACGTCCCTGACTGGGACCATGTTAAGGAAGGCCTATGAAAGGAACTGAGGGGAAAGGGACTAAAGTCCTTTCCAATTGCCATGCTTTCCCTGTGGAAAAAGAGGTTAAAGAGTCTGTGCTTACTGAAAATTGTAGAGTCAAGGAACAGCTTAAGGAAGCCATTAGGATACTGGAGGGTGTCCAAGACAGAATACCTGGCATCATGCAAAGGAGATCCAGAGGGAGAGGAGCTGAAGGAACCTGAGGAGGCTCAGATCTCAGTAGTGATTGAGTCATCTCTAGGCACTGGGTCTATTCTCTTGCCCCACCCCATGAGAAAGAATTTTACAAAACCACTGCCCCTCTGGCTAATGAGAGGGAAGTAGAGTTGCAGAGACAATTGGCAGAACTGAGGTTCAGAAACATCCAGGAGTTCCCAGTTATCAAAACTGGATCCTCGGGAGAATAGGCAGGGGCTGCAGCAGCAATTTCAGTTTAAGGATGTGAGACAGCCTAAAGCGGCCATAACCACTTGTGTGCCACATGCTCCCTCCTTTACTGCTGCCTTGGTGGAGTCCTACATGGATCAAAATTTGACTCCTAGTGATTGGATGCAGCTTTGTAGGGCAGTGCCTAGTGGAGAGGATTATTTGCTTTGGAGGTCTGATTATCAAGACAATTGTAGAGACAGCCAAAATTGAACACTGCTGCAAGGCACCCAAATAGAAACGTAGGCATGCTCACTGGTGCTGGACCTTATGCCCTGCTTAATTAGCAAGTCATATGACCCAGGGGTGTATGCTCAAATTGCCACCGCCGCCTTAAGAGCCTCGAAAGTCTTGCCTAACAAGGCTGACAGGGGTCAGTTATCTAAGGTGCTGCAGGGGCCATCTGAGCCTCATTCAGATTCTGTGAATCAGCTCTTATTATAGCAGGTAGGATTTTCCCTGATGTTGATGCTACAATGCCAGTTATATCAAACTAGCTTATGAAAATGCCAACAAGCATTGTCAGGAGGTGATTTGTCCTCACTGGCAATGAGTGTTGAATGGTTGCATCAGACTATGTAAGGACATTGACAGAGCCCATACCACCGGGGCTGTGATGGCTGCTGCTTTTGCAATGTTGCAGTGTTGGGCATGGCCCAAGCTCTGATTTACTGTGGACAAGCTGGGTATTTTAAAAACCAATGTCCCAACTGCCCCAAAGACCTGTCTTCAAGGTAACCCTCAACCAGATGGAGAGTCAGGAAGCAGCCTGGCTTGTTGTGCCCCTGTTGTAGGAAAGGACATCATCGGTCTAATGAATGTCAGTCTAAGACAAATGATGGTCATCTGGCCTCTGGTCAGTTGGGAAACAGGAGGAGAGTCCCACCCTGGGGCCACACAGCAAGTTTACAGGGCACTAGAGACTTCCATGACACTCATTCCTCAGAAAAGGGTACCATTGACAAGCTGGTCCGGGGACCCAGAGGGAGCACAGGATTAGACCTCTGTACTGCCAACCCAACACCAAATAGGTGTTCAAACCCTTCCCATGGGAGGGTTTGGTTCCATCCCTTACTGGATAGGTAGGCTTGGTGTTGGGTAGAATTAGTACCACTTTAAGAGATTAAGGGAGATTCCTGGTATTGTGGATTCAGATTACACAGGGGAGATTAAAGTGATGGTGGCTGCAGAATTAGGTATTGTAATCATCCCAGAGAAGGCTATGATGACTCCAGTTGGTGTTACTTCCTATGTTTAAATCCAATAACCCTTTTGCAAAAGATCTAAGGGAAATTCTGGTTTCAGCTCCACTGAGGAAACAGGCATATATTGGGTCACAGAATTAGATAAGCACCCCTCGGAGTTAATTATTGATGCGAAGAGGTTCCCTGGCCTTGACACCAGGGCAGATGCTTCTGTCATATCCATAAGGCATTGTCCCAAGGCTTGGCCATTGCAGCAGGCACCTTTTCTATGGTACAGGGCATAGGACAGGCTGCCAGTTCACAGATCAGTAGCAAGATGTTAACATGGCAAGGTGTAGAAAGGCATAAGGAGTATTTCAACCTTATTATGTGCTAGCTCAATTACCTGGTAAATCTGTGGGGACAAGATGTGTTATAAGGCATGAGGGCTGCGCTAACCATGGAATCTCTACAGAGAATGATGTTTGACCATGAATATATTCCTGGGCAAGGGGCTAGGCAAAGATCTCCAAGGAGATCCCCAAGCTGTTGCAGACAGAAAATTGTAAGGTATGTCAAAGACAAAGCAGGGTTAGGAGATTTATTCTGAGGGCCACTGTTGAGCCACAAGTTGCCATTCCCATTAAATGGAGAGAAACTAAGCCAGTATGGGTGAAACAGTGGGCACCATTAGAAGAAAAGCTACTGGCTCCTCAGCAGCTTGTACAAGAACACTGAATCTTGACCTTGACTATAGAGAGGCCAAAGAACCATGTGAGCCTCTAAGACCCTTAGACACATTGAGCAATTTCCAAGTGAAGGGTGTATCTGAGGAGGGTGCTCTAGAGAAGCTGCGGTATCAGCAGTCAGGAAGATGCATCTGTTTCCTGGAATTGAACCTACCACCTTGTTTGTCATTATAACACCCTGGCCAGGCCTGTGACAGACTTTGGGCACATTAATATCAGTGGGAGTTCATGGAAGATGCAACTTCCGGGGTCACCCATATGAGGTTTGGAAGTACTTCAACAGCACCTATAGCGGTAGAACTCCAGGTTACAATCTTGCTTCCCAGATTCTTGTCACCCTAGCGGTTCTGTCTTAACACATGTCTGCTTGTAGAAGCCAGACAACGTGTATTTAACATCAAATCAAGCTGGCTAACTCTTTGGATCTTAATCCAGGTGGCATAGTAAGTTTTCTGGAGGAGCATGGCATAGTAAGTTTTCTGGAGGAGCATGGTAAATACTTTAAGCAGAAAGGATTTGAGAAGCAATAGAACAGGCCTTTGTAGAATTCAACACTTAGGTCAAATTCTCATTGAAATTGACAAATCCCAATAATGGTTATTCTGGACCATAGCTAGCTGATGTTCTCATGGTAGATGTTTTTAACAGGTAATAAAGCCCTAGGAGTGCTTCTCCATACTGTTTTTGGAGACTAGCGTTAGATACATGAGCAGGGGTCAGCCTTCAGGTATGAAGGATTTGTTTAAGAGTCTAGGAGCAACAGTCTATGCTCATTATAGACCTTCAAGAATACCGAAGAGTGTTCCTAAACCAAGAAAGATTTTAAAGTGTCAGAAAGGACATAAGCTACAGGACTTGCTTACATGGTTCAGACAGAACTATTAAGTATTCCACAGGTTGCTTTACTGGGCTCAATAAAGCCAATCAACTCAGAGCAGACTGGAAGAGCCAGGGTTTGTTAGTGCTGGAATTCCCTGGTTCTTGATTCACAAGATCACTAAAGGTGACCACTTTCCTTGCTCATTTAGGTCATATTCTAGGCCCCCTAGCAAGAGTAGGGGAGTCCTGGAGCAATATGCTGTTGAGTGCAGATCACTAGGGGTACCTAGATGTGGGCAACAGTCTGAGATTAAAGTCTATCTGGTTGAATCTACGAAGAAAACAGTGTGCAAATGTAAAAATCCATCTCATCATGTTCATTCTCAAAGCCAAATGGTGTATCCTGGTTCTCAATCACCTTAAGTGATCCAACCATGCCGTGCATGCAAAGTTGCTGGAGATTACACAATATTCTTGAAACCCTATGTTATCTTGGTCACCATCAGAATTCTATGTAGAGACTGAACATAGAATCTTTTAGAAATTGACCCTTTCTTGCTCTCAAGGATTTAGGCTAGAGTGTGCTCTAGATTTTCCTATTTAGCTAATGCAATGAACAGCAGAAAATGGTCAACATTGTTTTAGCCAGATTTCTCTGTGGTTGCCACTTTGTTATTAACAACCACTGCCGCATTTTAACTAGCATGCAATATTTTATTAAAGGATGGATGAGGCTATTGATTGTCTACTATTCATGAAACCCTGGGTTTAAACACCAGCCATTACAACTCATGAACCTGACATGAAAGTATATGTCTGTAATTCCAGTGCTTATAAGACAGAAGAGGTATCAGGAGTTAAAGATCCTCATCTATACAGCGAGTTTAAGGCTAGGCTGGCAGACATGGATCCTATATTAAAGATTGGTAAGTCCCTTCTCTTATTAGAGGCGTGGCTTCTGTTGTACTGCTTCTTGGGCCACCCCTGTGATCTGAAGTCCTTAAGGCAGCAATATCTGTCATTGTTTAAAATAACAATGTAAATGTGCAGCTTATGTCAAACATGACTGGATACACGTATAACCTCAGTACATGTCATAATATGCTTTATCTTCATAACCATTGTTTCACTTTATTTGGTTACTTAATAAACCAACATCTTTCCCAGACTTAGGGACTAAAAATGGACACTCCATTAAATTATGGAGGAGCAGTTAAAACACACATCTGCCATGAAACTTTGAATCCAGAAAGGATGGAGAAGCAACTGGCTCACCATTTTTACCTTTGCTCCCCACTCTCACTCTTGCTTTTGGGGTCCCGCCATCCAGCTCCCAAATAAAGTCACTCAAAGGCTTAATCTTACTTACAAATGACCGGCTTTAGCTTGTCTTGTTTCTAGAAAGCCAGATTTCCTTCACTAAAATTATCTTTTGCTTCTGGGATATTTTCCGTTTTCTTACTTCTGTGTATCTTACTTTCACTCTTAATCCATGCCTGGTTGTGTGGCTGGGTAACTGGCCCCTAGCATCCTCCTCCCTTTGTTCTCTTGCTCTTGTCTCTCCCCAGATTTCTCCTAATTATCCTCTCTGCCTGCCAGCCCTGCCTCTCTCTCTCTCTCTCCCCTGGCTTGCTATTGGCCATTCAGGTCTTTATTAAGATAATGAGGAGTTTTAGACAGGCACAGTAACCGTTTCACAGCTAAAAAGGCAACATAAACAAAAAGTCACACACTTTATATAACAGCTCACTGTTTATGCCACTTGCCACCTTCAGCTTTACTTCCATAGTAGGGGGAAGAGCACAAAGTCATTTGATTATATTATATTTATATATCTTTATATAAGAACTTTATATAAGTTTATATAAGATCAGTTGGAAAGCACCTGTGGTGGGGTTTGGGTAAGAAAATGCCCTCCATAGGTTCATGGGTTTGAATACTTGGTCACCGGGTGGCAATGTTACTTGGGGAGAGACAGCCTTTCTGGTGAAGTGCATCACAAGGGTGGGCTTTAAGAGGTTCATGGCCTTGACCTGCTTCCTGTTCTTTTTCTGCTCCCTGTGGTACAGATGAAAATATAACTGGCTGGATTGATCCTCCTGCCATGCCATTATATGAACTATCCGTTTAGAACTGTCAGCCGAAATAAAGTCCTTAAGTGGCCTTTGGTGATAGTATTTTATCACAGAAATAGGAATTAGGATAGTGCCTGTGCTCCCCAAAGTAATACACATGCCCTGAGGGTGAGTGATGGAAATTCTTTCCAGAATATCCTATGGACCTTTACTCTTTTCAACGCGCACCAGGAACAAGGGCAATAGATTCAGATAGCTCTTTGGTTTAAGTCTCTTAATACAAAGAACGTGTTCTAGCAGAGTCTAAACGTTTATGTGGACCAATTTTAACTACTAAGGTCTTCCCACTTAGGTAGCAGACCCCCCTTCTAACAAGGAGATAAACACTCACTGGTCTTTGTAGACACTTCAAATAGAAGTCCCTCTACACCAGCTTTCCTCATTTATGAATTAGGAAATGACTATCTTCGAGTAATATATGTATACATTATATTCTTGATAGCCATAGAATAATCTGTGGTATCCTTTCCACATTACATCAACCCATAGATTATTGGTATTAATTTCAGAGTATTTCTATATATTCCACATTTATGTAGAAAAAAAACCAGTTTTTAATCTAAGTCTATCCTTCCCCACCCAACTTACTCCATTTATTTCCATATTGCTACAGAGTAACTCATTTAAGAGCAGCAACCACTCCACTGTGTATAATGTAACTTAAATGCCCATTTAAGGTTCTTTCCAGTGTTTTCCTATTAACTATAATGCTTCAGAGAATGTATTCCACATAGAAATTTCTTAGATATAGAATTATGTCCTTGGGCTCAGTTCCCAGATGTGAATTACTGAGTTAGAAAACATGAATATATCTAACTATATTGCCAAATCACTTTCCAAAATGTCCATTGCAATTAAGAGGTAGAGGAAATAATTATACCCCAGTGCCATCAGCAACATTGTATATTTGTGGGTATATTTTGTGGGTTTTTAGATATTGTATTTTAGTGAGCAAAAATACTTCATTAGTTTTCAGAAAAATTCTCACTTATGTATAAATACTTGCTAGAAATACCTGCATATCCTATGCTCTCTGTGCATGTGGAAATCATTAAATGGAGTTTGGCACATATGTGATTTGGGCACAGAAGTCTGCACAGGTGTGAAAACTTGTAGGGAAGGAGTCACGCCTCATGGTCTGGTTTACACAAATACCCCCAGAGAATGTTTTATTGAGATTTGTGTCAGAAAACTGAGCAAGTATTGGATACCAGTTACTGTCTGAAGCTTCAGACTCTTATGCAGGTTTCAATCAGTTTGTTCATCGTGTCATACATCCACTGGGCATCCAGCTCCAGCATTCAGTACCGGATCATGAGCACTCTGTGCTGCTAAAGCATCAGAGCCACAAAGCCAATGCCACACATGGCTATAAAAAACAAAAAAACTGTCAATGCCCTTGTTTAACATGTAGGTTGCAGACTAAATACTTATCAAATTAGGTTTCCTAGAAGTTTGTTGCATCGTTGATGTGAGTGCAAAGTAGACTACCCTAGAAATAGATCCATGAATGAAAACAAGTAAGACTTACAGTGGGGAAAATTGTCTGTGGCATGGTGTAGGGGAGGCAGTGACGAGCAGCACAGCCATCAGCAATCCTTGAAAAGAGTAACAGAGGAATCCTGTATCCCAGCCAGTGGTTCACAAGGAAAGGGGCACAGACTAGCACCTCCCACCACGTGATGCACATAATGGCAGTTCAACAAATATGCTTCTTTTGCCCTCATCTTTTAATAGGACTCAACTCCACAGTTGAGGATCTAGTATATGTAACCAAAGCCTTTTGAAGGAAGCAGTCTGAGCTACATGGAGCCGATAGGGAGGTTAAAGACAACCTTATTAAATACCTATGTTTTAGAGATAGAAGAACAGAAGGCCACAGAATTCTGATGCAGTGTCCTGGCAAGAATTAGAAGGGACATCACAGCTTCTATAGCCAAAGCCTACCATTTCCCAGTTTAGGCTTTTACTTCTGTGGCTCATGGGATCATGACGTGCTCAAATGCCTAGATAGCATCTCTCTTCAGACAGATTTGTGTACCCTCCCCTCTGCCAACCCCATCTACTACCAACGTTTGGCCTCAGAGTCTAAATGTCCTAGGAAAGTAGAGTGTACCTCTAAGAGTGGAAAAGCACTGGGTATGATGTGCAGAGTAGTGATGGACATTTATGGTTCAATAGAGTGGAAGCTTGGCTTAACCTAAACAGCACATGGGTGTTTTTCAGTTGCGACACTCCCTACCTGTACCTTGCAACCCTCAACTCTACAATGAATGAGTTAGATGTTTAAATACCTGCCTCCCATGGATGTTTGTCAAATGAGAAGCCTAGGCTAAAGGTGTTACCCTTTTCCCCCTAGCCATTACATTTCACATAGATATTTTAATGTTTATATAACACACATACTAAGGGTTAAGATCTCATCTTTTCCTCTGGGAATTGCAGAATTGGGCAGGCATACCCTAATAACCCACATCAGTATGTGCTGGCTGTGAAGAGCCCTGTGCTCATCCTTGCATTTGCTTCCAGATGATAGTGTCCACATCTGCTACAAAAGCAGATTCTTGCCTGTATAGCAAGTTTGCTCTAGGTACAAGAGGTCATCGTCCTCTTTGGGTCAGTTTATTCCAAATTTTGAGGGACTGAACAGAATGGAAGGCAAGATCAGAGAACACCATCCATGACATGATGAAAATGAAGTCCAATTCCAAATGTAGGCTGTATCCCAATGAAACAGCACTAAGAGCATCTGTGCTAGCTAGTTTTTAACATTAAAAACCTAGGCATACCTGGGAAGAAGGAATCTCAAAGTGAGGGACTGGCTCCATTAGATTGTCTTGGGGCCATTGTGAGGGGGCCATTGTGAGGGGATGTTTTAATTTATTGGGCTGGGGTTCTGACTCACTTTGGACACTATAATATTGGGGCAGCTGGTCTGTAGTTGTACAAGCTAAGTAAGCCAGTAAAAGCATTCCTCCATGGTCTCTACTTTGCACTCCCTTGTCCTGATGTCCCTTCATGATGGACTAGAAGTTGTAAAATAAACCTTTCTCCCCAAGTGGCTTTTGGTCATGGTGTTTTAGTCATAAACATGTCTCTGGTTTGTCAAAGGAAAATATGCTTTGTAACAGTTTGGGTGGTTGGCAAATCAGTCTTACAAGGAATAAGGTTTTGAGGTGTTCAGCACCTAACTTGTTATTAGTAATACGATGTTCTGGGAGACACCGAGAGCCTTGGGAGTCAGTTCGCAGGACTTCCAGCCTCACCACACAATTTCCTGAATTGTGGTTTGGATTATCCACTCTGTTTTTAGTTCGATACCTCAAAATCAGCAGTAATGATGCCTCTGAGAAACTGAGGATTCAATTAAATGAATGTGAAAATAAATACAGCTGGCACCTCGTCGATACTCCATAAATATTTAACACAATCTAGCTTGAGTTTGGAAGAGGCCATACCTGTGATCATCCTGCTGACATGAGCAATTTTCCCCCATTTGAATTTTAACTCTGCCTGCTTTTTTCAAGAGCAGTCACCCTTTAGTGACAATAGCTTTAAGTCTTGAAAAGGATTTCAGATAAGACTTGATTCACCTTTATTAGACACCTTTTCATGCAAAGAAAATGGTTTTGTCTTCCTGAGTGTATGTGTATATATATGTGTATATATATACGTATATATAATGTGTATATATCATACTATATGTGTGTGTATGATCAGTGCACTGAATCCACAACCCTCAGTCTCATTTGTTAAGTATTTATTGATCAATGATTATTTCATGCAAACCCTGGAGACAGCATTTTCAGAGGCTGCCTCTATTCATCTAGGGAATTCCTATCTTGGGAACCACTACGGTATCAAACTTGAGACCCGAAATTATGGACTCAACTTTGGCATGCTTTCAGAAAGCCATGTTGGTGGCTGACCGGTTGTACTATTTTAAGTGAGGATGGGAAAACACTGATGCTATGACATCACTGAGGGCCATGGCCATGGTTTACTTGGTAGTCATTTGGAGAGAAATGCCACCCCAAACAGCCCTAACCACAGCAACTTAACTCTGCATTTTCCTTAATTGAGCCATGAGGTTTAACAGTATACAGTGTTTTATCTTTGGGATTGTGATCAGATTTGTGTAGACTCTGAAGACAAGATTGTATCCTACTAACCCTAGTGGACCATATATAGAACTGAGTAATTCCTTAAGTTGTGAGTCTACTTTAGAAATCTGCTAACTTCATACATAGATTTAGTTCTTCAGGAGATAAATTGAACATACCACATCTGGTTCAACTCTCAGGCATGACATAATGTCAAATACAGACTGAGCTCTTGAGAATTGTTTAGAAGTCACATTTTAAGAGACTTTGGATCAGGTAGCAAAATGACAACTGAACTGGGCAATGTCTACACTAGATATTGTTGATTCAGGGTTCCCTCTTTCACATTCTGATCAGAAACTGACAACCTTGGACTCCCATTTTCCAAGTCAGTGTAACTTGTAGATGCCAGGCAGCTTGTCCAGGAGCATGACTTCTCCAAATGGATGAAATTCTGATCACAATTAGTTTCTTCCAAGCACACTGCTTTGTCTTTCAGCTTTGGTTGGCAGATGTTAAACTAGAATATAGGAATGGGTCAATGTAGGCAGAAAAAGCATAATATGCTCTGCTTTTGGAGACTAACTGGCTTTTGAGGGCTATCATGTTGGCCTTAGGTTAGTGCCTACTGGCCCCAAGGCCAGGCTAGAAAATTTGGCCCTGACCATGTAGGCATAAGGAAGCCTGATGTTTGTGAAGAGGAATGGCCAAGAGCTGCACTATGATAAAATTACTGGAGTGGGGAGATTGGTTTGGAGGATGCAGAAATGATATATTCAGAACAGAACGAGGCCCTGGAAAGAGACTGATGTGCCATGCCAGAGAAGCAGGGTGAGCCTGGGTGAAGCCAGCTTAGCCCCGAGAAAAATAGATGAGTCATAATTTCTTATATTCTCGAGGTTGTTAAATTGTCCATCGATTCCATTACCATCAATTTATCTATAGGAAAGATGAGCAAAAAGCCTTTATCTCAGTGCTCACTTGCATGTACTTGCAGTGTAAACTCACCTGTAATGGTGAACACTTGCATGTGTGATGTCCACTTATATATGACATGTACACATCACTTCTACCATTCATATGCACAGTTAATATGTGAACTTGTGTTCAACATGGTCATACAAGGGTAACTTCAAAAAATACCATCAACCCTAAAGCATAATTCAGAAACATGGACAAATGCAGACAAAAATGCACATCAATGGAGAATAGGCTGGCAGGTAGCTTGAATCTACTGGCAAACGAATCCAGCATTGATATGTGGCAGTTATGGCTTTCCTTCTCTTGGTGGAACAGCTGGCTGACAGGCTAAATGCCTGCATTAGCTTCTTCCATTGACTGATAGGTGAACTTGAGGACATATCAATGCTGGATTCACAACTGGTCTATGTTTATGGTGTAAGGAGGTACAGGTGAAAACCAGTGCCATTTTCATGCTCTAGAACACTTCTAAGTAGCAAAAATACTATTAAAATTTAAAAGTTAAGACTTTATTGCATGTCTCCCCCCAGTTTTATTGACTTATTTTGGGACTTCACATCATGTACCCTGATTAGAACTGCTTCCTAGTTCTTGCAGGCTCACACTCCCTTCTTGTGACCTCCCGCCGATATACCAAGTCCAATTTGTTGCCCCTATTATGCATTGGGATCATGGTTGAACTCCCAGTGGCCAGCCCATTTAAAGAAAACCTTAGATCCCCACCCCTACTAGAAGTCATCAACTGATGAGCTACATCCCAGGATCCATATCAGTTTAAGAGGTCTCCTTCAATGGCTTCCTATCTAGACTTTAAGGGCTATGTGTGGGGCTGGGAAGAGGTTGCTACACAGAAGCCTTCTAGGTCTCATTCGCAACTGGTCTGCAGTCAATTAAAGTTTGGTTTTGAAGTTTATCTTAGATTCTAGACTGCATAATCCTATCATGCACTGTATGTGTGTGACTACAGATGAACTCAGCTTTGTGTATGCTGGGGCAAGCATTCTTCCACTGAGCCATAAACCCAATTGTGTGTGTTTAGTTATTCAAGTATTAGTTAGCAATCATTCCTCATCCCTCATCGTCTTTTATTAAATGCAATGCCACCATTAGAATACCTCTTCATTGAATTCAACTATTTGAAGTTGTTTTCCAGCAATGGTTTCAGACCCCTTCACCTGCAGACTATACGAATGTGTCAGAGAAATGGCCTTTTTGGTACATGTTTAACTGAAGAATTTTACAAATCAGATATCTGATACCCGAGTTGTTACCTTTGATCTGCACAGAATCCTAGGCAAGTTTCTAAGATTGTGTTTTTCAACCCTAGATGAGGCAACTAAGCTTACTTCATTCTTGGTCATGTCCTGTTCTTCGTTTTTCTTTACCTCCCAATATTCAGATCACATATGTTTGCAAAACCAGAGACTAAGTCTAAAACCCCAGCAGACTCTGGTCTGAAGACGGAACTTCTTCCCACATCTCATACAAGTTGGGACATTCCCATAAGTAAAAGTAGGTTAGTTACCGAAATACTCTGAACCTTAGCCAAGTTACACTTGAAAATAATTGCAAATGCACCCACAGGGGAAAAGCTAAAATTTAGGGACATTTCTAAGAATGTTAAAATTCCCAAGCCATCAGTGTTCAGGGTAGCAAGGTATAATAGTGTATTCAGCATTACACTGGAGCTGGGGACATGCAGATCAGTGCTTGAACACATTTTCACGTAGATTCCATGTTCCTGGTTAAGTTTATGACAAGTTGGCACAAACTAAAGTCACCTGGGAGGAGAAAATCTCAGGAATTGCCTCTGTTGGGACCATTTGGAGTCCTGGCCTCCAGCTGCTCTTCCCTGCTAGAGATCTTTACTTTCTTTCTGATTTGAGTTACTAAAGGCTGTGTCAAAGTTGTTTACCAGCTCTGCTTCACGAGCACGTGTTGCCTTGGCCTTGATCAGAGGATAAGGTTTTCACCTGTTGGCCCACTTGACTGTTGGGTATATAAGCCTCCGTGGTGCTATTGAATGAAGGGCTTCTTACCAGTGACTAGAGGTCCATGTCTCTGTGTGTGTTTGTATGTTTCAACCTCCAGCTCCTTGCCCGAAACTCGGGAACTGTATGGTAGCGCA
This sequence comes from Neodon shergylaensis, assembly GCA_025134845.1. NCBI lineage: Eukaryota > Metazoa > Chordata > Mammalia > Rodentia > Cricetidae > Neodon > Neodon shergylaensis. The sequence continues at coordinate 28,787,598 of JABTXL010005752.1, read as the reverse complement.
TAGAGCGCAGACAGGCATTGTGCGCTGCAGCCTCCATACAGGCTTGGCCTGTATGCTCATCTATGATTACGTTCCTCATTGATATGGGTCCAGGGTGGCGGCATCCCTGAGCATGTGGTCCTGGGGTGTATAAGAAAGCTGTAAAAGCAGTTCAGTTTTGGATTCATCTCTCCTGCCCCAGCAACCCTTGTTAATGTACTAAGGGTGTGGAAGTGTCAGTTAAATCCCTTCCCTCACCCGAATTATTTCTGCTTATGTTAGGATCATGGCAACAGAAGAAACTAGGATATGCCTGTACTTTAAGACTTCAAGACTATAGCTTCAGAAGGGTTAAGGAGGACAAGAGGAAGATCCAGAACACAGCCAAGCAGCATGAGCGTTATTTGCACCCAGAGTGGCTTGCAACACTCAAGGTGATGCCGTGCTCAGGCTCATTTCCCAGGGTACATTTTAAAGAGATTTCTTCCTCCAAGCAGATAGGGGAATGAATTAAAAATATACAAGTAGTCTGTATATGACCTGAATCCTCTGCTTATGGAAAACTGGAGCAACGGTTCAGATGCCCATCCTCCTCCCATTTACATCTCGGTGGGAGTCTCATCCTCTTTCCTTGTAGGAAATTCAGTGTTTTTTTCGTGGTACTACTTTTAAAATAGCCAATGAACTTGAAAGCTTGTATCACGGGCTTTTCATCTGAAAACTTGTTAGGATTTTAATGTCTCCCACACATTATAGACAGAGCAGAGATGGAAATCCAAGACAGGTCGTATTGAAGCCGTGTGTCAGTGGCGCTGCTGTTCAGGTTGTATATCTGGCTTAAGCAATCTGCTTAAGCACAATCTTTGCATCGCCCTGTTATTTGGGAAACAAATGCATCATAAAATGGGCAGAGAAAAGCATGGGGGTTGATGGGACTCTTTCTGGAAGATTCCAGGTCCCTGCTAACTCTTCCTTAGAACAAAGCAGCTCAGTGGCCACAAAAATGAGAAGAGTTTAGCTTTAAAGTGTATTTTCAACCTCCTTTATAGTTATCTTAGTTAACTATTGCTTTGAGATGAAACACCAGAACCAAAGCCACTTGAAGGAAAAGAATTGGCTTACATTTCCGCATCATTATTCAATTCCTGAAGGAACAAAGGATAGGAACTCAAACAGGGCAGAGGTCATGGAGGGCTGCTGCTTACCAGCTTCTTCCCTCTGGCTTGTTTATCCTGCTTTCCTATAGAACCCGCACTACCCCCAGCACCCCTCCTTCCCTACCAGCAAGGGGACAATGGCACCCCACCATCAAATCACTAAGTCCAATCTTTGTAGAAGCGGGAACTTCAATTAATGACTCCCTAAGACTTTAGCTTTTGTTGTTAACTTGAGCTACCCAGGACAATAGGTGAGGACATCGAGGCTTAGTTAAGTTATGAAAACTTCAGAGGCCAGGACTTCATATGATCCAGTTCCCTGTTCTCTTCCTTCCCAGGGTGTGCACATATTTACACCCATATACATTCCTTGGTTATGCCTCTATTTTGGCCAGTAGAAGATTGCATCTAAAGTATATCAGCAAAGCTTCATGGGTAAAGTTGAAGTTCCTGGTTGTCATGGTGATTCGGCTTTCAAATAGTGATTTTCAGCCTTGTTTATGTCTGTTATTCTACAGCACTATGACTCTCTTGAGAGAGACCTAGCTATGACAGCATGTCGACACCAACCTCCAACTGGAGATGCCAGTTGCTTCCCCTCCCAAGACATTGCAGTCATAAGAACGTATCCTCTGTTCTCCCTGGAGAAATGGGCTAGTTACATATATAGTCAACCTTCTCTGCCCTGTTTGGGTTACTTCCTTGTGAGTGCTAGAAACTCTTCCTCGTCTTTTGAGACATTGTTTTCTAGGAAAGCTAACATACGCTTCCCCAAAGCAGATTTATCTCCAACCCTTGCCAAGACAGATCCCTAGGAGTCAAGACTCCGCCTTCTATTTCACCTTGCTTATAACAGTGCCCTGAAGATCTACTCAGCTATACTCCTCTGGCTCCTTTTTACATTTTGGCCAGATTGCAGCTTCTCTGGTGAATCATTACATTCCTTTAAATATTACGGTATGAGTAATTAAGATGGGAATTGTTAGCAGTATCTTTTCCTTTTTGTTCAGAAAAGAGTTGTTAGGGAGGAGTTTGACGATTTCAAGTTTGTAGAAGATAGTGAGGATTCATCGGAAGATGAGGAAATCATTCATAGGAAAACAAGAAATCTCTTTAGAAAACTGAGAAAATGTAAAGTAAAAGATTCACAGACAACTCCCTCGGCCCCACCGGCTTACAATAATGGTTGGTGGTCTCAAGTAGGGGCTTTGTACCAGTGATTGGAGGTCAGTGTGTGTGTTTCCTCAACCTCCAGCCCCTTGCCTGAAGCTCACGAACTGGATTCTAGCGCATAGAGTGCGGGGGGGGGGGGTGCGGCAATGGTAATAGAGCTGGAGCAATGCTGGTGAGTCACGTTTATCAAGTCCAGAAGTGAAGTAGTCCATATTATTGGAGGGGCATATATTGGACTTTCAACTAAGGTGGGATGTTTGGAAAGTCTATAGATGACCACAAAAATGGTCCAATATCTTTCAACAGTCTAAATGTAGCAACGCTGCATGGCCCAGCGGCCCCAAGGAACCTAGGATCTCTAGCAGTGTCTAAAATGTTCCCACTGTAGGCTTCAGTGCCTCACTCCTTCCATAGGAAAACCTTGGCTTTGACAAAGGCCTTCTCAGGCTGTAAGGTGAGCCTTCTCTGAAGTTCTTTATAGTCATGTTCAGGGTTTGCGCCCTGTGAACATGAGAGTTCAGAATCTTTAGATGGCAAGCAAGAGACTGACTCAATGCCTCCATTTGACATCAAGGGTCCTAACAGCAGCCACTACTTTCTCGTGTCTAACCACCTGCTTCGAACATTCCAGCTCTAGCCACTGGTGAAAGTTTAAGTTGTATCATTACCCCATTCAACAGAGGCTTCTCCATTTACCACCGTCAATGGGATGGTCTTCATCACTTACTGATGAGTGATATGGCCCCTGAATTCCATCCTTGGAATCCGTTTCCTCAAGCCACATTCCATAACTACTGCCTTCCGTCATATTCCAGATGCTTATGTGTAATGGCTCTTTAAGAATTGAGAATAGAGCGGATAAAAATTAATACACCAAGATCTGCTTATGTGAAATCATAATTACACCCTTAAGATACACACACGGGTATAATAAGGTCATCGTCTAGGGCATGGGGAACCTATCAGTGGCCACATTCCTAAAGGTGGTTTTACCTCTAGCAGTTATCAACTGCCAATGGATACCCAGCCTAGGGGTGAAGCCTCAGAGCCTTCCACACCTTTAGGTTGGAACTGTTAACTGGCTCAACTTTATACAGAGGTCTATGTATCTAACCACAGCTTCTCTGAATTCATGTGTACAACAGCCATTATGTCTGTGGGAGCCCACGTGTCACTCGGTTTCCATCCGGGGTCATTCCTGACTTACTCATTTCAGTTCAAGCTTGTTTGCCTGCTCTGCTTTTTCCAGGAGCCTTGAGGGCTGTAAGAAAGTTCTGATTAAGCCCTTGAGAAAGCATTTTTGCCCAGTTGGAAGAGCACATTTTTCTATAAGATTTGGGCTGGTGTATGCCAGTCAGAGGCACTCCTCATTAGAGATTAGAAGCTGCTTAACTGAAGATAATGCATCTGTTTGAGCTTCTTCCGAAGGACAGGGCAGGGAGGTGGTTAGCTGACTTGTTCTGCCTTTTGCCTGTAATTAGTATATACACTGCATGAGAAATAAACCCAGGGCCTGTTGGGTATTGACCTTCAGTCCTCCCAGTCTTTCCCAAGTTTCCATCTTCATTTCTCTTAATCTAACTTTTCCTCAACTCAGCAGCCCCTTCCCAGGGAATCCCCAGCTGATTTCTGCCAGAACAGGCTCCAACACACGTCCAGAACAGACAGCATTTTAAAGCACTCTTTTCCATCCTCTGGCTTCTTTCACCCCCTCCCTTCCATCATGGTCCCCGAGCCTGTGGTAGAGTATGCATTTGTATATACGTACATCTGCGGTCGAATATTCAACACTGCATTGCTGTTGCAAGTGTTGAGAAACAAGCATCTCTGCATTAACCATCACCTACATTAAGAAGCTTCTATGGTTAAAGACAGGAACACAAACTGCCTCCAGATACTTACGTGCATAGATTTAACAGATTGGGAACTTTCAGACTTATCAGAGAAAGGCTTAGGATTCTTTAGAGAAGTGCTGGTTTGGGCTGGAATACACATTCTGGGAACTGCATAGATGTAATTCAAAGAGAAAAGAACCCCCCTAAACCCTGAGAATTGCTCCTGTACAGAGGTCATTTGCCTGGTCAGGTTTATCTTTGTCTCTGACCCAATGTCTGACTCAGGCTGCCAGTCTGCTCAGCCTTTGATATTACAGTAATGTGGCCAAGCTCCTGTTGGAATATCAGCCTCTACGACTCGCTTGGTGTGAACTGGCCTACAGAGGAAGGCAGCAAACGAAGACCAACCGAAATCCTAGGGTATCTGGGTATAGGGTATCTGGGTATAAGGATATAGATGTCCAACAGCTGCCACCTCCAGTTCATCCTACCAGAGTTGACCTTTTTTCCTGTGGCTTCCCACTGCCTTATTCCATGCCTTCCACATTACTATAATAACCCAAGAATATTTACTATCCATGCTTTAAACAGCCACTCTTTAGATTAGCAAAGTATTACCTATTATTCTGACATTTTTTTCCTTATTTGTATAGACTTGGGTTCAATGCTGAATTGTTTTGCCTTGAAATGTTTTGTTTTTATTAGCATGCATTAATTATGCACATCTATGGGTCAATGGGATATCATTTCCTGAAGCACAAATATGATAACAGTGAATTGCTTTGGACTTTATGTGCATGAAAATTTACTTATTGCATGGAAAATTTACTTTTATAGGCTAGTTTTAGATATGAATTCTCAGGCTCTTTCTCACGTTTAATATTTTATTTGCTTTTATGTTTGCCATGAACTACTTTTTGCTAGAGTTCACCATTGTTTCAGTAAGATCTCTCCTGCCACCTGACTTCTTGCTGGCTTTCAGAGCCTCTGGATTATGCACAGGTGGGCTAGTGGTTGGTGTTCTCTTTGGTTTTCTATTTAGCTTTATGAATCTGGCCACCTAGGTATGGAGGTCCGTAATTGGGGAAATGCTAGTTTGTTTTCTACTCTATCCCCTCTTATCAGATAACCTAATTGCCCCCCACTAACAGGTATTTTCTATTTTTAATTTCACATGGTCTTCACTATCAGTTTGAGAAGTTCCTACTAGCCATATTAAGATCTCACAGGCCCCAGTCCTGTACAAAGTCTATGGAGAAGCCTTAAAAAAAAAGCTCAGCAAAAGCAATTTTTACTGAAAACATTAATACTGTTCTACATTTCTATCTCAGCACACATTTATGTAAATGTCACTAGGTCCTGAATGTTTTCCAGACAAGATGCCATCAACAGAGTAGCTTAAGATTGTGTCTCCACTCTAAAAAAATTCCAAGTTCACCATCAAGTTTCTAGATCAATCCTGTTTCTGGTGAAGCCTTTCTGGTTTTATGAAAGTCACTTTCATTATGCGGTCTTTTCTCCGAGTATTGTTAGGTGGATGTGGAGGGAGGGTACACCAGGATAGAGGAGAGCAGTTAGGTGTCTCTTATGACATGGATCTTTGTCAATCATGCTCCATTCCTCATGACCTACTTAAGACGTTGGTATAGTCTTTGTCAAAGAACCACAGGCAAGGGTTGACATGACTTCCTATATGTACTTGAGACTAACTAGGGTTAAGACTGGTTAAAGTTATCTCCTTAAGATGGAACATAACAATTTTTATAACTGGAGTCTGTACCTGGCACTCATTTAAGGAACTTACTCTTATTTTTGTATTTGATTTTGCTGGTAGAAGCTAGACATGTTGGAAGCAACAGGACCAGAGGCAAGCATATGCAATGAGAGGGCAAGTTAGTCCATGGAACACCTGAGCGTCAATGTGTTGCATCAGTCCTTCCTTCCCAACTCCTGCCTTGAAGATTCCCTCCCTCTTTTCTTCATGAGTCTTTTGAGGGCTTTTTGTTCTCACCCATTATCCTGGAACCCTGCTGCAGTGTGCTAAAGGTGCAGAGGAGAGAAGAGAGGCTCCACAATCTAACATTTAAACCACTGAGATTATCCTGTTACCCTTGCATGAGTTTCTTATATTCCTCCCTACACTTTGGGAAAGATGGGACAGTTGGAGTGAGAAAAACCTTTGCCCCCATGTTCTGGGGGTGAAACATTTGTTATGCAGAAGGCCCTGGGTTTCTCGAGCATTACATGTCAGGACAAGGAGAGAAACCTTTCTTAGATCTCCACCATGAGGCCCTAGTGCTATTTTGAGAGGCAATTCTCAGAGCTGTTCCTCCCAAAGTGTAGCTCAAATTCTAATTGGTCTTAAAAGGCTGGGTAAAAGCTAAAGATCAGAGAAGCAGAGTAGCCAGCCACCATTTTTTTAACCTCGATTTCAGACTGAAAGGTAGTCCTGTCTTTACAAGTCCTCAGACTGAATGTGCTGAGCTGCCTCCTTCCTGCCTTATAGTTCTCTCTGCCCAGTCATCTCTCCCCTTTGTCTTCACCTCCCTAGTGCTAGGAGATTAAGTGTGTGACTCCCCAGGTTAAAGGTATGAGCTGTCACCACCACCTGGCTCCTTTATAGACTGGATCCAATTTTATGTAGCCCCGGGTAGTCTTGAACTCAGATCTGTCTCCCAAGTGCTGGATTAAAGGTGTGTGCTACCACTGCCTGGTCTCTGGATAACTAGTAACTAACCACTGCCTGGTCTCTATGGATAACTAATAACTAGCAATCTGAAACTCAGGCAAGCTTTGTTACACAGTACAAAATATCTCCAACTGAAGGGTTCAAGAATATGAATATAAAAATGTAGATTTCAGAAATAGGAATGTAAAAGTAAAGAGTTGTAAGCATAGAAGAATGAGAACAGACTGTCAGCTTTCTCAGCTTAAGGATTAACTATTAACAGTGGGTAAACTCCGCTTTACAACCCATAACTATCCATAAGGCCAAAGCATCTCTGCAAGCTAAGAGCTAGCCTAAAGATATGAACTGGGTCAACGTTTAGGAAATAGATATGACCTGGTCATGCAATATCCTTGCTATGTAAAACTGGCAGCAAAGGGGAGACCACAGGGGTTCAGTAAACACTACCTAGAAGTACCAAGGAAAGCAATAGATTAAGTACAAACACTAGTTTAACTGAAACTCTGTTAATGGAGATTGTAGAGTAAGGCAATCTGTATCGGAGTTTTACCTTGAGTGTTAACTCCTTTGCCATAGAGCCTTACAAAAATCTCTGGCTATCTCAGCTAGCTGATAAGCTTTTTGTGCCACATGGAGTTTATTCCAAAAACAAAATCCAGGGAAAAAGTTTGCTTCTGGTTTATTAGACTTTGGTGGTCTATCCCCATTTTTGCATGACCCCGAGGACACAACACCTACAAAGACTGTTTTCAGGTGTCTCTCTAGTCATTCGCCACCCCAAACAAAATTGCCACTAATTCTGCAGTTTAGGGTCCCAGGAGCATTTACTCCGAGCAGGAAAATTTTGGCCACACTGGTTTCATATGCCTTCTCCAGACATCGGGTGGTGGCTGACTCTAGCGAACAGTTCTTTTCCATGTAACAGGAGTCCTTAGCTTAAAATATGGCTTATATAAACACCTTTACCTGATGAGGTAAAGCCACAAATAGTACACTTTTTAAAATTGTTTATTAAACTACTTTTCTCCTCTCCCCCTCCCCCATGATCCCCACACTTATAATTTACTAAGATCTTGTCTCTCTCTCTTAGGGTCCTCTTTGTCTAAGGTTCTCTGGGGTTGTGAATTGTAGGCTGGTTTTTCTTTGCTTTATGTCTAAAAGACACTTAAGTACATATATTTATCTTTCTGTGTCTGGGTTACCCCAAAGTTTTCTAGATCCATTTTCCTGCAAATTTCAATGTCATTTTTCCCCACGGTGTAGTACTTCATTATGTAAATGTACCCCTTTTTTAAAATCCATTCAGTCTAGGGGCATTTAGGTTGTTTCCAGGTTCTGGTTATTACAAATAATGCTGTTAAGAACATAGTTAAGCACATGTCCTTGTGGTATGATTGAGCATCCTTTGAGTATATGCCCAAAAGAAAAAAGTGGATGGCCCAGGTGGTCCAATGTTTTAGAATACCTCTGAGGAGTTTCTTCCGAGTTCTACCATCCACAACAGTTTGCTGCCTGAGATGATCCAGCCTCAAATACTATAATCAGTAGTTGATCATAATCCTAAATTTTCTTTGGAATTTTCCCCCATAAGAATATCAGCACCCGATCAGGGGGAAGCCTAGAAAACTATGCCCACATTCTCAAAAGATTATGTGTGTTTTATTTAGTGTGTTGGTTTACAAGTCGTTTGGACAATAATCAGGAGCAAAGCTAAAGGAGATTAGAGTCAGTTCTTGTTTCGGAAACTGAGTGAAATGCTGTGGGAAATGCTCTTGTCCCCCGTCAAGATTTGTTACTCTTACTGGTTTAATAAACTGTTGATTGACCAGTAGCCAGGCAGGAAGTATAGGCAGGGCAACCAGACTAAGAATTCGAAGAGAAAAGGCAGAGAAGCAGTCACCAGACATAGTCAAAGCAAGACGAGAAGGCTTCACGAGTAAGGTACCAAAGTCACGTGGCTAAACATAGAAAATTATGCATTAAGTCATAGGGAGAGTTAAATCCGAGCTAATAGGCCAACCTGTTTATTAAAAAGTAGTAAACCTTTTTTTGTTTAGGTTTCCTACCCAAACAGAGCGTGGGACATGTGGGTGGCCTGGCAGAGATCAGGAAGCAAAGAATAGAAGACATGTATGATTGAAGATGTCACAAGGACAAGGTACAGTGTCAGTCTGCCACCATCAGCAACAGGGACTGCATTTAGCTGTGGCAACTGATGCCTTTTCATGTTCAAAAACCATCTTCCAGGAAAGGCAGGACATCTTCACACAAACTGTCCTCATCTTTGAGGGTCGGTGACTGCCTAGCCACCTTGAATGAGGTTTGTAGCAGAGATAACGGTTTGTTCAAAGCAGTGGGAGTTGGGAAGTGGCAAACAGAAATGTAGTCTGAACAAATGCCCTTTACCATTGACTGACTGCACAGACTGAAGGACAACTCTGGAACTATAAAACTAAAACTCTTTAGTGTATTTAAATAGAACTGTCACATATAAGAGATAACCAAACTCCATAGATCACTAACCAGAGTTCTCTTTAATCCCCACCTTCCCTGAGGTAGATTTTTTCTTCTAGTTCAACTATTCACATGGCATAGAATTGCACATAAGTCCCCATAGACTATTGTCTGATAGGAAGAATACCCAAGGAGAAAACCCCTTAAGCTTTCCCCCCCTTCATGAGGCTGTCTTCCAGACATACCCATTTATTTTACCAAGTTGAAATTCTCTAACTTATACACAAAACAGAAATGCAGGTATGGTGTTAAATGAGGGATTACATATGCATAGAATTCCATCAACATTAATTTCATAAACATAAGTGGACTGCATTTTCTAATAAACATTTTCAGGCACCTAGTTGTCATCTGGCCATAAAAATCTCCAAATCAATATTGTCCCATTTGTTATAAGTCAGGTAATTGAGTGTCTACAGGGTAAAAGCAGTATTTCCAAAAGCCTTGGAACTTTGCAAGGTTGGAATTCATTATCAGATTGGTGGCTGCATCACAAAAAAAGAGGGGTTACTTAAGATTATAGGGTAACATGACTGGGAAGCGCTCTAAAGAGAAGCATGGGCAATGGGATATACTGAGTAGATCACCCACACTAGCCAATATTTGAGTGCATTAATCTGATTATTCCAAGTATCATTACTATGCCATGTCATGGAAAATTAGACAAAAAATCCATCGTCACGGCTTTAAGTTTGCCTGTCCTGAAATACCTAGCCTAGCATCCTTCATGAAGTACCTGCACTTTAAATTTAGAGCAGTTGAATTGAAGTTGGCATCAGCTTCTGGCAAGATATTTTACACTCCTGTTTGTAATAAGGAACCGTGAGCCACCTTAGTAGCATCCCCATGCTGCGGGTCTGCATTAAGATTCTGGGGAGGAGACACCTACACCTTTCATTCTGCTTATAAATTGAAACTCTGGGTAGCAAGAAGACCGAGGTCATTTCACCAGATGGATGGATGTGATGAAGGAAAGCTACCTGCATGACCTGGAACAGAACATCTCCCAAGTCTTAAAGGAATTTTGCTCATGAGAACAGCTCAACAGCATCCATTCTTCATGGAGAAACAGATCTTCATTTATGATCAGCACTAATTCAGTTGTTCATATTATGGGGAAAAGAATATCGCCTGACTGATTTCATGTTTGTCATTTACAACTATGGTGGCTTGAATGACAAATGTCCTCCCCCATAGGCTCATGTTAAGATTTGGTCCCTCGGTTGATAGTGTTTGGGAGAGAGAGATTATGCCGACATTTATAAAGTAGAACTTCTCTTTCAAGTATCTTGCAGAGGGTAAGGTTTGAGGTAGCCTCGCCCCGCTTCCTACTCTTTTTTGCTTGTATGTGGATAAAGTGACCAGCTTCCTGCTCCTGCTGCCACACCATGCCTTTCCCCCAACAATGGGCTCTAGCCTCTGGAGTCATAAGCTATACTCAAAGTTACTTTGTCATGGTAACTAAGGCTCTGGCCATGTCATTTTCCTCCAGAAAGATGTCAAGAAGCAGCTACTACCCAAAGCAGGCAGGAAGGGGCACTGACAATGCCTTCCCTTCTCTTGATGGAGTCCAACTTGAAGCAATGAGTCCCTTGAGTTACTCATAGCAGCACGACTGACCCCGAAGGTAACTGCCCTCTTGAGAGCTCTCCCAGGCTCAACTTTTGGGCAGCTATACAACCAAGGCATCTACCTACAACATGAGATGATTCCCAAAGTCCATATCACTGAAACATCCTTTGGATAACTTACAGACAAGCTCTCCCACTGAAGAGTCCCCCACCACCACCAAGTCTACATACTGCTTATATAACCTTAAAGGTTATAATGGGAGGTCTCAAAAATCCCATCTGCCTGTATCCCAGGAGAAATTCACATCTTCCAAAAGAAAATGAATGTTCCTGACTGAGATGGCTCCTGTAGGAAATTCCAACTGACTCGAAGGTAATACAACCTTGAACCAGGTTCAAGCACAACCTGGCAGAAATGGCTACACTCTAACTCTGAAACCTTATTTCATATGGCAGACATCCATTCATAATTAGCACAAAATATTGTATTAAAACCTTGCACAATAGTCAGCACAGGAGAAGCCAACTTATACCATAAGCAAATAGTCTTCATTACACTTCATCTGAAATACTCACCCAAATATGTCAAGTATTGATTAGCGAAATCCAGGATCAATTAAGGGTTTGGGTTAAGTTTTCACTTCTTATTCTGGGGGGAATCTAATTTGGAGTTTTAGATTGGGGTGCCATCATTGATCTCAGATTGTATTTAGATGGCCAGTGCTTTTTATAGTATCATTAAAACTTAACAGTAATATTAGCACTTCTCTCTATAGCTAACAGGACTGGGGCTAAAGAGATAAGGTACTTGCTCAAGTTTATGCACCACTTACATGGCTGAGGTGGATTTTAATTAAGTCTTATTCCCAGTCTGTACACGTGCAACCGCTCCGAATTTCCCCCTTGGAACGAAGATGTTTCCTTAATTAAAATTGATCTTCAGGCAATTTCTTGCTTGCATTTGACTAAATTGTCAGACAAGTAAGGTGAAGCCATTTTTTTCTGAGGCAATAAGCTACAGAAAAGGGCACCAGGCTTAAAGGTATGTGAAACCAGCCAGGTGATTTTATGCAAAAGCTTCATGCAAGATGCATGAGTAGCCCGATTCTCCACATCTTTATGAAAGGGAACTTAAGAACCTCATAGTTGGGTCTTGCTTTAGAGTGTCATCTTTACTCATCCTTTTTGGAATGAGGTTCATATTTTGTGCCATTGTGTTGTAAGTATGTAATGTTATTTGCTTTTTATAGGAGGCTATAGTTGAGATTTGTGATGAGAATGCCCTCTCTTCCCCCCATAGGCTCGAAGATTTGGGTAAGTTTAGTATGTGCAGCATTCTTTGATGAAGTCTCACTAGGGGCAGGCTTTGAGGGTTCAAAGACTCCTGACCCTCCCAGTTTGCTCTGCTTCCCTGTTTGCAGGTTAAGATGTAAATTTCCAGTTGCTCTACTTTGCCCTGCTTGCTCCACCAGTGGTAATGGACCTCTTTCCCTCTGGAACTCAAGTCCAAATACACCTCTAAATGGTTTTACCAAAGCACTACAGAAAATGAAATAGGCAAAGGAATATACAAGAATCCATTGCTAGACCTAGAAGAAATTGTGTTGAATATAGTTACTACACTTTTATTCTTTCCCCTCCTCCTCAGACCAGAAAGCAAGAGCGATTTTCCTAGTTTGCATTGTTGTTTGAAGGCATATGGAATCTTTTCCTTCATGATTATCTAATGCACCCACCCAACAAGATCCTCTGCTCAAAAGAAGCTGGAACACAAACTGGAAGCAGGGTTTTATGGATCAAAGCCTCCAACATTTCAGATAAAGCCTTTTAAGGGCTGCTGCTTGAGCCACAGTCAAGTAGCTGGTGTATAGTTTTGACTTAGGCCTCATACTTCCCTCCCCCCTTCCATAACACCTCTAAGATGTTCTCAACTGTTCCCTTAGTTGATCTATGTTCATGAGAGGCCCCTTTGCCCAACGAATACACTCTTTCACACTTCCCACCACAGAAAAGCATATCTGAGCCAATCTCATGTATTTTGTAGCAGGAACACGTTAATGAGACAGGTACCCCAGGAACAGGTGAGAGGCACATGCTAGAGGACAATTCCTAAGCTCCGTGACGAGTCAGGGTTCAGTCACATGGGACCTTAGTGTATTCACATAGTCCATTAAAATGAAATTATTACTCATGGTGAGATGAAAGATTTCGGCCATTTTCTAAGGAAGGAACCACAGCTTCTTATGGACCAGATTTTCATTCCTGGGCCTGATGCTTTTAACCTTTGATCAATGTTACCTGCTTAGGTCCCCATAACCTCGGTTAAGCCTCCCTTCCCACCCCCCAGAAGTCAATGGCGTATTTTTTGCTGGCTAGTTTTTGTCAACTTGACAAAAATCTAGACATTATCTGGGAAGAGGTAATCTTAACTGAAGAATTGCCTTTGTAAGAGTGACCTGCAGGCCATGGACCTTGGGGCATTTTTGTGATTGTTATGGGAGGACCCAGCCTATTGCAGATGGTGCCTGGGCTGTATAAGATAGTATCCTGGGTTGTGCAAGAAAGCAGGCCAAGCCAGTCAACAGCACTCCCCTGCCTGTGTGGTCTCTGCTTTCTATCTAGGTTCTTGCCTTCCCTCAGTGGCAGACTATGACATGGAAATAAGCCAAATAAACCCTTCTTTAAGTTGCCTTTTGTCCATGGTGTTTGAAAGAATTGGGATATGCCTTTACAATTAGCTGTGGGGCAACTTGTGAACATCCACTATGCCATACATGAGGTACCCTTCTTCATACCATCCTGTGGTTGGGCTCAACAGTTCACTTCTAAGGGTGAAGTCAAACGTCTTTGCAGCAATTATTCCATATTTCATTCTAAAGACAGTGAGATAAAATGCCAAGTGATATTTCAGCCTCTACGCAGGAGAGTTTAGGTGGCCCAAAGAAAGTTAAAAACCACAACAACCTTAGCTAATAGAATTTCTCCCTAGAATGCTTGCCTATTGCCAAGACATGTATCTTGATTTGAATTTGACAGTGTTACCTTGGGAAAGTGGCTATTTGGTTCTAAACAATAGCATTTCATCAAATCACTTGTCTTCTCTGAAGGGAATAAAAAGCCAGTGAAGATTCTGCAGCATCTTGATTTGATTAACTAGCTTTGAACATGGAAGCTGGGAGATGGTCTGGGGTTTCTTGGTGTCCAGACTTAGAGAATGAAGTTTAATATTCAAGCAGGTGGAACATAGAGACAAAAGGGCCATAGCTATGGGAGGAATTACTCAGCTAGTTTTGAAGTTTTGACCACATCCGTGTTTCTGTATGTGCTCTTAAAGGCTCTATTTTTACCAGTTCCAAATCTAATAGATCACCTCTCCACGTGGAGTCACTGCGCATATGCCTCTCATTTATCAACTCCGTCTCCACATTCTGAAGAAGCCCCTTACTTCAAGTGGCATAGCATACCCTTAACTGGCTAAGTAGTATTTAATAACGGTAGGTCCGATGGGGATTAATATCTTCAATACACAAGGCTCTCCTATGTCATTTAGTAGGAATCAGTAACCCAATGAAAGATTAAATAATGATGGAAAACCATAGCCAGGTTCAGAGAGACAAAGCAAAGTGGTACAGTGACTGAGGAAAGAAGGGAGAATTCTTAAGAGCTGGAAAGTTTTCACTTTGTAAGATGGAATTGTTAGGAAGATGGTGATGTTGCTAGTGCATTTAATGTCACTGAATCTTATAATTAAACATTAAGACTGGTAAAAAATTAAAATTAAAACATTTCAAAGCAAATTAAAGTGGATATGAGGGTAGGGTATAAACATTTTGTATGTTCTGCTCTATAAAAATGAGACAGTCTATCCCATTCCTAGTGATCCCTCATTTAAAAACAAGCTTACTCATTAGAATCAATTTGTCTCAAGACTGAGATTGAGATGGAAGTTAAATATTAAGATTTCTTTCTCCAGGCCAACATGCTACATTTTGCTCAATAACTGGTGGTTTGAGTAATAAAATATCCCCCATAACGTCCAGCACTTGGATACTTGGGGCCTTATGGTTGGGTTGTGTTGCTTGGTGAAGCTTGGGAGGGTTTGGCCTGGTCTTGTTGGAGGCACTTGTCACTGGTGGCAAGTTTCAGAGTTTAAAAGACTGTCACCAATTCTAGTTTGATCTCTACTTCATATTTGTGAGCTTCAAGATATGAGCCTTCAGGTTTTGACTGTTAACTCTGCTGACATACTTCCACACTATGATGGGAGAATCTTAAACTGTAAGCCCAAAAATCCTTCTATATGTTGCCTTGGACATGGCTTTATCACAATAACAAAATACATTAAACTAGAAGTGCCAAGCTACTGTGAAATCATAATACTGAGTTCCTGTTGCCTATGTCTTAGTGGGTTACTGGCCAAACTTGTGTTAAGGCTGCCTTTCTTCAGGTAAAGGAGAAGCAGGAAGGGGATCCAGCAAAATGACACTTTAGTGACCTTGTCTAGTGATCAGTAGTAGGTCTCTTTTCTAAATTTTCTAAAGAGGCCCAGCTCTTTCTAGAGCTCAGTGTGCAGAGGGGGCTTCTACAAAGCCATCTCCCATCAATCCAGAGGCTATTTATGGCATCCAGACAAATCCGAGGGTGGAAGATGAGAGGACACAGGGTCCTCCCGGTTCAGAACCTGAGACCTATGTCGCCTTCTAAGCCTCCATGAGTCATGGAGTATTTTCATTTTTGCATGGTTTATGTAGAAAATATAAGATCACAAGATTCTAAGTTTTCTCTATCTGTATCCATTGACTGCATAAATGCTGTGAATCTAGAGCTAACTCTTTCTACATGCTTTTCTGGGAGCCTTGCTGCAGAAGGCTCTGCAAGAATTTAGGTTTCTGAGTTTATAGTGAATACCCAGCAGCTCTCTTGAATCATTGAATCTAAGTTGAGGTGACAGACAAGACCTAGAAAACAGATTCCATCACCCCGTTATACAAAACACTAAAAGTGTGTATGGTTTTGTCTTCTGAATAAATAGTCAGAGGTGAGATACAAAGCCCAAGCACCCAGCTAACTCCATTCAGACCCCTTTGCAAGTAGAAGTTCTCATTGCTATACATTTTCCAGAGTCCTAATGACACCAGTTCACCTCCTGATGGCAACTGGGCTCCGGAGCTTCTTCAGGGTCCCAATACCTGTTTCCCCAAATCCTCCTTTATCAACAGTGA
The DNA here is from genome assembly GCA_025134845.1 of Neodon shergylaensis. NCBI lineage: Eukaryota > Metazoa > Chordata > Mammalia > Rodentia > Cricetidae > Neodon > Neodon shergylaensis. The sequence goes on along the minus strand of JABTXL010005752.1, from coordinate 28,771,458 downwards.
TCCAGCAATGCTCCTAAATGAATCCAGATTATACAGTATTTCTCTTATTAGGAAATTACCTCAAAACCCATTTGATTTTGCCTAGACTATTTCCATGAATTATGGAAGCTAAGCCTGGGACCCACACTCCCAAGCAGTAGGGAAGTTCTTCACTATGAAAATTCAGTGAGACCCATTTTCCAGTATTCCACATGGCCATGCATTTAAGAGACAAGACTACTCATGTTTTGAACTTGGAAGGCCAATGTCTTGTGTCTTATTTAATAGTGTGACATGGATAATAGGTATCAAATTCTCACACATAGAATTTAAACAAAGGAGGCCTTGCTACTCAAAAGCCCTCAAAGGCAATCCCTGGCGATATAAAAGTCCCCAGAGTCCAGAACAGAGGGCTCACTGGTGTCCACTCCTAAGCCAATCAATCAATTAAACTAGGCAGTGTTGGAGCCTGTGGAGAGAAATCTTCCACTGTAGACTCTCCCACAGACATCTTGTCTGGCACAAACAAGCAGGCAGAAATAGACACCCCCCCCCCTCCTTATTGAGTCCTATCTATCATCCCTCATCTCTTGCTAGGGTCATTCTTGCTAGGGTCATTCCATTGTCTAGGTTATTTTTGAAAAGAAAAGTCCCTCCATCTGTATATATAAAACCTTGAAATTCACCCCGATATATGGGAGAAGGCAAAAAATGGGTTGGAAATCAAATCAGGATAGTTGTACTATCACAAGGAAATAGTGTTACAAGGATCAAATTTAGATGTTTTAGCATTTTAAAGACACATTTAAAAGCAAGTGGAGCAATTCTGAGGCTGTTGATAGGCAAAGAGAAGACATGCCTGTCTATTTTAAATCTGAATTTCAAATAGGTACAAATGAGGCAGCTCCCCCATTCTATACAAAGTCACCCCCTTCATTCCTGTCCTTTGGCTGATAAGTCTTTCCTTACTCTGCTTAAGACAGTCTATCCTTCCACTTGCACAAGGCAAGATAAAAATACTTGAAGTCACAGGTGCAGAAAGCATTAAGTTGGGTCGATATTGGCCAAGTTGAATATACATGGTCAAACAGTTTATGGTCAGCAAACCTATGCTGATGGAGGTGGGTCTTGTATCTTATCTGTTGCTTTCATTGGTTAACTAATAAACTGCCTTGGCCCATTCCAGACAGAAAATTAGGTAGGCAGAGTAATCAGAACAGGATTCTGGGAGAAAGAAGCTGAGTCAGAGAGTCGCCATGATTCTCCCACTCCAGACCGATGCAGGTTAAGATCTTCCCTGGTAAGCCAACTCGTGGGCTACACAGATTAAAAATGGGTTAGATTAATTTGTAAGAGATAGCCAATAAGAGGCTGGGCCAGGCAGTGTTTAAAAGAATACAGTTTCCGCGTAATTATTTCGGGCATAAACTAGCCATGTGGGCGGCGGGGTGCCGGGGACGCAGCCGTGCCGCTCCTACTACAACACTATGCCATGTCTAAAATGTATGCTAAAATGATCTAAACCAGGACATTTTAATTCCTATTTTGATGGAAGCTACAGTGAATAATATGGTTAGTAAGAAAGATCTGAGAATATGGGGGAAATGAACATGGGAGAAATGAACAAAGCAATAAACTTCAAGTATAAAAGTGAAATAGTGAATTTACTGCAAGCAAATTAAGTGGCCTGAGACATGCATAGGTGATCTAATAATGCAAAAAAAAGGTTAGAGTTAGTCAAAATGCTTCAAAATTTGAGAGCAAGTCAGTGTACAGATTTGTAGAAGGAGCAGCAGACTGTGTTCCTGGCACCCGGCCACCAGTCTAGTTTTTACCCAAAATAATAAACACATAAACTATTAAACACTGCCTGGCCCCATTAGTTTCAGCCTCTATTGGCTAATTCTCACATCTTGCTTTAACCCATATTTAGTAATCTGTAGCACCATGAGGTGGTGGCTTACTGGGAAAGATCCTAACCTGCGTGTCCATCTCAGAGAGGAGAGGCATGGAGACTGCCTCATTGCCTTCTTCCCAGCATTCTGTTCTGTCTACTCCACCCATCTATGTTCTGACCTATCAGGCTAAGCAGTTTCTTTATTAAACCCCAGATGCACAGGAGTCAGTGAGGCATGGCTTAAAACACATACAGAATCAGCCATTTGCCAAAAAATTGGACCCATGAGAAACAGATACCCTCTAGTTAGTCATAAACTGATAGTTCAATGCCCCATGGCAGATACTTCGATCTTTTCTAATTATAAAGTGGAGACAGACAATGTTGAGATGGACCATCTGAACACCAACAAGCCTCGCAAAGCAAAGAATAGCCCCTGCCTTTAGCAGGGAGGTCCACAGCCCTTATCTGACATTTTTCAAAAGAAATAAAGTTGGTGACCCATCTTATCGATTTAAGGTCATTACAGTGAGGTCCTTTTTGATAGTAGCCCTTGCCTGGATGGATGGCCCATCCGTAACCATAGCAGCATTTACTGGAAAACATCTATTCCTCGAGGCAAGGGTCTTTCTCAGTGGTACAGATACCCACACTTCCCTGATCTAAGGATTCTTTCTACTTAAAAAATTAGACCATAAACTGTTCTTAAGAATATGAAGATATTTCATTTGCTCTCAGAGAGGATTAACCCTGCTTAAGAATTGCCAGGTAGTGTCATGCTAACATTCTTACTCACTTTTATACCATGGGAAGCCCCTTCCAAATGACCAGACATTTAGACTGGTCATTTGAAGGAAGGTTGTCTAATGTTTAATACTTGTTGGGTGCTTGTGTCTAGTGTTATGTCTTTGGTTCCCTTTGTATGATCTTCAGCCAAGTGAAGAAACATCAAGACACTGACCATTATATAGCATTATATGACTGAGTGAAATATAGTTCTCACAAGTTCAAGGAAGCACTGGGCTGTAGACATAAGTCACAAATCATACCAGTTTGGAATTATAAAAGAGTTATTGTTTTTTTGAAACAGGGTTTTGCTGTAAAAGGGTTATTTAAGGGGAAATCTTACAGATTATCCTAGACAACAGCAACAGCCCTCTGCATGACCAGGAACAGTCTAGTAGCTGTAAGTGGAGCCGAGAGAGGGGGGGCAACCGCTACTTTTTAAAGGAAGAGAAACCACACCCAAGTGGGCTGGTATCTTAAAGGCTATTGGCTAAAGAAGCTCCCGCAGCACTGGGCTATATCCTATTACCTTCTCTCAAGTCATCCCTTGAGCCTCAGGAAATGCGACCCGAGATTTTCAGTGGTGAGCAAGGGTCAAACAATCTACCCATGAGCTTTTGACTATGTCCTCACATAAGGTAGGCATGGGGAAGAGGCACCTCGGAACAGCCAGCAGTTAATTTGCCTTAACTAAATTGGAGGTGCTGTTATGTGTGCAGAGCTAGGCAGCTTAGAAATGGAGACAGTGTTGACCCACAGGGATACAACACTATAGAGAAGCCCAAAGGTAAGACTTTGACTGGCTACTTCTGATTTTTTTTTTGAAAAATCAGACAGCAATACTCAAAGAAATGATAAAATTGACAGGTGGTGACAGATACGAGTCCCAGAAGATGGATCTCCCCAAACTGTTTCAACACAGAAGTGATCAAGCATCTGGACCAGATAAAGAGGAAAGCTGAACATAGTCCTGAGGAACATCATGCTCAGAGGAAGCAGATCAGCTTTTGTGAACACATCAGTGCCTCCACTACAGTACACAATAGTACTCAAAACGATGCATCTCTATTTTCAAGAGGACAAAGATGTATTTGAGTCTGTATAAGTTAACCATGTTTCCCATAATCTGAGAAAGGCAGAATTTAGAGAAGCAAGGAGATGGTATACTACTGACCATAGCATATCAGGAATGTGACCAACCTAATTCTAGACAGTTCTAGAGCTGACTGGACCAGTTATCCCTAGAGAATCTTCTCTCCAGTTCTGTTATGATCCACAGGAGTCAAAGGCCTCCAATCCATGGCTGCCTCAACAGATCCAGCAGTTAAGCCGTCTTAAAATTGGTGGCCCTGTTATAACAGTGTGCAGAGCTAGGCAGCTTAGAAATGGAGACAAATGTTAACTTTGGAGGGCCCTTGTTCATCCCTCTGATGGGTGAAGTTTGACAAGGGCACTCATATAACCAAGAACATCTATCAGACCCCCTAGTAACAGAAACCAAGTTAAAGCTTGGTCCAGGGACTGACTCAAACTTATGTAAGACAGTCAGATTCCAAGCAAGTCTCAGACAATAGATGGCTAGTGATACAGAAGTCACACAATATGTATGCTACTGAGATAGGAACTTAAGTTTAATTGCCCTGAAGCTTTGTTCTAAGGAATGGGAGCTTGTTCTACTCAAATATACAATCGTGTTAGCTAGTAGAGATCAAGCTCATACCATGAACACTAAACAAGGCTATTAAGGAGAAACAAGTTAGGCATGGAACTGGGAGTATTCAAGTGAAGGTAGTATATACAAAAATAAAGTCTAGCCCAATAGATCTTGACTAATCCTCACTCCATAGCTGAGGATATGGAATAATTTTACTTTGGGATGAGACAGGGTATTCCCCCATTGAGTAATATTCTAGTTTGCTTTTCTGTTGCTGAAAGACATTGACCAAATGAACTTCAGGGAGAAAATTCTCCCCTCCTCCCCATTTACAATTCAAGTCACAGTCCATCAATGAAGAGCACACAAAACTTTGGAGCCCATTGTATGTTGGGTCAAGTACTCCTGAACTGCCCTGAGTGGTTGATATAAACCAGTGTTACTCCATTGGAGAAAAGCAATTTTCTAGCAGGAATAAATGTTCAGTTAACCTTTACCTTAGTGGTTGGTTTTTAATTAGAACAAACTACCATATTAAAGTTGGTCAGGACAAATCAGAAGGGATGCACAAAAATCAGACTTTTGCACATGCAGGAATCCCATGAAACACTAAGCTGGAAGCCATAGCATATACACTGAGAACCTGGTTCAGGCCAGTGCAGCAGGCCCTATGTATGTTGCTTTAGTCCAAGTTCAAATGACCTTTGTTCATACTGATTTAGAGGCCCTTGCTTACCTGCCCTACACGCCCCTCTCTGGATCCTACAACTCTTTTTCCTTTCATTGGGTTCCCTGAGTTCTGAGGGGAGATATTTAATGGAGACTCCCATTTAGGTCTGAGTGTTCCAAGGTCTCAACTCTGACTGTGAGTTTCTATGTTTCCCATCTGCAGGTAGAAATTCCTGATGGGTAAACAAGGCACTGATTGAGTCTAGCAGAAATCATTGTCATTTCATAGCTACATTTTTAAGGCTAGTATATTTGGTTCTACCCTGGGTCCCTAAGCTATCTATAGTCTCTGGTTCTTGGTCATCCAAGCAGTGTCAGGTGTGGGTTCCTTATTGTGGAGTAGGCCTTTAAGTCGAATCAGTTATTGGCTATATCCATAAGCTTGGTGCCACCATTGCCCTGGCATATGTTGTCCTGCTTTTACTACTCAATACCACTACCCAAGGGTAGCATCCATTCCAGTGGGCTGGGTCCTCCACCTCAAGTCAAAAAAAAATGCTCCACAGATGTGCACAGAGCAACCTAAAGGAAATTCCTCAAGTTTGAGGTTCCTTTTCAGGGTGAGTCTAGTATGTCAAGTTGATGAAAATACTAACCAATGAAGGCAGTCACTTTGAGGCTGTCTATCTGTAACTATTGCTCATCTGGAACTTGCCATGTTAGAGACAGATTAACCTCAAGCTATCTTGCCTTCTGTGCCTCCCAAGTGCTTGTATATTAAGAGGAATTACCACCACATGGAGTCCCATTCTATTTTTATGACCGAGTATGATCCTGAATGAATATTCTTTTATCCTCTGAACAATGATGTGCTTGGTCATTATAGGTCTTAATCAGGCAATATCTGGTTCCCACTATCACATGGTTTTCTCCAAACATGACATCTGGTACCACAATCAATGCCTATTCTGAGATCCTGAGGGAGAGGTCTAGAAATGCTCAAGAATTTGTAATTCATGGAGGACCCAATAAATAGTCTCTTGGAGCCAATTTAGGCAGCGTCCAATGAAGTTTAGAAGGTCAAGTAAGGTTGACATAGAGCTTCATTCTGTGGTTAACTTCACGCCAACTTGTCAGCTGCTTTCTCCATGTCTCACTTCCCACTGCTCTGCAGATGCACGAGGGGCTGCTTTCCAAGTACGCTCACCAACCTGATTTTGTCTTAACGTTAGCAGGGAACTCACAATAAACAGATTCCATTCTAGGACTCTTAAGACAGGATGCAAAGCTAGCAAGACTCCAACTCAAGCCACAATGCTAGGCTTATGCTATGAAGTCTTGAAAATGGGACTTCTGCTACAGCATCTGAAAGAATCCAGAAGAGATGCCAAGAGGATTTGGGGCAAAGCTTCCCATTGAGATCTAGCCTGTTCTGATGTTCTTGCCCCTTTTTTTCTGGTGGCAATTTATAGAATTCCACTTCTCAAAAGCCCAAATGACCTTACCAGTGGCCAGACTACATCACTACCTCTCTAATCTCAAGCCGGTAAAACACACTGGATGCAAATTCTTAGGCGATCTGTCCTCATAAGTGCAGTTAACCAAACCCACGCAAGCTTAGGTACCACGCCTACATGGCTTGGAACTGAAACTGAGTGAAGGATGTCAGGATTAAACAACGCATACACCTCTCAAGCTGCTGGTAGAAGCTTTATTGAACAGCATCCATGGAGGTTTTATACCTAACCCAGCTAGGTGGATCAACAGGTGAAGCCCTCATCACCTGGATCCTCGGTCAAGGTCAGGGCAATGCGTGCTCAGGAAGCAGGGTTGGTAAACAACTTTGACAGCTCTCAGAAGCTCAGATAAAGAGGACAAGAAAAGGTCACTAGAGGGGAAGAGCAGCTGGAGGCCAGAACTTGAAGCCGTCCCAACACTTAGGTGGTGGTTGTGGGGTGGTAAGTCAGAAGTTCTTAACATTGACCCAAACCTCTGTTCCAAAGGCCTTTTTGGAAATATTTGTTTCAGTGGTTGAGCTATTTGTGGCCCATTTCAGGAGGTCTGCCATACTAAGGAGCCCAGCATGCAGAGCTGTGAAGGTTTAAAACAGCCCCTGTGGTCAGAGCATCTGGATCCTGACGACCCAGCTCCTGGTTTGGGAATCATCACTCCAGTTCCTTCACTGACATGCTGTTGGGACCGCTTGGAGTCCTGGCCTCTATCTGCTCTCCCCTGCTAGTGACTTTTACTTGGCCTTGATTTGAGCTACTGAAAGCTGTGTCCAGCTCTGCTTCCTGAGCACGTGTTGCCTTGTCCTCAATTAAGGATCAGAAGACTAGGTTCTCGCTGCTAATCACTTGACTGTGTTGGATATAAAAGCCTCCGTGATACTATTCAATAAAAGGCTTCTTTACAAGTGACTAGACGTGTGAGTGTCTGCTGTGTGTGTTTCAATCTCCAGCCCCTTGCCCTAGGCTCACGAATGGTCCCGTAGTGCAGGCGCTGTAATATGGGAGTAGTGCCACCCTGTCACAGGCGGGCAACTGCAGCATGCAACCTCTGTATTAGCACACAATGGAAACAAGTTTTAGAAACCTTGGGCCATGGATCCCAGTTCTCTATCTTGAGCCCTCAGAACTAATGGCTTAAAATAGATGTGCTGAGCCAAGTTCGGATTTGAAGGAAGTTGATAATCTGACCATTATAACTAAGAGGCTCTGAGGTTGTAGCATCCTTCAGTCAGCACAGGTTCTCCAAGAGCTCTCAACTTGCTTCTACTGTCCAGACAGCAAAGGGCTTCCAAAGCCCCAAATCTATCATGCGTAAGTCACAGCATCCCACAGCACTGAAGGACTCCAGGAGAGGTACTTGCACAGTTCAGTTTGTCAGTGTCCCAAAGCCCTGCATCTTGGCATTACTAAAATGTGAAAATCTATAACAGCCCAAAGATTTGAGACTGAGGTCACATTCAATGTACAGGAAAAGAGACCAACATGAAGTAGCTTTTAAACATCTGCAGAAAATTGTAAACTCAAAATGGTGAAAGACTTCAAGTTGAGGTCCCACATACTGATTATAATCTGTAGAGAGCTGCATTGAGCTGCACCTGATGGCGATGTAGAGAGCTGCGTGGAGCCGCACCTGATGGTGCTGGCTCTGCCCTCCGCGATCCCGAAAGCGAGTGCTCTGTGATAATCAACTTCTAATATTGGCTAAGGCCTGACTCATTATCACGCAATGATTGTCAGCTGCTTGCATATGTGTGGACCTATGGGCAGTGCCCACCTGGCAATCCGGGGTTGGCAGCCCATGCCTTTTTAAGGGCTGGGAGAGGTTTGCCCAGGGGGAGAGAGAGAAAGAGACAAGATCCTGAATAAACTGCTTGCAGGAAGAGCTCCGGTGTTGCGTCTTCCTTGCTGGTCAAGGCGGGCGTGACAATCAGTCTGGGACATGTTAAATCCATATATAGAGACCCTGAAAACATTCAGGCTTCTCTACCACCCAGACCCTGACTGCTTTTATTAAATGGGTCCTGAGCTAATTACTTCCTGATCCGAGTACACGCAAGAGCTGGCCAAGGGCTTGTCTGAGAAATGGCAGATAAGGGCAGAGATCTCAGTCAAGATTAGTTTTTCTTCAAACATAGTCCTGGCTAGATTTAAGAAAATCCACTCCCAAGTCTCAAAGTTGGAACTTCTTGGAATCTTGGAGTCCAAAGAAAGCACTTAAAGAAATGAGGTCCTTTCCAAAATTTTCCTAAAATTCATACCATAAGAAACCTCATGGATGCAAGCCACAAATTGCCCCAGGATTTGTGTCTGCATTTGCCCTACCTAGGGAAAACAGCAGACACTAGCAGCTAATCCCAGAGACTGAACAGTCACCAGGCTGAGTTTCAGGAGCTGTACAATAGACCAGGACCAGTCTGTCACCTGAGGAACGTGCTGCATAAGAGCTAGGTTAATTCAAAATGTGACCATGAAAGGAGGACCCAAAACAGGTCAGATAACATGTCTGCAGAGATCCCCTCAGTCACGGGGAATCACAGGGAGAGATTGGAGAAAGCAGAGGACAAACTTGCAGAGTCCTCAGACTCAATTGTCATCGATCACAAGGATCAAGAGTACAAAGGAAGGTGGAGAGGCAGAAGGGACACGTCCTTAGAGACTCCAGCAGTGGAAAAAGGAAAAACTACGATTAACCCTGTCTAAGATCATCGTCTCTGGAGAACTCAGATTTAGAACATGAGCAAAGCTCAGATAGAACAAGGCTGGACCAGAAAGCTTTCCTGGCAGAGGCCACTCCACTTCCTATTTGACTTGCCTTTATTCACACCTCATCTGGTCTCTAAGTACAAAAGGACACAGGTCTGGATGGAGGAATCAGGATGGTACTTTTCATGCCAGCTCCATTAATGATAGCATGGAAAGAATGGATTCTAAGGCATATACGTTGTCCCGCTTCCAATGTTGCTTAGAATTCCATGTAATGAAGGCATTAAAGCAATGGACTTATCGAGTTGGGAGCCAAGCACTGACTCCACAGAATTCCTGTGGTCTTTATTTCCTACATTCCAAGCAGTAGGAGGGGAAGTCTTTAAGTCTGACTTTCTACTCTGGGTTATTTTTCCTTAAGACACTGCACTGCATCCAAGCTACGTGTCTTATGAAACTTGGCAGGATTCCTGCTGTCTAAGAACTTGGCCATCCCATGTGTGTAGTTATTTTCTTGGCTATTTGGTTCCTTGCGGGGTATAGGGGTTGCCATCCAGCTCCCAAATACAGAGGCTTATTCTTATAATGCCTGGCCTTTGAGATTCCAGGGCCCCATCCACATTCCTGCAGCTGGCAATGCAAAGCCTGAAGAGACCTTGGCCATCTCTACTTTGCAGGACCTGCAATTGGCGTTCTTCCCCTCCCCCAACACTGAGGCAGCCAGCACTCGAGCCAAAAATTATGGTCCTGGCTGTAGACTGGCCCTACTCCCTTTGCCTTCCCTGTTGGATTGCTGATGAACAACCCCAACTTTGAGAAGTGCCAAGCTATACTAGATAATAGACAAATGGCAGCTATGGAGGTTTGGGCCCAGAAGGCAGAAGCCTCAAGTGATAGACTCAGGGATGTGCGGACTGGAAGAGGGGGGGAGACCACTTAGAAACTTTGCCAAAGAAGTAGTGAAGGGCCTTCTCTAGATCCACACTGAGGCGGCATTTGAATGTCACTGAACTTCAGAGCTCCCCCAGTATGAAGACCAAACAGTTGCTGCAGTGGGCAGAGAAGGGGTTCCCTGCAGCTGTGCTCTGTGAAGCTGAAGTTTGGGACGTCAGTCTTACAGGGTCAGGGAGGTCCTTAAATTTTTCTACGGCCAGAGTTCATTCATAAGCTGAATACAGTGTGGAATCTCTCCACACTGGCGAACTCTGAGGGATCATCTTGCTTGATGTGAGGTACAAAACCATGCTACCACACCTCTGTCAAAAGCCTGCCACCAATGGGTTTTGATCCTACCGCACGTATTGGCTTTGTGGGAGCCTAGGCAGTTTGGATGCTCACCTTACTAGACCTGGATGGAGGTGGGTGGTCCCTGGACTTCCCACAGGACAGGGAACCCTGTTTGCTCTTTGGGCTGACGAGGGAGGGGAATTTGATTGGGGGAGGGGGAGGGAAAGGGGAGGTGGCGGTGGGGAAGAGACAGAAGTCTTTAATAAATTTAAAAAAAAAAAACAAAAGCCTGCCACCGACATGGAGAAGTCATGATCGCCATTTCTTTGTTCTCCAAACTGTCTCCAGCACCTCACACCATGGGAGAGGTCTCATTTTTTCAGTGACCATATGAAACAGCTTGCTTAGGTACCTGAAGACCCCCCTAACACCTGAAATCCCATCCATCTCTGGAAGTTCTCAGACTTGGATTGCTTTTGCCCAGTGGAGTCTGCATCAGCTTAAGCTTCTGAACTTCAAAAGGTATCATTGTAAGTGATTTGAATTTCATGCCTTGCAGATTTTAGTATTGCAGACACTCTGCAGATGCTGAAATTAAAAGATGGTAGATGAAGGGCCCATCTCCTCAGGGTCCTTTCTCCATGCCCTGAGCCAATGCTCCAAGCTCACCAGAATCTTGATATTTCCAAGGTCCTGAAAGACGTTTTGTTACACACTGCCAACCTAAACCCAGTTGACCAAAGAGCTGTACACTGCTCCTAGAGAGGCCTATAATTGCTTTGGTTATAACAAAGTAGAGGAATTTTCCCAGTGTTCTGATCTGAAGATCATATTACTGAAGATCATATCACAACACTATGTAAGGCAGCTCAAGATCAATCCACTTTGGTAGCAATGCTGGGTTATGACTGTTGTGTCTATAAACTGGAGACCACACTTTGCTGACTGTAAATTCCTTCTGGGCACTAAAATGAAATGCATAAAGACAAGCTTCTCATCCAAAGGACCCCATGACATGGTTTTGGACATTGCTCAGTGTGATGGAGACAAAATTGAGCTAAGTGGTGACAGAACACGGGGCTGACATTGAGGAGCACATCGGGGCAGTGAGGTTAAGTGTCTTGTGAAAGTCAAAGGTTTATGTCTCCAGATGTAGCTCTTGTCAGGACTGGCTCTTCAGAGACTTGCTCCCACTAATCAAGTAATGGTCAGATTCGGAGAACCTGATTTTCTGTGGTATGCTTCTGAGTCAACATGGTTCTCAAGATCATGACCAGGACAGTCGTTTGACTAAACAAAATGGAAAAAGTTTTCTTGAATATTGAGAGGATCTGATATTGTCTTCCCACTTGCGCACCTCCCATTGGGTTGTGTTATGTATTCAAAAGCAGCAATGTATGCAAAGCCAAAATTTGAGGAAGAGTTTTGCTGAATGAGCAGCAGATTACAATCCAGAGTACTCAGGCTAGGAGGAGCCATGGGCGCAACCAAGATACCTAAAGCAGAGCAAAAGACAAGAGCAAAAGAATAGGGGATACGCACCGTGCTTTTCCATCCTTTTAAGGTAGCCCAGAGTAGCCTTGAAATCACATCCTCTTCCCTCCACTTACAGATGAATGGATCTAACAGATACCAAACCCAGCTTGTAGGCCACCTGACTGGGCACACAACTTCAGCGCCCCCAACTCTGACTGGCCGCCTGCACATTAAGACCTCCAGGAGATGGACATAGGTCTCTGTCCTGTCCTAAAGGATTGCCAGTCCCTAGGCTGGAAACTAGGTATTCAGGCAGCAACTTTTAATGTCACTGAGAGCTAAAATTTTAAACTAGGTCTATCTAGGACAATAGTGTGGAGGGCCCTAGGTTTGATCCAGAAAATTTAAGTTACAGCAACTTATTTGAATCAACTTCTCGGACTCACGTCAGTGACACTGCTTCTCCAAGGTGCATCTGCAACGATACTGAGTAGAAACCCCAGATCTGTGGCCCCAGGGAAACCTCACTTTTCGTGATTAGAAAGCAGTTGAGGCAGGTCCACCACACCTGCTTCCCCCCCCCCAACCTGATGTGAATACTTCCACCAGTATTCACATAACTTTGTTACTAGTATATTTTTCCTCATCTTATATTTTTAAATTTAATCTTATTTCATGTGTGTTTTCCCCTCATGCAAGTTTCTGTACTATATACACACCTAGTGCTGCCCCCCATGGGTTCCCCAAGAAGAGCGCATCAAAATCCCCTGAGAATTAGAGCTGGTTGCAAGCTACCATGTGGGTTCAATGAATCTGACCTGGTTCCACTAAAGAGTGGGGTCCATGCTCTTAACTGCTCAGCCATCTCTCCAGCCACTGTTAAAAGACATTGAGGTAAGTTCCTCTAGTTTTTTCTTGAAGATGGAACACCTTTATTAGCACTTGCATCTTTTTGTAGGAAAGATCAAGAAGGTTATGTCTGTATTTTTGGCTTTTCACCTGGTACCTAAAAAATTTAGAATTTCTACATAGAAAGTCAGGTCTGCTGTTACATTATCTGCGATCTGGCTACTTTGGAGGCTTGGGACAAGATCAAAGTTGAAAGCCTGCCTATTCTACAGAGTGAATCAAAGTCAGGATGTTTCAAACTTAGCAAGAGCCTGTCTCAAAGATGGATCTCTTAATCATGGGGACACAGAGTCCCGAGCCTCATTAAAATGAGACCAAGTATTGGGATTATGTTGCATTCACTTGAATTATTGGCCAAGGGCTTACATATAAGTCCCCGAACCACCGAGGATGTTGCTAAGGCAATGGGCGGTCACTGCAGGGCACCATTGCCGAGTCCACCCTGCAACACAACTCATTGTGCATGGAAAGGCAAGATGGAGCCTACGTGGACCCTTCACTGTCGTGAATATTTCGGCGCGGGTGTGTGGGTCCACACGGGTCCAAAAAATGACGACTGACATTGAGAATAAACTTAGTCTCTGCAGCTGCAGGGGGGCCAGTCTCAGTGAACTGAATGAAGTGCCTTCCCTTTGCCTTTTTCCTCTATTTACACTTTAACTAGCAGACTTCCATATAAGCTGATAGAAGCCACCAACAAGACAATGCCAGGTACGAATACTTATTCACCAGGTACCAAGGGTTTCCAAGTTTTACAGAGGCTTTGGATCCATGGGAAACCAAGTCAAGATTCACTAGGACAACAAAAGGTATTAGTAACACAAAGGAAGGACTAGGGGCTGTGTGAAATCTCCAGAGCCAGACCAGGAATAACCCAAGCAGGGTTTCCATGGCTGGGGAGGTGATTTGGTGTCCCTCTGGCAGCTGGGCCAGAGGGTCCTTATGCCACATTTCAAAGACACTAGAAAGTAGCAGTGGTGCGAGAAAGTACTCTCTGCATGCTACCAAGAGAAATGTAGACACCAACCCAGCCACAAAGTACTTTGATCTAAGTTCTCTGCTGCCTTCAAGATATGCTAGGGCCATGGTGGGCACAGACATTGTGGGAATAGGCCAACCTACCAAATTCCTGACTTGACTTAAGGCTCACTAAGACAGAGCCTGTATCTGACAGTCCTATGGTGACAAAGAACCAGAGACTAGATAGCGCAGAGACATAGGTTAAAAAACAAACACTGGTCTACAAAATGAAACCTAATGATATTCTGCCATACTCAGATCAGTGCCTTGTTCCTTCAGAGAAGCAAAGCATCCTCTCCTGCAGTCAATGGAAAAATAGGCACAGACCGTTAGCCAGACACGAAGCAGAGTGTCTTTGGAACACAGTCCTAAATAGGATGTCTTCATCAAATCCCCCCCCCCAGCTCAAGAAGCCCCATAGAAAAGAACAGTAAGATCCAGAAGTGGACAACAGGAAAACAAGGCCCTCTGAAGTAACTGAGCAAGGCCCGTATGAACTCAAGACTGAAATAGCAACCATACCTCATGGGTCTGCACACCGGGTCTTCAGCCATGTGCACATGTGCACACAATAGCTTTCAGCTCAGTGTTTTTACAGAGCTCCTGAGCATGTGAACCAAAGTCTTATTCTTGTGCTTGCTCTTGAGACCCTTCTGCTGAGTTGGCTTATGCAGCTTCAATGTGATAGTTTATTATTGTTATGCTTGATCGTTCTAGAATCCTGTTCTTTTCTAATGAGATTAAGGGAGAGGATCCAGGGAGTACAGGGGAGGTGGGGAGAACTGGGAGTAGGAAGGTGAAGCTTTCAGATTTTATAAGAAGTCTTTTTAAAATATACATTTAGACTCCTTCGATGCCAAGTTGTCTAACATGTACAACTCCCTGGGCTTACGTGTATTAAGACTGCACGTTAATGGGCCCCACAAATTTCAATGACTCTTGTACAACATTTTACAGGGGGTTAAACTTTGATCTTTTCAAATTTAGCTCTAATCCTAGTGATGATTTCCAAAATCTAACTTTATATTTACAACATGTTCCCAAAAATCTTAGTTACCTCAGTGCTTTTCCAGTCTGTTTTTAGACTAGAAAAGCCAACATTTATCCTTATATTTCTGATTTCTTTCAGCCTCTAAAAAGGTCAAGTGAACTATCAAGTTTTGGGCTCAGGTAATGGGGGGGTCACACAAAAATGGGAGCAGACAGAAGTCTAATAAACTAGAAGCGAACTTTATTCTGGAAACCAGATTCCAGGAAAATAAAACATCTCCATGGGGCACAAAAAGTTTCAGCCGAGACCACAGCCAGAGATGGATTTTATAAGGCTGTGGCAAAGGCCAGTTTCTGAACCCAGCTTCTTAAGAGTAAGGTGTACTAAGCATTATGAAGTCTGAACAAAGGAATTTTAACAAAGGTAAAGCTCAGATACAGATTACCTTCAACTGAAAAACTTAAGATTGTAAAAACCAGTGTTTGTACTTAACCTGTTGTCTTCCTTGGTACTTTTCCCAGGTAGTGTTTCCTGAATCCCTGTGCTCTCCTCCCCACTTTTGTTGCCAGTTTCACATAGCAGGGATGATGTGTAACCCAGGTCATATCTCCATTTCCTAAAAGTTGACTCAGCTCATATCCGTAGGCTAGCTCTGTTTGCAGAGAGATGCTTTGGCTTTGTAAATAAAGCTATGGGTTTTAAAGCGAAGTAACTCACTGTTAATAGTTAATCCTTAAGCTGCTTGATCAGTCTGTTCTGCTGACCAGTCTGTTCTCATCCTCCTAGGTTTTACCAACTTTATTTCTACATTCCGGAATCTACATTTTTATATTCTTCTTGGTCCCTTCATCAAGCACAATGCTAATGGAATCTCTCATGGACCCAATCCTGCAAACTCAAGCTTAGCTTTGTAACCATGAAAGTTGTTGTGCTCAGATTCTAAAGAGATAGAAAATAAGGTTTCAGTTCACAAGATCATGGACCAATCAACCAAGGTAGATCTGTTCTGAGGCCTCATTCCCCAAGGCAGCCGGCAGACATCCCTGGCTAGGAAGAGTATTCGTCTGCAAAGAAGCGAAGCACAGTTAAGTCAGCTTCTCAGCAGAGTTTGAGCCTCTGGAAGCCAAGTACTGGCTTGCTTTTGACCCAAGGAAGAATTGGGAGTTTGCTTAGATCCTTCTGGAAATTAAGAAGCTTCCCCAGCTATCAACTGCCAAGTCCTTCTGTGGAAATACCTATTGAAGTCATGGGGAAGGTGAAGACATTGTTTTCCCTGCTTTATTATTTCCCACACTCTGCAACAAAGGGATGCCAGACACAGGCTGACTACAGCTTTCTGGTTTTTTCCTTCCTCTGAGAGCCTGTGCTGTAAATTGACAGGGCTGGGGAATGAACTGAGCCCAAGGGTTGCACAGAAATGAAGTTGCTCGGGAATTGTGAATGAAGAAAACCAAGGACTGAGTAGACACGCCTGTAAGACAGCTAAAGGTCAAAGAGAAGGCAGCCTAGTTCTCATTAAAAAAAATCGAGACCCATAAGTCTTTGAACACTAGCATAGCTGCTTTAGTATGTTTAATACGTAGGGTGGGAGGGGGCTTTGTAGGGATCAGCAAGTGGACATGGTGTGAAGTTTTCCCTCAGGAAATAGAAACATTTACTCCAATAATGGCCAGCCGTGGCCAATCAAGTAAGGATTACAAGGGTCTAGTTCTATGAACTAACTTTTGGTTTTAAGAGCAGGAATTGACTCTAAATGGCTGCATCATGGGGACAGCTCAACTCAGAACAAAGGCTCCCCCCTTTGCCTATATTAGACAGGACCACTCTTCAGCCGTCTTCCCTACTTTTATTCTAACCCTCCAAGAGCTACATGAAGCTGGGGCAGAGCAAGTTGGGAATGGTGTGGAGAGAGTGGCTAGAATCTCAGGCGAGTGTGCAGCCACTCAACCTATGATGTGCACTAGCCAAAGATCCACACTGAAGTTCTCCATTGTCACAGCTGCTGTGGGTACACAAAAGGATAACCAGTTCAAGTTTCCTGGGGAAGGCTATGGTCTGAGAGGAGAGGCCCAACTATACATTTTCTCCACAGGAATTCTCAAATAATTATCTTAAACCACCACCCACAAATTTAACCAGGGACCCTTTCCCACTCCAGATGCCCCTGCTCTGACTATGGCATTCAAGTCAGGAGTGCTCAGCCTACCGACTGTAGTGACTTTTCCAGAAGGGCAATACCATCATGTCTTAAGCACAGCTGCCAAGGAAGAGAACATTGAAGATAAGGCGTCACACCACTGTCCATTTAGGACGTCAGGATGTCCACTCCTAAGGGAGTCTCCACTACAGTCCTATTCTGCAGGTTCACAGTCTTCCAGCGTCCTGTTTTCCAGTCATTAGCATCCTTTGTAGGTGTTTCTCAGAGCTTGAAGGAATAGCAAAAATTCCAGGTTGAGTGCAAAACAGCACAGGGTAGACCAGGACACCTCCATTTCAGTTTGTCACCCGAGGAATAAACTACATATTAGAGGCAGTGGCTACTTAGTCACTTGAGTTCCATCTGAGCTCTGTTCAATTCCGCTAGTATCGGAAGATTCTGGGGGCGGGGCTACTGGCTCTAGGTCATGCCTGACATCTTGTACTGTCGAATTCCCAGAATGAGCCTTTTATCTGCCTACCTTTTTGTCATAGTCTTGATACCTGAGAACTTGGTATCACTTTGGAGGAGTGTTTACCCTACTCTCCAACCTGTGTCCCCTTGGCTCTGGGACTACAGGCATGATGATCATGTAACTCAAGTGACTTCCTAGCACAGGCCAAGAGCACCCCTAACTTCAAGGGGGCAGAGCCATCTTGCTGGAGAATGTTAGCTTAAAGAAGCAGAACGCAGCTGAGTCAATTCCTCAGCAGAGTTTCAGCCCCTGGATGCAAGTGCTGGCTTGCCGCCGACCCAAAAATGAGCTGGGAATTTGCTTCAATCCCTCCAGGAACTAAGGGTTTCTTCAACTACCAAAACAGTCCTGCCAAATCCTGTGAGAATACCTATCTAAACCCTGGGGAAGATGACATTCACTATGTTGTCTACTTCATTATCTCTCACTCTGCAAACAAAGGCTACTGCACGAGCTGCTAGGCTGTGGATGCCAGACACAGGCCGACCACAGCTTTGTGTTATTTTTTGAGAGCCTATGCTGTAAACTGACAATGTTGGGAACTGCCTGCCCCTAGGGTCAGGCTGCTGTGTTTCCGTGGGCCAAGAGAACTGGTGCAGAAAATCTGAGTGAATGAAGGAGACCACACAATTGGACGGAGAGGCAGGCCTGAAAGACAGCTATCAAGAGGTGGGCTAGAATCAATCCCCATTTGCAGTCTTGTGATAAAACTCCCCTGGAGCACGAACAGAATCCCCCACCCCACCAGCACCCACTGTGTGCTCCGAGAGCATACAGACTGAACACAGCCACCCTTGCTACACAGGTTTTAAAGAAGGGGAGGAACCTTGGGTTGGTCCTTTTGAAAGGCCAGTGAGCAATATAGTGTTTATGCGAGTTTGTCCTCAGGACATGTAAGCGTCTGCTCCCACCATATTGGACAGCAATAACCAAAGTAAGGAGCAAGTCTAGTTGCCAGAGATTTTTTTGAACATGAGTTGACTAAACAGCCACATCACTGGGAATGCTCTTCAGAATCAGTAACTTTTCCCTTTGGCTGCATAGATGGGAAGATAAAAAGATAACTGAAGAATGATTTATGTGTTCTAGTTCTCTCAAGCCTGCATAGAGCTCTGACAGAACTGCATAGAGTTTGGTAGGGTACCCAATAGGGAGTGCCTGGGAACTCAGGTGAGGGCATCTTGGACCTGCATCCTGTATGGACGGATCATCATAATGCCCTATATTGAAAGAACTAGAGTTGTCATGGCTACCATGGTTAAGATGGTACTGGCTGGATATGCCCAGACACAATCCATCTATACCACCACTTGGTGAGATCATGGATAAGAAGGCCCACTGTATTTCCTCCATGGGTAACTCAGCAAATGAGTAGGGCCTAATCATATTATACCTAGGCAGCCCATTCTGTCTCCAGATGCACCTGTCCGATTATGGCCACTATGCTGGCCAGTTTTATGGCCATTTAAAACAAGCTACAGTCGAGAGAGGGAAGTTCCAATGAGAAAAGTCTCCATGAAAATCAGGTTGCAGGCAAGTCAGTAGGGAATTTTCTCCATTGATTTTTGCATTGATCAATGCAAAAACCCATCCCATTGTGGGTGGAGCCACCCTTAAGCTGCCAAATCCCCAGTTCTAAGAAAGCAGGGTGAGCAAATTATGAGGAGCAAGCCAAAAAAGCACCGCCTGCCGCCCACAGCCTCTTCCACCAACTCTGGCCTCCAAGGTTTCTGCCCTTTGACCCGACTTCCACATCATAGTTCATCTTCAGAGGAAGTGTAAGCTAAGTAAACCCTGTTCTACCCCCAAGTTGTTTTGGTCTTGGTGTTAGATCACAGCAACCGTAATCCTGACAGAAATTGGTACCAGGATAATGGGGCATTGCCGTGTCAGATCTAATCTAGCAGGGGACAGACTCAGTCCTTACATCAACTTTCATAGATTCACAGGGATGGAGAGACTGAAGGATTGTGGGAAGCCAGATAAGACATGTCCCAGGCTTAAACAGTGGCCAAGAAAATGTCAAGCATGTGTCTGAGGGTGTGATGAGGCTCCCAGTCATCTTCCAATAGCTGACAACTATGAACAGAGAGCTTAGATGAACAGAGCTCAGTTGGAACCCAAATGCTAGGTTATGTTTCCTAGCAGAGACCAAGAATGCTCCCTGTCTAAGGACACTTCTAGTTACTTTCTCATTCCTTTCTTCCCCACATTCCAGTACAGACGGACACAAGGTCTCAAATGATAGAACTGACCCACCTGAGAGAGGACATATGCATCGTCCAATTCTATCAGAAGAATTCCATTTAGTGAGGAGTCTAAGAGCAGCAAGCAGATTGTATGTTGGAGGTCAATAAATTTAACTGGGCTCCTTAAAGCAGATCCTAGAGCATTTTAAAGCCAGGGCCTCACTATACTTAAAGTCTGTACTGTTCCTATCTCATGCAAATAAAGTGAAGTCAGTGTCTTAACATCTAACTGGCAAGGAAGATACTTTAATACATTCTCATTTGAACTGATGGAGTTTCAGGTTTTATATGGTTATCAAAACTTGCCTTGAAGATGCTGATGGGATCCTGGATCCCGCATTCCACTTCTAGACTGCTGCCATTATATTTGCACAGTATATGTTATGCTCACACATAGTAGCTGGATCTTTTAATATAGAACTGAGACTCTGAAGCCAAAGTCATCCTTGACACACTTCATTGATGGAGTCTGGGCTGTTTATGCAGAGAGCATGAGGACCCTTCACCTAAAACTGTCACTATTCATTATGACACATCTGAAGAGCAGTACTAGCCCATGTTACACATTGACCCCTGAGCAGAAACTTATCAGAATTTCCATTCTCAAAGAGGCCTCCCATTCCCATCACATAGAACAGGCATTGGGCACCAATATACATATATCTTTAAGCTCACACTTGGGTCCCACGTGAAGCTTCCCTGTGCAGGCAATCTCATCACCAACTGATTCTATGACGAGGTACTTCAGGGATCAATTTTGATGCTGCCAAGACTGGCCGGAAGACTGCCCTCCCCTAGAAAGTGCCCGTATGAAGTATGCCAACGAGCTTGCACCTTAGCACATACAAAAAGCTCCATCCCAGATGTTGCGTAGCAACTTAATTAGGTTCAGCCTGCCCCATTTCACAGCAATAAGCCATTGTGGTGGCCCACAAGTTCCTCAGTTTCTCTATCTGGAGTCCGTTTTGACTTGTAACCTCTAAGGAGAGGTTAAGTTTCAGTCTCCTTGAGAGCCATGAGAATGTTCCTTTTAAGCCAATGGAAAAGAACATTAAAAACAAGAACTGCTGTTGCAGGAGACACATGTTGAGACAGCGAAGCTGCCTGTTCAAGGATAGGAGGTGGGTAATTGATTATGCTGTGCTTTGGCCTTTGGTCTGTACGTCTGGCAACTTCTGAAATAAACTCAGGGCTGTTCAGCATTGACCAGACCTCCCGACTCCGTCCTGACTTATTTTCTCAGTCCTCTCTGCCTTCAGGTACCAGCCCCCTAAGCTGACTTGAAGCAGGCTCCAACACCTTTTGATGAGGCAGTAAGGTTAAATGTAAGAGGTCAGATGAACTGCAAACAGTGTAGACTGAGACATCATTCCACCATGCTAAGAACATGGAGTTAGACGTAACCCCGAACCTTCAAAGAATACAGAACCCACTGTCCCTTTAACCCAGAGGACACAGAGACTAATTGCTTCTTCAGTGAACACAAGAGAAAAAATGCACAACACCTCCAACTGGGAGCTTTCCCCTCTAGCATGCCCTTCAGCTGCACGCTCTGGGTGCTAACAGCTCCAGGCTCTAGAGCAGAGGATGTGCCTTCAGAGTATGTGCTGTGTGGAGAGCTGAAGCTTCTTGGGTAACTGTACTGGTTTCCATCTAAGAAGCTGAGCATGGAGCTAGTCTTGCCTATTTTCATGGTCTAAGACTCAAATTTCTCCCTATGCAATTCCAACGCCACCTTTTCTGGCAGACTAGAGTTCAGAATCACAGCCTATAAAGTCCTTCAAAAAAAACTATAGCTAGCTGCTAGCGGTGCATAAACTCCTAGCATCACATCAGGAGTGGAGAAAACAGGAGGCAGCCGGTACAGCAGCTGAGGGACAGGCTGAGCAAAGCTGGAAAAACTTGGCCTTTTAGAAGGAGTACGATAATGTAATCCCACCCTCAGTCTTGCCAACTAAACAGAAATGGCTGACTCCCCCAGAGCTCTCATGCTCAGACCCCTGTGTAACCATGAGCCACCGGGGTCAACTGGGATGCACTGTTTAGACACCTCTTGGCTCCCTCAGTCATAATCCCTCACCTGACAGAAAAGATAATTTTGCCTAAATGGGGATTACAAATTGCTCCTGAAAAGATTCAAAGAGGAAGATTCTGTTAATTACCTAGGTTACAGAATAGGTAACAAAATTAGGACACAAAAGGCACAAATTAGGAGACCGGTTACAGACTCCCGACGGAAATCTCCACATGCTGCTGGGCAGCTGTAGACCTTTCTTCTCAGGATCCCACTAAGCGTGCCTCTATCAAGGGCAAAGAAGCTGCATGTGAGCCAGAACGTCAAATCGGTGGCAGAACAGAGTCCTTCACTCCCCCGGCAGACCATTTGCTGCTTCAGGGCATGGGAGGAAAGTTGGCTTGTTTGTACCCAATTTTTAAATTTTCTTCATTTTACATACCAACCCCAGGTTCCTCTACTTACACATCCTGTCTCTCCTCCTCACCTCCCATTCATTCTTCAGAGGGAGTAAGTAAAAGCCTTCCCTTGGGAAGTCAAAGTCTGTACCTAGTTTCTTAACTACCACACCCTTTTCTACTCAAGTTTCTTGGGGATATCCAATTCTGGGTTCTTGGCGATTTTCCTCTCCGGAGGTCCTCATTCCAGATAACGAGACCGCCACAGGGCAGTAACATGAGACTGGTGAGGATGAGCAGAGCGTTTTGAAAGGACGGCTCCAGTCTAAGCTTTCCACGATTCAAAGCAAGGAGCAGAGTACTATGATTTGACACCTACTGCAAGTGCTCAAAAGGTTGCCTCATATGTAGTAGCTATTACCCAAGTCCAAAAGCTGGAGCCTCATGCATCCTTATGTTGCTGCCCAGAGACTCGAACCTAAACCAACCTTACAACGTCACAAGCTTGGCCACCGTTTCCTTGCAGGATCTGTTGATTAGGAAAGGCAAACACTGGGCGACAATCCAGCGAAGCTAGCTATACCCCTCCAAAAAGCAGCTATACTCCGAGTCAATCCTTACCCCCAGCAATACAGCGCAACTCAAGCCCGTGAGTTTACTGAGTGTTGGGACCATTTGGAATCCTGGCCTCCAGCTGCTCTTGCCCTCTTAACAAATCTGATTTGAGTTACTAAAGGCTGTGTCAAAGTTGTTTACCAGCTCTGCTTCATGAGCACGTGTTGCCTTGCGGATCAGAGGATAAGGTTTTCACCTGTTGGCCCACCTGACTGTTGGGTATATAAGCCTCCATTGTGCTACTGAATAAAGGGCCTTTTACCAGTGACTGTTTTGGGGTTAGGGTGTCTATTTTAATCTCCAGCCCCTTGCCCGAGGCTCGCCAACTGTATGGTAGCGCATAGGGCACAGACGGGCGTTGTGCACTGCACTGAGGGTTCTCAAACTAGGAAGTAGCTCTGGGAGCCAACACTTGACACACCTTGGCATACTCTACATCATATGCAAAATTCAAGTTATGGAGTCATTGAGGGTTTCTACCCAAAAATTTCAAAGAAAAGCCTGGGAGCCAGGTCGTGTGTGACAGGACAGAATTCTCTGCAGGAAGCCCCTGAATAGCTAGCTATGTGTGAGTGTATGAGCTAGGCCTAAGCTGCACTACAGATTGCAGGATGTGATCGTGGACTCGGACCTTAGACTTCAGAGCTTTGTGGTTTGGGGGGGCTTAGAGGTGAAGTAAAGGTATTGTGTGCATGAGATGGGCTTTTCGGGAACAAGGCATGCTGTGGTTTACCCATTAACTTTTTCCACAGGCTCACATGTTCACTGTTCAGTTTCTGCTGCTGCTACCTGGCAGATGGTAGGAACTTTGAGTTAGAACCCAGCTGGAGGAAATGGGTCACTACAACTTCTTGGGGCAGGTCATTGTCAACCCACTTGGATTTGTGGCATAAACAGTCCAGTGCTATCCATCCTAGAAGTATCCAGAGAGCTCCCCCACCCCCACCACTTCTATTATTTAAGGTGGGCTATGCTCCCGATCTATGGTACAAAAATAGTAAAATAGTTGCCACACACAGGTTGACACATTGTGCCCCGTTCTTCCTGGTGTATCTCCAAGGAGAAGCCAGGCAGGACTCTACCCAGAAAAACATCTGAACTGTTTAGTGGCATTTTACCAGATACACTGATAATAGGGTACACAGCCAAGTCCAGGGCCAAAGAGGTATGTGTGGGGGAGGGTAGACACCGAGGCTTAAACACACACCTACTCAAAAATAGCAGGCCACAGTTGTAGCACCTAGGAGCTGCATCTCTGCTGATGGGCCACTTAGCCACAGCTGAAACACCCCTTTGTCATGCTCACGCCAGGGAGGATGGGTGCTTTCCTAGAAATCAAGGGATTAGGTGCGAAGCCTGTGTGGACAAGAGCCCAAGAAACTTGAGAACTAGGAGCTACCAAAGGCTCAGTCTAAATAGTTTTGTCCAAGCTAAAGAATTGAAGTGCCCAGCGGTGGTCATAAGCTATCTTGTACTGGAAGAGCTGGGGAACCCTCAAGTTTAATCTCTAGAGCATAGAAGCAAGGGCTACCATGAATGGCCCCCTGCACTGGCCCGTCTTCCAACAGAGCCCCAGAGCCACTCACATGGGGAATGCAGGTGCCCCTGAAGACATGTGACAACTGTAGTCCATTACCTTTGCTCCTAACATTGCACACCCCCTGAATGATTTGCTTCCCTGATCTAAAAGCAGTGAAGATCAGGTAGAAGTATGGCTTAGAGGCAGAAAAGGAACTCAAGTGATAGTTTAATAAGGCAGAAGGTAGAAGAATCCTGCTATATCCTTTCATTACTTGAAGTACAAGACAAAAGCAGCAGCACTAGACCTTTCAGGTTAAGAGTTCTGTTTGCAATTAAAGCAGTGAATGCTCTTCCTTGTCCTGCATCCCTGCAAACCAAACTGTCTAATTAAGTTCAGTTTGTCCTGTGTTAAATCCTAAAGAACAAGGTTTTTTTCTATGTTAAGTCCTTGCAAAACATGTTTTGTAATGAAGTTCCTGTTCTATGTTAAGCCCTAAGTTAAGCCTAAATCCATGTTTGTCCTATCTTAAGCCCTTAAGGTTTGTTTGAAATTAAAAGTTCCTGGTTTCCTAGGTCTGATGTAAAGGGCCTTGCAAACCCCATTCACTCCGTGTGGATCCTTGTTTTTCCTTCCCTTCTCATTGTACCTTAACAATGTATTACCCACCAACCATCTTTGCCCTTGTGAATACCCTTTCTCCTATGAGACTTCAAGAGGCCAGCAGCGGCTGCTCTCAATCCCGACGTAGAGCGCCCCACAGCTTGCTTTAACTAGACAATCGTGGGCACGGATCTTTTCCCCTCAAGTCTCAGGTTTAACAAGTCTCAAACAAAGTCCAGATTCAATTTTAAACAGTATTTCACTCTTAGAGGGGGGAGGGGGAAGGTATGGCCCCATTTCAGAGAAACTATCCTGAATGACAAGGATTTATAGTGATCCTCCATGAAGAGATGTTACAGGAAACTTAAGTCACAAGAATGATAGAAGCCCGTTTTGTTTCCCAAATAAAGATTCTAGATGCACAGAGTATTAACCAAGCCTGTCATTTACAGTGAATGGACCACAGCACTTTGGGTCTCAGGCTGAGGAATTGACAAGTTATCGGTTATTCTTTGGAGAGTTGAAAGCTTTTAGGTGTGAGTTGAGGGAAGTGCAGAGTCCTGCGCAGCTTCGGTTCGCCTTGAGCTTTATCACCTGTGCCCCACCGCAGCAGCCAAGCCACCCCCACCCCCTCCCCCCTCACGAAACTCGGGATTGAGCTCAGCGGCTGTCATTTATCTTTCACAGCTGATGAGCTGCCATTTTGGTGGCTGAACTTCGGGGTCATTTTAACTTGCTTAATGGGTTTCTACTGAAAGGCTCCGTTTAAGGTCTTGGGCTCATCCCTCATTTAATCCTCAACGACTGGAACAGGAGTAATAACACAATAAAAGATCAAGTGAATCCCGTGGTGCCTGCCGGGCATAGGCTAAGCAACCTTCCCATCATGAGGATAGCATAGGTTTTAAGGCATTCCCTTGAACCTTTGAGGCAGCTCGGCCATGTTTACTTTTAAAGGAACACAGGAAGAAGAGATCCCACACCAGAACTACCTTCCCTTGTGTGCAAATCCTCTCCAGGGGCTGCAAACCCTCATAACCCGTTTCCTGAGTCAAGAGCAGCAAGTTCCCTCAGCCGGGACTATCGGGGAGCTGAGGCTCCCCCTCTTCCCGAATGAGACTGTAGTTTAGAGAGCTCTCCCTTCATTTTGCTTCCACCAAACCCTGCCACATACCCTTCCCGGCCTCCCCTTCAAATTCATGGCCTGAAGTCTTTTGAACGTTTCATCCGTCCTCCACCCTCCCCCACTCCCCCACTCCCAGGTGAGGAAGGAAAAGCTTTCTTTGCTCTTTTTTAAGAAGCCGACTCAGACGTCTACTTATTAGTTCCCAGGGACATTTTCTGAAAGATGAGGGGGGAGCTAAGTAAAGCTTTTCGGTGAGGAAGAGTTACAGGTTAGAGAACACTTCAGAGAACTAAGCCGTTCGTCCTTTGCGGACCACAGGGAGCATGAAGGCACAGGGAGGCTGCCAGTACAGCAGTTGAAAGGAAGAGCGAGCAGGCACAGCAGAAAAGAAATTTTTCCCCCTAGCAAGAGTGAAGATGTGGAAGTCTGCCCACCTCAGCCTGCCCTCTGTGGCACAGCTAGCTGCCCCCAGAGATCACAGCCGCCCAGCAGAGAGAGGAGCCATACAGAACCGCCCTTCTCCAGGAGCTTACTGGAGCGGGCAGGGCTTCTTCCTCGCCTCACTGTCCTTTTTATAGACCCTCTTCCTCCTCCCCCCCCCCTCAATTAGCATACGCATTGCTCATTGGCTGAGTTCTTCCTTGCCCAACCATTGCTGGGGCAGCTGGAGCCTTTCTCATCATCAAGACCCGCACCACCTGAAGGTAAGCTCGGGCTGAGGGCGTGGCAACTAATCCAGGGAGCCCACCCTTTCGCTTGGAAACCTGTGGTATACCTAGCAGGTGTGGTGAGTGATGACACTCACCCTTCCTAAGCTGGGGGAGAGTTGAAAAAAATACAAACATCGCCCCAGTTTCCAGGGGGGGAAACTCAGTATATAAAGTAAGCCTGAGGCATGGCTTAACTGAGAGCGATGACGCTACATGCTTGCCCTTCACCTTAACAAGTCCTCAGGAGCTCGGCTGCCATGTAGATGCCCGTTTGAAAAGCACCTTTAAAATACGTCTTGGCTCCTCCGAGGCTTCGCGAAATCCCCACAGCTTTCAATTCAAGTTAAACTTTGCCTCGTTAGCCAAGGTGATATGCCCGTGAAATTTAAATTTTATATTTTCCACATGGATGTCACATCTCACATGTAGCTTTCCAGGCACCAATTTACACACATACACACACATGCACACTTTGCACTCACACGCACGCATGTAACAATAATGAAAAAAGAGACCAAGAATTTGAAAGAGAACAAGGAGAGGTATATGCGAGAGTTTGGAGAGAGGAAAAGGAAGGAGAAATGATATAATTAGAATCTTGAAATAATGTTTTAAAAAAATATACAGTTTTGTAAGTTATCATTTTAATTATACAAATTTATGAGCTTCCAGATGATGTTGTGATTCCTGCATACAGCATGTAATGATCTAATCATGGCCATTAGCATTTCATCCCCATAAACATATTTTATAAGAGGTTAACATGTAATCATTGTTTGTATTTATAGGGTATAATGTGGTTATCTTGATGCAATATATAAGATGTAATATATAATATTTGATGCAACGTTTAAGAAACAAGTCAAAGTAAAGTTGCTATGGCTTCATCATGATATGTTTGGAGTCCTTGAGACCCTCTTCTAGCTACAATATATAACATATAATAAAATACAGATGAGGTTACTGAGGCTTGTTCACACTGAGCTACAGAACTTAAGAACTTCATTCTCGTGGTATTTTTGCACTTGCTCTCTCAGTCCCCACTTTGGCCCCACTTCAGCCTTTAATATCACTGTCACCATGCCAATCAATGTCTCTAGTTATTCACACATAAGAGAGACTTGTAAAATTTGCCTTCCTGCCTGTAATTTACCCCCATTTACCACAGTGTCTTCTATTCTTATTTTGCTGTAAATAGAAAGAGAGGGGTATTGTTTTCATTTTTTAATGAGTAAATATATTCCATTATGTATGTAAGCCATGTTTCCTTTGTCCGTTATTCCCTTGATGAGTATGTAGAACAATTTAATATCTTTGTTATTGGGTGTAGGGTCACAACTAACAGGCATACAGGAAACATATAGGATAAGCTAAGGAGCCAGGGTTTGGCTTAGGGATGGAGCGCTAACCTAGCAACTACACTCACAAATAAAAGATAGACCCAAGAATTCAGGCTATGCTATGCACTTCCTGCAATAGCAATGTGCTGAAGTGCCTCTGGATTACCTTCCAGTGGTGGCTGGCAGACAGGCATATGCTCATCCTCTGGGCTAGCCCACACTGGGACATCACAGAGAGTTGCACAAATAGCCCCTTTCACTTGGGCTATCCTTTGTGCTTACTGCTGCCTAGAACCTCTGCATCTTTCCGGGATGCAGTCTGCCCTGTGCGTGGCCCAGCTGTGTAACCAAAATAGCTGGCGTGTTTTGCCGAAAGAAATGCTACAAGGGGTCCCTGGCCTATCTTGAGAATCAGTGTGA
Organism: Neodon shergylaensis; assembly: GCA_025134845.1. Taxonomy (NCBI): domain Eukaryota; kingdom Metazoa; phylum Chordata; class Mammalia; order Rodentia; family Cricetidae; genus Neodon; species Neodon shergylaensis. The sequence continues at coordinate 28,742,970 of JABTXL010005752.1, read as the reverse complement.
TTAGTCTGGCTTGTGCCTTTGTAAATGCGGTGTCCCTGAGTTTCCATGCCAAGAGTTCTTTGGTATCAAGAGTTTCTTCTAGATTGCTGGCTTTAACAAAAGACTCCCATTTGGCTTTCTATACTTGGGATCTGTAACTTCCTTGCTTGGACTATAATATTATGCATTGAGCTGCTTTAGATTCCCTAGTTGATTATGAAAATCCAAAGCCAGATAAGATGAGACTCCTAGAAAAGGGGAATACAGAGCCTGGGGGATGCAGGGTCTAAACTGGCTAACTCTTTCCAGTGGAGGGATTGGGACACCAACCCAGTCACATAACCTTCAACCTACAATTTGTCCTACCTACAAGATGTGCTGGAGTAAGAGTAACACAGAAATTATGGAAGTGGCCAACAAATGGTTGGTCCCAGTTTGAGACCCATACCATGAGAGGTAGCTGACCCCTGACACTTCCTAAAGGGGCACAACCTAGAGGCTGGATAGTCAAAGATCTACGATAGAATCAAACACGACTGGCAAAAAAAAAAAAGTCAGTGAAATGATTCCTAATGATATCCTGTTCTATTCATAGATTGGTGCCTAGCTCAGTTATCATCAGAGAGACTTCATTCAGCAACTGATGAAAACAGATGCAGAGACCCACAGCCAAATATTAGGTGAAACTCAGGAATTCTGCAGAAGAGGCCGAAGAAGGATTTTAGGAGCCAGAGGGGTCAAGGACACCACAAGAAAACCCACAGAATCCACTAACCTGATCTCATAGGGTCTTACAGAGACTGAACCAACAACCAGCAAGCCTGCATGGGATGGATGTAGGTCCTCTGCACCTATGTTACAGTTGTGCAGCTTCTTCTTGTGAGCCTCCTAACAGTGGGAGCAGGGGCTGTCTCTGACTCGGTTGCCTACTTTTGGAACCCTCTCTTCCTATCAAGCTGCCTCATCCAGGCTTAATAGGAGAGGAAGTGCCTAGTCTTACTACAACTTGATATGCCATGGATGAATGATAGCCATGGGAAACCTGCTTTTTTTTGAAGAGACACAGGAGGCATGGATGGAAGGGGGACAGAGAAGGGACAACTGGGAGAAGAGGAAGGAGGGGAACTTCACTCAGGATATAAAAAACAAAGTAACAACAACAATAAAAATAATAAAAAGAAGATGAGCCCACTCTAGTTTGAGGACCAGGGTCCATGGACCTTGTAGTTTTCTATTAACAGAATTGAATTTTGGTAAATTGGTTTAACTCTCTGCTTCTCAGATTCCTGGGATGTATGTGGATCATATTTCTTTCCTTAAAATGTGTATTTTGGTTTTAATTATGTGTATATGTCAGGGTGGGGTGTGCAGACTTCCAGAGAGGCCAAAGGTGTCAAGTCCCCCCAGAGCAATGAATCATCTGACATGAGTGCTGGGAACTGAACTTGGACCTTCTACAAGAGTAATACATGCTCTTAACTGCTGAACTATCTTGCTAGCTCCCTCCCAGGTCACGTGATTCCTAACATTATCCAATTCGGCTGTTAGAGCCCATGAATATTTGAAATTTCACAATTAGACATGATTAAGGTCAATTTCACTCTTTATAAAAAAAAGTTAATGAAAATTCAGAGAAACGGTGAGTCTTTCTTGCTCAGTGTTTGGAAAATGAGTCATTGGGACAGCGTTGTCCAGGAGATCAAGCACCCAGGATGTTGTTTGCTGGTCAGACGAATTATAAAACTATGTGTTTCTTCTTAGAAGAAAAAAAGCATTAGAATTTTTTATAGACAGGCAACAGTGTAGTGTGTGGCAACAGACAGGCAACTGAGAGGCATGGATGGTTTTTACAGCCCAAGTGTGAGTGGATGGTGTGTGATCTTGGATGGAGTGCACTGCAACTCTGCCCAGCCCCAGTCCTGCTGAGACAACCACCTTGCCTTCCTCTGTGCCATCTGGGTCAGCTGGGGTGTGCTTTTCTTACTCTGCACCCCACAGCTCCGCCCTTGGTCCTATTGGCTGGCTACGGTTTGTGGAGATGGAAAATGCTCTCCACTGCCAAGGGTAGTGTTCCAACTGCGCCCGCAAGGACCTAGAAACAAATATAGAATCAAGCATGATTTAGCTAGTGCCTGCTGGGTTTCAGTCCTTGGAGCTTTAAATATACTGTCTCACACCACCCAGGGATATAGTCGTGCATTGTGGACTGATAATTGAGAATAATCTTTCAAGTAGCTAAAGCCAGTAGTTTCCTGACTTATTTTTTTAATAGATCTTTTTGTCTTATTTCAAATGAAACCGTACGTGGATACTTCTTCACACACCTCATTAACTTTTGTACTTAGATTTGATTTGTGGGTGACCTACTCAGCAGTTATTGGCTTTGTGCTAAGAGCAAAAAGCCTCAATGGTAGCCAGTCTTGCCCTGGATGTGGTGACTCTCCATCACTCTGTGCAGGGAAGGCTAATGGAGCATTCTGGAAAGAGTTTCTTTCCCTGCAGGGAGAAGTCTAGTGTAAGGCACTTTCCCTTCTTCCCCTGGGTAATGGGTTGGTATTTGCATCATGGTATTGTCTTGGGCTGGACGCAAAGGCACACAACATGGTGATGCATTAGGAAGACACGAAGATCACATTAGTCTTTGACATTAGCATTTGGCTCACTGACCTAGCAACCATTAGGTCTCCTTTTATCTTTAAACCTAGTGGCTAGGTAATTTTGGACCTGGAGTCTGATAACAAGGAGTTCAGATCCTCCTCCTTGGAGAGGGCACCTCATGGAGCCTACCAGGTGTCTGCCTTCAGGTTGGATACTGAGGCAACTCGAAGGACTGTACAGAGAATTTCTAAGTCATGAGCTGTGGAAAGTTTAACTCTGTGCTATCTGTATTGGTTATGCTATTCTATTTTATTTCAATACCAGAACATATAATTTCACTGTGCTCAGGGGGTATGGACTGGCTAATAATTTCATCTTCTTGAAGCTTTTATTAGATAGTAACTGGCCAAAATACCAACCGTTTCCCATATATAGGAGGTGATTATTCCAGTTTAAGTTATGCATTCTAAGAGACCAGCTATATTGGTGTAATCTCTTTATTATTTCATCTCACTATGTAGCAAAATCAACACGTGTTGCCCTTGCATGGAAGTGACTGTAGTTAATATGCTTAAGTTTTGGTTCCTTCTTACGTTGTGATGCTGGGAAATGAACCAGGACCTTGTGCATGCCAGGCAAGTGTTCTTCTACACTCTTTTTAATTGTACCAAAGGCACTACAGTCACATGAGATACTAGCAAGGTAATCTGTGCAGGGAAGAGAGGGTGGAGAGAAGCTCCGTAGTGTATGTTCATGAGTCCTACAAATAGAAACTTCTTCTACAAAGAGAAATTTAACCTCAAGGGTTTGCTCAATGAATAAAGTGCTTGCTTTGCAACCACAATGGCTAGAATTTGAAACTCCAGGAGATAAGTAAAATACTGGTCCAGTGGCCTGCCTGCAATCTCAGTGCTTGGAAATTGAAGATGAGATAATCCCTGGAGTTAGTGAGGTAACCAGGCTATCCAAATCTGTGATCTCTGGGCTCAGTGAGAGATCCTGCCCCAAGAAATAAGGAACAGAGCGATTGAAGAAAATACCTGGCACTCTGATCTCTACCTGCAGGCTCCTGCACTTACACCTATATATTGAGAACATGCATACACACTTGCACAAACCACACACATGGCCAAAAAAAAATAGGGTTTATCCTGAAAGAAAAAGGCAGTGTGAACTTGGCAAAAAGTTACAAGGTCATCATGACTGGCAGGACTCTTGGGCATCGGGGTATGCAGTGTGGTGCTAGAGGATGGGAAGGGGTTGCTGAGGGTGGCGGTGGGAGGGGCTAGGCAAATGACTTCGCCAATGGTGACTACATGTGATTGGACAATAGATTCTGAGACAGAATGCCATGAGTGGATATGGGAGATGGGCACTGGACAGTCCATGAAACCACGTAGGAAACAAATTTTACCCCGTAGGTGAAGAAAGAAGAATCACTGCGGGTTTGAACTGAGGGATATATCGTGTTTCCTCCGAGATGGGGATTGGCAGTGGCTCTGTGCCCTGTCTCAGAAAGTACTTTTCTTGCCATTGCATCAAAACCCCTGATAGGCACAACTTAAGAGAGGTGACGTTTATTTTGGTCCAGAGCTTTGGACGCTATCAGCCCATAGTGGTGGTGATGGCAAATGGATGCCCATGGTGGCTCTGACGTGGTGACGGGAGACGGTAGCATGGAGTGTTATTTTTCTGGAAGGATTTGGAAGCAAAGGGAACAGGACCAGAGCAGGGAGAGGCTTTAACTCTTAAAGCATCACACCTGATTGTTAAACTTTTTTTATTATCTACAGTGGCTGCCCATGAAGCAAAAGCTTCAGCTGCAAGGGCTGCAGCTTGAGGGGACTCTGTTCCCTCAGGCACCAACTCTTTTCAAAGCTACTAAGGGAAACTTTATCTAAATCTAAAGAACTCACAAATCAAGGTTTGAGGTGGAATGCTGCTAGCTCAGAGACGCTGAATAGCAAGTAGCTAACTTTCTCACTTTGCTGGCTCTTCCAAATAACCCACCATCCTTCTCTCCGCCCCCACTCAAAAACCCTTGTTACACCTGGTTCCTCCTTACCACTTCATGTCAGCTACTTGATGACTCAGCCTCCTGCATGCAGGTTCATTTTATTCAATCAAACACATCTTTGAATTGTTAACAAAAGCAGTAGGAAAAAAAATGCAGCACACTTTAAACTAGTATTCCTTCGGGACCCGTGATCTCCAAAAACTTTCTGGAGCCCAGGTGTTCAAACACATGTGCCTGTAGGGGAGCATTTCAGACTTCAGTCATAAAGAGCGCTTGTGCAATTGAGAAGAGATAAGCCAATTTGAAGTGCTTTCTGGTCGGGAAAATCTGCAAGATCCAATCTGGTGTTTCTCTGTATGGAGAGAAAGGGTGCCTGTGTAAGCATCAGTCAGTACCTTAGGGTTTCTAGATGGCTCAGAAAATGCTTACACTCAGATGGCCTGTGTAGCTTCTGTCTGTTTACACAATTGAGAGACCTGTCTCAGTGGTGGGCTGCTCTGGAAAGAGGTAACCTGCTTCCATGTGGAATTTGTGTGGGGAGCACCTGTACCAGACTTGGGATGGAGCAAAACTCTAGAAACTGAAATTCAAAGCACGTGATTGTGTCATAATCCAACTCTCTTAACAGAAAGATGCAGAAGGAAAAAGATCACAGTGCATATAACATTAGAAGCACAGAAGTGGCTAGAAAGGATGATTTGGTGGCTGGCTCAGAGAAGAGCAATTTTGTTTCCAAGGCCTTGGTCGATTACCATAAACAGTCTGCAGAAGGAATGGGCAATTAATCTGGGTATAAAAATGGGGATTAGCCTTTCTAAGCACTTTCTGTGTGTCAGGCATTAACATCCTTTCTGTTTGGGTCGTGTTGAGGCTAGTTACCTTGGAATTTTGATTCACTTGCCTAGAATCAATGCCAAGCCTTCAGATGGCAGAACCAGGGTCAGAACACAGCAGCCTGAAAACCCTCCCTTCCCTGTCACAGTTTTTATCTCTACCTCATACCAATCAAATGAAACACACGGCATCTTAATTACTCCCAGGAATGTTTTAAATGTCAATGTCCGTAAGTGGAGTGAGTGTTCAGGGAGTACTGTAGACAGAGACAGGAGGAGGTTAACCCTAATTCACACACTAGGCTTTGGACAGAGATAGGAGGAGGGAAACTTTAACTCAGAGGCTAGGGCAGGTGAGGGCTCAGGGACTCCACTAGCCCTGGGGACTCCTTTTGTAGAATCACCATTTGAGTTCCACACTGTAACATAAATGCGATGTCTGGTGCCTGGCACTCACAGAAGTTCAGTGCGCATCAGACAATCACTCATCCTTTCATCCTTCTTGATTTAGGCTCCTGAATGGATTTTCCCAGCATGAGGGAAGGAACTTATTATTTTGGCAGATAAGTCTCTCCAGGAAGGCAAATAAATTGGTGCCCAATTTGGTCTTCTTAGTTTGGTAAATATGAGTCACTCTGCAGAGGGAAGTAACCTCTTGGGGAACTTTTAAGTGCCATTAAAAAAAAAAAAAACAAGAAAGGCTGTAGAGTAGAGATGAATTCATTAGTCTCTAAGGTCCCACCAGAGCCAGCAACCAGTCTAGCCTCTCTGATATCAGTAGATACAAAGTCCTTCTTTGATGACTTTCCTTTTATGGTTTCTATCACTGACAGTATAATTGCATGATTATTAATATCCTAAATGCTTTACCTGGCTGGCATATCAATGACAGTTCAGTAAAAACAGAAACAGAGCTTCTCAGTTGGTGAGCTCAGAAGTGCACATCCTTCAAGGCATCCATCTCACCGCTTGAGTTAAGAACTCGAGACTGACACAGGGCCATGGTTACAGTTTCTGTCTAGATTAAGAGTTATTTCATAAGTGTGTGTACGCACACGTGCACATGCACGCACGTGCACATGAATGCTGGTGTCCACCAAGGTCAGATGATACCCTGGAGCTGGAGTTACAGGATGTTGTGAGCCACCTGATTTTCATGCTGGGAGCAAAACTTGGGTCCTCTGAAAGAGCACTGTGCTCTCTTAACCATTGACCCACCTCTCTAGTTCCTAGAGTTATACTTTTATAGGATGGAACCACCCTTCCTGACTTCAAAGCTGGGAGACATACTTCTCCACCCTAGCTCTTCATCATGCTGGCTATTCAATACAAGCTTTAAGGGTGGATGGGTGGGTGGGTAACAAGCACTCACAGATGAATCCCTGCATGGTGATGGTGAGGGGTGTCCAGTCCAGTTATTTCTTATTTCATCTTGACTGCCTAAAGCAATACTTGGAAGAATCAGCATTTCTGTTCTAAAGGAGAAATCCCTAATGTTGAGTACAATACATAGTGGATTGCATGTTTTTCTCACACATGTGTATGCATATGAGGGAAGAGATCAACTGTTGTTGGTTACTTTTTACTCTTCGTCTCTTTTGGGGGCCCGCCACCCAGCTCCCAAATAATTATACACACGGAGGCCTATTCTTACTTATAAATGCCTGGCCTCAGCTTGACTTCTTTCTAAATTTAAATCGTCCCTATCTACCTTTTGCTTTTGGGTTTTTTTCCTTCCTTCCTTCTATATATCTTACTTCCACTCTTACTCTGTTGCTGGCTGTGTGACTAGATGGCTGGTCCCTAGTATCCCCTCTCCTGGTTCTCTTGCTACTCCATCTTTTCCTCCAAGATTTCTTCTTCTATTTATTCTTTCTTCCTGCCAGCCCCACCTATCCTTTCTCCTGCCTTGTTATTGGACATTCAGCTCTTTATTAGACAAATCAGGTGTTTTAGATAGGCAAAGTAACACAGCTTCACAGAGTTAAACAAGTGCAACATAAAAGAATGTAGCATATCTTTGCATCATCAAACAAATATTCTACAGCATAAACAAATGTAATACATGATAATATTTTACAGTACTCAACTTTAGGTGACAGTCCCCAAAAGCTATCCATCTTGTTTGAGACATGATCTACCACTTGTCCAGTTCTCCCCCAAATAGGGTAAAATGGCTGGCCAGCAAGTCCCAGGGGTCTGCCTGTTTCCATATCCTCTCTTCTGGGTTTATAAGCAGACTTCGTCATGCCACGTTTTTCATGTGAGTTCCGGACATTGCACTGCAACTTTACCTCTTTGACCAAAATGAGACTGAGTTCCTGTGTCCTCCCGCCTTACCGCCTCATCTCTCCACCCAGTCATCTATCCCTTCCTGTCTTTCTGTACAGACCTCCAGGCCTCTATGGTTAGCTAGTGGCTAGCTCTACCCTCTGCTCTCCAGGCAAGCTTTATTTGTAAAAACAATGTGTCACCACACACTACAAAGGGGAGACTTAAAACAATAGACGTTTACTTTCTCACGGTTGTAGAAGTCTGAGATCTGAAACCAAAGTCCTGACAGGGTGTGCTCCCTGAGGGCCCTAGGAGACCAAATAGTTATCTTAGCTCTCAACTGTGACTGTTGGTTCTCGATTTTCTCTGCTTGTAGACTTATAACTCTGTGCTCTCCCTTCACTGCCATGACTTCTTTACCAGGTCTCTGAATTTTCCTCATCAGTCAAGGAGGCATGCCATGAAAGGTTAGGACTCACCCTGATTTATTTTATCCTGATCATATCTGTAACAATCCCATTCTCAAGATCATTTCCTAGGTGTTAGAAGATATGTTAAAAGCTTAATCTCTTAGCACAGTGGAACCAATGAAAGTATCTAGAAGGTGAATTCTCAGCTCATGAACACAATTTAATTAAAATCTCTCAGTTGGGCAATGCAATTTGATTACATATCCAGTCTACTCGTTGTCCTGACCATTGGGTATGTGCAAGCAGCACTGATCCCTTTATATTGGAATTGCCTTGGAGCCTTGGCACAAGACCCGGAAATGGGATTTTCAGGGATTAGTGTATACAAAAAAGCTGGAGGAAGAGGGACCGTTTTATTCCTCAGATTGCTCCAAAGAGGTCTTGAGGGTCTTATGCCATCCATTTGATCTGATTGCATAGCAAGCCATTATATGTGGTACTATTTGCTTTAGGTTCTTTTGTGAATCCACAGGTCTTCCATGGATGCTAGAAAACCAGGAAAAAACTGTGCCACTCCAAACCCTACTCCACTACTTGCAATTATCTCTCCCAGGATACCTTCTGAGGCTCTATAATTACTTTTTGTCAACTAGTTACTAACTCAACCTCCTGACTCAAAGTTAATTTTATTTAATTAACTCAAATGCAAAATTGGGTTTCACAGTGTGATTTAATATCCCCCAACAATTCCCTTTGAAAGTCGATCACTTGATTTCCAGAGACTAATATATCCAGTGCATTAGAACCAGGAGAGGTATAGAATTTGTCTTTGGTAGCCTTTGCTTGCTCATGGTGCTTTTACCAAACATTTTACATTCTACAAGTGATTGCCCCAGAAATAACCCCATCTGTGGACTGGCAAGATAGCTCAACAGGTAATGGTGGTTATCACCAATCCTGACTATTTGAGTCCAATCTCTGGGACCCATGTGACTATAGGGGATAACAGACCACTACAAGTTGTCCTCTGACCTTTACATACATGTTCACATTCATACACACAGGATAAAAACATGTATTAAAATGATACCAAATATTACAATTAATTATTATCTAAGGTAGAGTATTGTATCTTCCATTTTCTGTATAAGTTTAAACATTACAATATATTACATAGATACACACTAATGAGTGTTTAGTATAGCTGAACAATGAAACACATTTGTCAACTCACAAAGTTATATTCTTATGGCATGAGTGGGACAGAGCTCCTAAAATCCATTTTTGGAAAATTTCTGATATATAATGCAATATTATTAGCTTTAATTCTGTACTTTTAGTTTCTTAGCAAAAAAAATGAAAACAAGTATCGATGAGCTCTTTGCCTACCTCTTATGAGAATTTTGAGAATTCTTTTCCTTAAAGAAGGATTTGTTTGTTTATTTATTTCATGGGTACAAGTGTTTCTCTGAATGTATTTATGTGCACCATGTGCATGTAGTACCCAAAGAGGGCAGAAGGGGGCATTGTGTCTAGATGGAGCAAGAGTTACAAATGAGTTGTGAGTCACCATGTGAGTGCTAAGAACTGAACTCAGATCCTCTGCCTAAGCAGCTCTTTCTTTTAACTACTGATCCATCTCTCCAGGCCTGAGTTTAGGAATTTCGAATCATTTATTTAGGTCTTTAGTCCATTTTGAACTATTTTTTTTTAATATTCTTACTGACTAAATTAGACATTCCAATCATGATATCTTTCTAGGAATCCCTAGGATAAAATCTGAATGTCTATTTACAAATCATGTTAATTTCCTTGAATCAGGTTCTGCTGCTGTGAAAATGGGGCAGATAAATCCGATAGAGGAAATAAACTCATGAAAAGCGCCCACCTAAGTTGCTCCAGAGTGAGCTCTTGATAAAGGGAAGCGTGTGCTGATGTGACAGAACCACATTATTATACACATCAGAGCATGATGGCATAAGCAACACGCTTCCGTCTTCTCCAGCAGTCTCATCTCTGTCACCTCCCTAGGCTTCAGAGTTGCTTCGGGTTTTTATGTAAGTTTTATGTATGACTTTTTTTTTTTTAGAAATTTTCCTCTCATGTATAGGAGTTCATTGCTAATGTAGTTCTGGTGTAATATTTGAATAGTATGTGATTAGGAATAGGCACACAGATTAGAAGTTCATATACATAAAATTCAACTTTATTACTGGTTATATTTTTCACATTAACATCCTAATACAGACATACACATATATACATACATCCATGTATATTCTAGTTACCATCCTAGAAGCCAGAACCTGGAAACAACCTAAATGACCTTTGACCAAAGAATGGAAAAAAGAAAAATGTGGTACATTTATACAATGGAGTACTACACAGCAGAAAAAAAATAATGACATCTTGAAATTTGAAGGCAAATGGATGGATCTAGGAAACATCACATTGAGTGAGGTAACCCAGACCCAGAAAGACAAATATCATATGTACTCATTCATAAGTGGCTTTTAAACATAAAGCAAAAAAAAGCAGCCTACAATTCACAATCCCAGAGAACTTAGACAACAAGAGGGCCCTAAGAGAGACACATGAATCTAATGTACATGGGAAGTAGAAGAAGACAAGATATCCTGAGTAAATTGGGAGCTTGGGGCCATGGGAGAAGGAAGGAGGGGAGGGGAGAGGAAGGGAAGGGAGTGGAAAAAATACATAGGTCAATAGATAGATAGATAGATAGATAGATAGATAGATAGATAGATAGATA
>JABTXL010005752.1:28707425-28728892 GCA_025134845.1 Neodon shergylaensis | reverse complement strand
TCTCTCTCTCTCTCTCTCTCTCTCTCTCTCTCTCTCTCTCTCTCTCTAAGTGTCTGGTCATTGTGTCCATAACTGGTTGGCAATTACCCCTCTGTTTTGCCAACACACAATGACACTGCATTCTTTTGCAAGCTGAATTCATGGCTATGAGTCAATCGCTACATTTCTTTGCTGTGAAATGAGCTCCTTTATCACACACAGTGTTGTTTGGAATGCCACGATGATGGATAGTAGTACCTGCCAGCAGAAACATTACAGGCAGGGAAGGAAAACCTATATCCAGAATATGTTTCTATTTTGGTGGATGGAAATCTCAGACCTCTCCATTATGGAAGAAGGCCAATGCAATCAAGCTGTCACCAGGTGGCTGGATGGTCCCCTTAGGAATCAGGCCACATTAGAGGCTTATTTATGTCGTCTTCTCTCAGAAGATTAGGTACTCAGCTGTAGCATGGGCCTAGATTATAAAAGGCCATTATTGCCCTAGCTGAACTCACTCAGAAGATACCTGTTGAGATGTCAGAGAAAGTCATCCATTGAGAGATGCCAGGCTGTGGTACTTGCTGAGATATGACATTATGGGGTGCCCTGGAAATGTACCCAAGGGTACCCCAGTCTTATTAGCTTTCTAGTTTATAAAGAAAGTACTTTGTCGCGGAGCTCATTCTGAAGCCACTTCCAAGGGTGGATGCCAGCAGTTCTCTGGGAAATACTAGCAAGAATCTTCTCTGGGAAGATGTGGCATGATGGGTAGGCCGCCAAGAAAATGAGCACTTTGTACCTGCGTGGGAATGTAGAAGGTCTTTCTTCCTTCACTGTCCCACCGGCGTCTTTTAATAACATAGCTTAGTACTATAATAATTGAGAAGGAGAATGGCTGACTGAGGCTGACGAGACAGCTGAGTGTGTGGTAGATGATGGGTTTGGAGATGAAATTAATGACAATACCGTCAAAGTATGTTAAATGTATGTGTCAAAACAGGAGTAGTTCATCTGTTTTTGCCCATAGTTTAGATTCCCACTGATGGTTGGTCTTAATTGGCAACTTAATGAAATCAAGACTATGGGCCCTGAGGCATGTCTTGGTAGGGCAACTGAAATGGGCAGATCCAGCCACTGTGGGTGGTGTCGTTCCTTGGCTGGGATTCTGGACTGTGTAATTGGAGAAGAGAGTTAAGCAGTTAAGTGCATTCATCCCTTTCTGCTTGCTCACGGTAACACAATGCGCCCAGCTTCGTTAAGTTCCTACTGCCCTGACTTCTCCACTATGATATATTATATCCTGGAACTAAAAATCAAAATAAGCCCTTTCTCCTTTAAGTTGCTCATTGGAGCTTTTGGCCTTTTTAATCACATCAATAGAAAAGCAACTAAGGTATCCATACTTGCATCTTGGATTTGATTTCATTTTTTGTGCTCAAGTGAGGGCAACTCTGACTAGAAGTCACATTAAAATCAGTTTTCAGCCAGAATGAGAATGTATCCCCATAAGGACACATATCTTTGTGTCCTTATGCTGCAATGCCACCATGAAGAGAAGAGGATCCTCAATCTTGTTGAGGGGGCTCATTTGGGTTATCAGTGGAAATATTCTGCTAGCAAGACACTATTGTTGAGAAAGACAATTTATAAAAGAAAAGCAATACACCTGGCTTTTTCTTTGACATCTCATGCTTCAGAGTATCAAATCAATCAGACATTGCAGTAACTGGGTAAAGAATGATCCAGTGAGACATGGATTCTGTGGGAATAAAGCCATCAATCACATCACCAGGATATACTGTCCAACTGCCCAAGAGACCATGGGATTGGGAAGACAGAATAGGTGGTGATAGAGGATGGCTATGCCCCATTCAATTATTATTACTGAAGAGCTTCATAACACATAACCAGAACATGGGTTCTGCTGTTAATTTAACTTCTCCTTCCCAGCACATTTTATAAAAATAACTGGTGCTGCTGATATTTTCAATCTCAAGTGAGAATTGAAATATATTGACATCCTCCAGATCACTCACCCTTATAAACTGTGTAATACTCGGTGATGTGAGTAGAGTTTAGAGTTATAGAGTTTAATGGTCAAAGGCAACAGAGCCTCTAAAATGTTAAGGAATAAACAAAAAAGCCTATGCATTTTATTGTAGGTCTGATACAAGCCTTGGTCTGTCAGCTGATTGATTACCCTAGTAGTCGAATTCCTCATGCTTGGTATTTTCAGAGCCCAGCCTTAGCATTGGTTCAGTGCCAAAATCTAAGAGGATGGACGGAAATCTCCCTTTATCAGGCGTACAGTCACAATGATGACTACCCCAGGGTACTTTCTGTGGCCATCTGATGTTTTCATAAAATACTTTATAACTTGTTTCTTTAGCAAACCTTGATTGCATTAATAAGCTTGAAAACAATTTCTCACTTGAGAACCTTACATGTATTTTTAATTTCTGTATCTGTTCTTAGAACTACTAATTTGAATGAATGATTTTAATTTGTGCTCCTTACTTGGAAACCTGAAGTCTTTTTGACAGCATCATTTATTTGCACCAACATGATCTTGCATCTCACAACTTTTGTCCCATTATGACTTTCCAAAGAACTTCCTTTCCAGCCACTTTCTTGTTTAGTTTTTGTCTGAAGTTTCAAAAGCTAAACCATTTAATTCCCTTTGAGATACAATTATCTTTCTTAGATGAATAAATGTGGGTTTTTTGTTTGTTTGTTTTTCCTATTTGTTTTTAGGTTTTGTATGTGTGTGGTTATTGCTGAACAATGTGATTTCTTTGTGTTTGGGTGTTAAAGTGTTTTAGCAGGCACACCCACCCACAATGTGCTTGTAGCTGTCCGTGGTACTGAAATGCTTTAGACTGCTTGGTTGGTTTAAATCCAGGACCCTTTGATAGAGCTTTCTATGGAATCTAGAAATGAGGCCTACCTGCAAGTATTACTGTCTCCAGTACCCATTCGTGTAAATATTTGCACACATGTGCGTGTGCTTGAAAACATTTTTATTAATTTATCCATCCATCCATCCATCTAAATAAGATAATGTATCAATAAGATAGGCCATCTATCCGCAATTCCTCCTCATCGTCAGTGAAAATCCATCTGTTATTCCTAGCACATTCTTTCAAATGCTGAAGCTCCTGTGTAACAATCACTGTGGAGCTCTTACATAACCATCAACATTTAGCTTTGAGAAATCCATCCCGAGTGTTGATGCTTACAGCAATAACAAGCTCTCCCATCCTCAGAACTCCAAAAGCTTCCGGTCCACTGCCCAGAACTTCTGCTTCTTAAGCATCTTGAGTCCCACTGTATAAAAGTAAGTTCTCTAGAATCCCCCCTCCACCAACAGCTCGGCTTCCATTTTTGTGTTTTCTCTGCAGTACATTTTATTTTTGCATTTCAATTTTATGTTCTCAGTTTTCAAAACACACAAGGTTCATTTTGAAGTGGAGCCTGAATCCTTGTTTTGCAGATGATGTAACTTCAATGGGAATTTAAATGACTTACATGAAGTGTAAGTTACTTGAACACTTTGGAAACAATAGATGGGAACAAGGTCACTTGAAAGCACACACACAATTGTAAAGCTACAGTTCTAATTCCTACCACTTTTTCCATGACAACTGAAAATCTAACTCAGGTTCCTTTCCCCAGGCCCAGGGCAGACAGAGCTGCCATACTGGCTGGTTTTATGGGTCAACTTGACACAAGCTAGACTCACTAGAGAGGAAGGAGCCGCAGTTGGGAAAATGCCTCTATGAGATCCAGATGTAAGGCATGTTCTCATTTAGTGATCAATGGAGGAGAGCCAGTCCATGATGGACGGTGCCATCTCTGGGCTGATAGACCTGGATTCTATAAGAAAGCAGGCTGAGAAAGTCATGAGAAGCAAGCCAGTAAGCAGCATTCTCCATGACTTCGGCCTCAGTTCCTTCCTTCCAGGTTCCTGCCCTGTTTGAGTTCCTGTCCTGAATTCCTTCAATGATATACAGCGATATGAAAGTGTAAGCCAAATAAACCCTTTTCTCTCCCCATTAGGAGAACCATAGAAAAGACAGCAGATGCAGCAAAATCAGTCTGGAACTTAAAGCATTTATTCCAAATTATCTGGCTTTTTACCTCTTATGTATATTTAGTTAGTCCAAAAACTGTGCGTAACCAAGTCTGCTGCCCACAGGGCAGAGCAGGATAATTTTACTCCCAAAAAAGAGAAATAAATATTTTGGAGAACTGTTTTAGCTCATTAAAACACTACACAAAAATGTGGAATTAGAAAACAAATTTTTATTTTTAAACATCTTTATTTAGTTTCTCACCAGTTAATATTTAACTTTTACACACATGCACACACACACACATATATGTATATATGTTGAATGCTGATGTTAACTATACTTAAGCCATTTTAATATATGTTCCATTCTTGTATCTTCAGTCTCCCCTAATCTCTACAGTAAAAAGCACTTGCTTCCCTCCTGTGGTCTCTCATTGTTAAAGATCTCCAACTCTACCTCTCACAACCTGAACCATCCCTTGAGACTCACACAATGGTCTATCAGTATTATTCTGGATCCCTCATAAGTCTATGGATCTCTTTAGCAGTCTGTCTCTATCTGTATGCATTTATATATCTATGTAAATACATGTTTAGTTACTTTCAACTCTTTAAATTACTTGTGGGGGGTTATGTGGTATATACTTGTGTATGAAGGTGTGCATGCCTGTGTTCATGCACTCAGAGGCTGTTGACTGTCTTGTTTTCTAATGTTTTCCACCTTATTTCTCTGAGGCAGAGTCTCACACTAAGCCTGAAGCTCACCATTTCAACTAGACTGGCCTGCAGTAAGGCCTGGGGCATACATTGTAATGGCCAGGTTTTATGTGGGTGCTTGGGATTTGAACTCATTTTTATACAGTAGGTGGTCTTACCCACTGAGTCTTTTCCATAGCCCAACATTGACATTTTCTGAATATCTACTAAAGCCTTAGTGGATTTATTCTGCATGGCTTTGAAAGGCCTGGTGACACCTCACCCCTCTAGCGTCTTACAATGAAAGCATCAATCTCACTGGACTTCAGTCTCTATGCACGCCCCTCACCGACCCTTTGCATGTGCTACTCTAACACCTACAAAGGTCTCTTCCCAACCCTCTCGCTGCCCTCCCACTCTCCCCATAATCTATCTTCCGTATCCCCACATGTCAAGGGATGGGGGAGATTCTGCACAGATCTTAGAACTTTTTAAGTAAAGCTTCCCCAACAGCATCATCAGTTCAGTGTGAGCAAACACTTTGCCTAATTTTTTTCTTGCCTTTAAGCCAGACACAACATTTATCATGGTAGACCCCAAAAGGAGCACATAGTAAGCTAATTAATAAGCCCTAGCTTAAAGCTTTTCTGAAATAACCTCATTCCATTTCTGATCCCCTACTGAAATTAGAGCAGTTTATTATGTTTTAATGTGGGATGTAGATGAGCAGCCTTCCAAAAATGCCCAAGGCTTTGTTCACAGAATGTGTGGCTGATGCTACTTTGCATGCAGAGGCGACATTAAGCGTGTTATTAATGCGAAGCTCCAGAAGAGAGACCCTGACTGCTGCAGTAAGATGGGTACAATTACAGGGGTCCTTCCGGATGACCAGCAGAGATAAGGAAGCCAGAAAGGGCACCAATTTGAAGAGGCTGTAATGGCCTTGAATGGAGAAAGAGATTGTGATCTAAAGAGGTCCGCTGACTTTCAGAAATGCAAATGAAGCTAGTGACTGGATTCTTGTTGAGAAAATTCAGAAGCCAGAAAGCCCTGCCAACACTTGATATTTTAGCCCAGTGACCTGGCTTTCTAACATGTGACCTCCAAGGAGCGCGAAAACAGATTACTGTCAGTAAGTCACTGAGTTCTTTTTAATTTGTCATGGATATAATCAGCATGCAGCTTTAATTACATTATTCTTCCTGAACAGTTCAAACTCTAAAAATAGGGTCTATCCTTGAAGCCTACAGGTAGCAGTGCCCCAGGCAAATTGACTTCTTCGAAGGCTGATTTAAAGTGGGAGGTTTTATTCTTCTTATTTAAGAAAGTCCTTGAGGTCTTTGTGTAAATTACAGGTGAAGAGAAGTGACAGAGAGAAGCACTCTTGAATTATATGTCGTTGTGTATTATTGCTGAAGACAACTGGCATGCCAAGGATGAGTTCCACAGAGCACCCTGTTAGCTTGGGATTGTGATAATACTGACTCACCTGTCCAAAGTTAGCTCCTCTGTCTACAACAGACGATGCTGCCACCTCTTTGCTCCCGCTCCTGATGCTCCTGCCCAGAGAAAAAGACCTGCAGTGCTTCTGCGTTGCTCATCGAGGAAGTTGCAGGAAATCCCAAGCTACCATTCAGGTTTCAGTCAAGGTGTTTACTGACATCTGCAGGAAATGAGCTCCTGGTGGGAACCAGAGAAGGATGAGGAAATGGTAGACTCCAGGAGTGATTGTCAACTAATAGGGCCGTAAAGATGATAAGGGAAACACAAGATGCTTCTGAGAACGAGCTAGGGGGGAAATATCTAGACTCCTGGGGTAGAGAGGGACTCGGTTTCCATTTCGGTTCTCCTAGTCATTGTATTATGTCACACAAATTCAATAATCTAAAAGTCAGCTTTTACCATCAAATTAGAGAGTCATCAGCAAAGTATCGCTTTGCATTACTGGAGATTTGTGCTTAATCAGAATTTGGTTATTGAGAGAAAGCAGAAATGACTTAAGTTCTTTTTATTGTTTTTTTTTTTCATTTGTATTTACACCCAGTGCTGGTGTTTGCAATGTGATAACACAATGTACAGGTATTCCATGAGTCTCTCTTTCCTCATGGGTTGCTTCTATCACAGGAAATGATGTCATCACACCTTGGTTTCATCCTTTTCTGGCAGCAAGGAGTGATATGAGTGCCCCAAGTGGCCTTTGAACCCTTAATATCTGATTTTGAACTTGAGTCCACGTTCACATATAAAGAAGGTTTGGCATTGGAAGGACCTAAAATTTTAGCAAGGTTCAGCTTCACAGCTCCCGTGTTTTCTTCCTCTGAAATGCCTTCCTATCTTCTGTCTGCACATACAAAAACTATCCTATGGTGGCTGCCATAAAGTGTCAATCTAAAAGAAACTGTGCAAGAAGCAATGGCGTTTATTAGATCCAAGTCTCCCGTGCTCCCAGGACACTGTGCTGCGGTTCTACCAGGGACCATATCGCTCTTTGTGGTTTCATAAAATGTTATCTGAGGTCATCCTCCAGCAGTGCTTTCCATCATTCTCAGACAGACACGCTTAGAAAGACAGGGTGACTCACCCCAGCCGTGGAGAGCCAAGGCGGTAGGAGGCCAAGCTGAAATCGTTCATCTCATTCAAGCTCCTCATTTTCTGAGCGGTAAAGCCAAGACCGAAGGAAGAAAAGTGAATTTTCCAAGGTTTCCTCCGCAAGTGGGGATCATGCAGATTCTGGGCTTGTGCGTCTGGATATTTTCATTTGCAGGTTAAATAAACCTAAGTGTGTGATGGGAAAGCTTCCAGGTAGCCTCACTCCCATGTTTTGTTGTCTGTTAGCTGGGGACCATTGAGGGCAGGTAGGAACACCTGAGCATCTAGATAAAACCCCCTTAACTGATCAATAATGCCACTTGCCAACTCTAACATTTGGCAAAAGTATAAAAATGTGGTTTCTATCTAAAATTATTGACTTACTGAGGACTCAAAAATATACCATTTTATTTGTCCAAATAATTTTCAGATTAAAAGAAAAAGGTATATATAAAAAGTGGGCCGGGCGGTGGTGGCGCACGCCTTTAATCTCAGCACTTGAGAGGCAGAGGCAGGCGGATCTCTGTGAGTTAGAGACCAGCCTGGTCTACAAGAGCTAGTTCCAGGACAGGCTCCAAAACCACAGAGAAACCCTGTCTCGAAAAATCAAAAATAAATAAATAAATAAAATAAAAAGTGGCATTATCTCCTCCCCCTATTTTTTCAGCCCTAGATAGATCCTCAACTAAATAAAATTTCTATTAATAATTTATTGTGCATTCTTTCACACACTGATCGATTGTATTTACAGACTCATACAGTGTTGGCGTTTAAAATGTAAGTAACATCACAATGTGTGTGTATTTTAAAGTCTCTTTTTCTTCATGTGTTGCTTATATTCCAGCCATCTATGGCACCACATACTGGCTTTCTCCTTTCCTGGCATCAAGGTGTAGTGTTAATGCATCCAAAGTCCAACTGCTATGAGCTTATTGAGACTTAAAGACATTAAATGAAGTCTACAGCACAGTCTGCTAATTGCTCTCTTTATAAACATTTCTGAACTGACTCATCAGACTTGGTGACCAGAACAAGGATTTATAAAGTCAGAAGACAAAGGCATGACTCTCTCTGTCTGTCACCCAGGCAAGTAACACAGATGGAAATACTGAGCTCATAGGTTGACTAGTGAACTTTTCCAAGACAAGGTAGAACAGTCGTCCAAAATTCCTGCTTCATAGAAAAGCCTTTCAAATATTCCAGGCCTGTAGGCTAAAGATAGATATTCCAATGTTACAAAGGAACTTTGGGTGACTGTCTAGGCAGCTAGTTGTTTCTGTCATTTTTATAGTTTTGGAAGTTGCTTGTTCTGTATTTTCTTTTTACTTAGGTAATATTATATCCTTCTTTGATCTGTGATGGGGTTCAAGACTAGATAGTTATAGTTACTATTTTTCTTGTTACAAAATTCAGAAAAGAATAGTTATAAAGTTTATAAGGTTGAGAGACATAAAAGCTTAAGTTGTTTGTCTACGAAATGTTTTTAGGTCTAAAAAGATATTTTTAGGATGGTAATATAAGTTATGATAGAAAGTGGTTTAAGTATAAAATTTTGGACTCAAAAGATAGGAGAGATAATAGGGTATTTTCTGAAATTGTGAAATATAAATGGAATGGACATTGTAAAATGTAATTCTTACCTGATAATTATTCTTATTGTATATAGTTTTACTGTGTTAGTGGTAAAACCCTTTCCTTTTTATTTAGACAAAAGGGGGAAATATTGCAAAGCATTTGTTTACACTGTGAAGATGTATCTTTGCCAAGGCACTTTCTGATTGACTCAATTAAGAACCAAATGGCCAATAGCTAGTCAGGAAGAGGTTATATGGGACTTCTAGGGACAGAGAGGACTCTGGAAAGAAAAGAGGCAATTTCACCAGTAGATTGGGAGCAGGTCAGATGTGCTATACTAAAAAGAGGTAGCCAAGCCATGTGGGAGAATGTATATTAAAAATATGTGTTAATTTAGTTATAAGAGCTAATTGGGAAAAAGCCTAAGCTTCATAATTAATAATAAATCCCCAAGTCATTTTTTCCAGGCTGGTGGTCCAAAGATAGTCTAACAAGATAGCTTACTCCAGGTCTAGGTACAGAATTGATTCATGATTCACATACACTTTATATAAGAACCCGACAACAATTTATACAGCTTTCCTCGTGCATCTGCATGTAATTTTCCAATGTGGCATCACACTGAAGCTCAAAAAGCTCTGAATTTTGGAGCATTGGGGTTTCAGCACTTCAAAAATGCTCAGCATGTAATATAAAATTATAAATCCTTCTTGCTTTTATTCATCATTAGAGATAGCACTTATAAATGATTCAAGACACGTGCTTATTTTCCTGATATGAAGCTTAGATAGAGTTGCCTGCCTGTGAGGGTCAGAGGGGGCTGTCTGTAGGGTGATAGAGGAATCTAACATGACTTCAGTTTCTGGCATTTCAACGCTATGGCCCATCCCTTTAAAATACTTTATACTTAGGGTCGACAGCTTTTATTCACAAGATATTACCCAAGAAAACATGAGTGGACATGTATCCTGCTGCTGCCATTTAATTTATCTTCGATATAATGCAGATGCGTCATGCAGCACAGAACTCATAACTTTCCAAGAGTCGAGATTTATTACACTTGGCACTATTACCCTATCTCTGGGAGTCATTAGGCTACCACAGAGGATCAGCCTCACCAGTAGAAAATGTTCCCACAGTAAATCACTCTCTCATGACTACAACGGCCTTGTCATTTCCAGAAGGAAGTATTTTACAGCATGTATTCCCATCCTCCCGCTTTTACAATCTTTCCAGTTTTAAGTTGTTTTTTCCATCATGCAAGAATTTTTTCAAAAGCAGTTAAAAAAATCAGTGAACTCAACAAAGACAGAGCAGTGGACACCACCAAGCCAAAGCACAGAGAAGAAAGGACAAAAGCTAACTGTGAAAGAGCAGAGATCAAGTTGAGGGGTGCAGTCAGGCAATCAGATGTGCACCCAAAAGAGAGACGAGTCAAAAGAAGGCAACCAGAATACAATAAAAGGAGCAAATGAGAATGGGGGGGTGCAAGGAGGCTGAGAGGATGAAGGCAAGAAAATCACATCTGAAAATCTCAGGAAAGCACAGTCAAACACCCAGCTGCACCTCCCAGTCAGGCTGATAACCTCAGAGATGAAGACTGTGCTGCCAATGAAAGCCGTGGAAAGAAGCCGACCCTTCTGAGAAGCCACGAGTGGCGTTGGAGTTCCACACAAAACCTGAGCCACTCAGAACAGCAGAGTCTGGAGAGTGTGAAGGGAAAAAAAAAACAGAACTCTGTTGCTAAGAATGCAACATCAGTGTCTCTGAGTGGAGAACTTTCTACAAATAAACATGAAATATGGGCTGTTTTGAATAAGAAATGTTGAAAAAGTCCATAGTTTACAGACTTATACTATAACAAATTGTGACCTGAATTCTAAAAGCACAAAAATCAATATGAAAAATTGGATCAGAACAAAAGGAGGCATAAGTGCTACAAAATAAACCAATAACATTTTTCTAATGATACTCTATCTTAAAATCATAGTCTGCATAAAAATAGTGAGACCAGAGCTTGCAATTATTGTGAATATAAGCAAATAAATAAAATTAAATCAATTTTTAAATGAAAAATTTTGCGAAAAGCATTTTTAGTGCGCTAAAAGTAATGAGATTCAATGCAATTCTGTCGAAATTCACATTCAGGGCAACAGTCCGCTCATTGCAGTCAAACATCACATTTGCTCATTCGTTGGAAAATAAAGCTCACCTACATGCTCACTGTCGGATACCTACCTTACTTATAAGGGTGAAGTGGTTAAAAGCAGAGGGAGGGAAAGCATGTGCCATGGTAACGTGAGTCATAACAAGGCTGGAGGATAGCTACGCTAATGCCCAAAACGGGAGCCTTTAAAACAAAGAATATCCCAAAGTGGTGTTTTGTTTTGTTTTTTTTTTTTAATCATTACAGAAAGAAAGAATGAGCCAGTTCACCAAGAGATAACAGTCCTAAATATGTTCCAGGAGCTGACATAATCTCAAAGAACATGATTCAACATATAGCAGAGCAGAAGAAAGGAGCAGCCAAGTCCACAGTTGTAGTCTTAGGCACCAGCACTTGCCTTACAAATGAAAATGTCAGTGGTGTGTAGTATACCACTCTACAGAAGACCATGGCAGAGCAAGCAACTCCACCAATCAGTACATATTACCGCAACATCAGAAGATTCTAAGTATATGTGGGGCATTCACCAAGCTAAAACACAGCACCATAAGTTGTATATTATAAATTTGGAATAATTCAAGATGATGAGTGACTACATAGTCATTATCTCGCTCTGCTTAACAGATGACTCACAAAGTTAGAAACTTAAAAGTACAGATGTTCCAGGTGTCACGTGGCCTCTCTAAGTCTGGAACTGGGAACTGGCCTAGCTGGGTGGGTCTAGCTTCTGACTCTCCTTGGGGGTTCAGCCAAGAGGCTGTCCAGACCTGCAGTCAAAGGAAGTCGAAGGCTTCCCTCCCACGCTCAGTGTTAAGCGACTGTTCATAGCCTGCCTGATTGCGCTCTTACTGCTGAGACTGTCTCCTCTTGGAACAAATGCGACAACTTCTCTGGTAAAATGAGGAAAGAGATTAACACAGGAAGTGTGCAATGGAAAAGCTAGGCTCCCAGGAGAGGGTCTTAAAGGTGACTATTAAAGACCTCATCTGTAAACCAATACCAGAAAGCTATTTAAAAGAAAGGAAGAGCACCCTGTCTGTGCAGATTGCAGTTTATCATTTAAGGATCCCCATCAAACTGTGTAGCAAATGGGTCTTGGTTCTGTGATAATGACTTAAGCGAAACTGTTTATCTGAGAGGGAGCCTCAAGAAACGAGGATGGGAGGATTATTCTGAAGATGCCAGCAAAGGGCGTCTAAATTAATCTTCAGATTCAAAATAATTCAAGTCATAATGTGGCAGATAAATATCCTCAAGTCAGAATTGAAATTAAAAAATGCAAATAAAAATAATTATTTGGGATGTGACTACATGAAACACAAGTGGAAGGATGGGGGAGTAGAGAGGGGAGGAAAAGTAGATAATAAATGTGACCTAGTGGGAAACTCAGGTCTTAATAACAGAACAGAACTTCAGTCTGCAATACAGATCTCAGGCTTTCTGCTGTTGCGGAGAGAGGGTCCTGCTATAATAACCCAGACTGGCCTGGAACTTTTGATCCTCCTGCCTCAGCCTCCTGAGTTCTGGGATGTCCACCGTGCCAGGCTCTGTAAGTGTCACCCTTTTCCTCTAAATCCCCCACGAGACTGTAGGTTTTATATATCAACCTCTGTGAGACACTGAGAAGAGCTTCCAGGGATTTAATGGCATTCCTTCCCGGGTAATTCTAGGTAGCGATACGTATTGGCAGGGTGGTCTGTAAACACCTCGAACCTAAAACAAAACCAAAATGACTAAAAAAGAAACTCAGCAAGGCGTCAACAGTTGAGAGTGGAGTCAGCTCGCTGCAGAAAGAGCAATGACAGCTCCCACAGAGAACACACCTAGAATGACATCCCCGTCCTTACTGAAGTTCATGGTTGCTGCAGATTAATGGAAACAGAACCATACAAAGGTTGTTATAGCTTCACCTGGCATTTTTGTGACTATGGTTCATCTAAATTATCAGCAATCTTGGCATCCTATATAAAAATGTGTGTACATATAAATGCCAAACACATGCCCCAAGTGGTCCATGCATGCTTCTCAGCTCTGTCTCCACATGAAAGTGCTCTTGTTTTAGTATCAAGGATCTGTTTACTCTAAAGACACCCCTGGACAGCAGCTGGTAGAGGCAGTCTGTCAATGCCCCCCAGTCCTTTCAGATGAGCAATGCTAAGAGATAGTCACCACACGTTTTCATAACTCCAACACATCACCATGGCCGCAAGAAACAATTCCTGTTCCTTTCATTTTTTCAGTCCCATCTCCCAGGATTTCCTCTTTATATCTCTTAGATTGTCCACAACCAGACAAAACAACAACAAAAACAAACAAAACAAAACAAAAATGTCAATACCAAACTAAAAAAGGTCTGGACAAGTAATTACCTATGCATAAGCAATTACCAGCTACCGAGCACTAGTTTTGGTTAGAGTCCTGAACGTAATTGCAAAGGGTACTGCAAACCACATCACCATTAGTTGTCGGCATTATCCTCACATGTATCCTGTTGAAAATAGCCTTCATCTCCACAATCACATAGTTCATCTTGTTTGAAAAGTGGCTTTGGAATGAGTCACCCCATTTTCCACCTCTTTGGTGGAAGCAAGAAAGGTAATTACTAATACTTTGTTTCCAAGAGAGAAACACATTTCAGCTCTTTGGAGAATTCATCCTGATCTTTGGGGCCTCAGTAGAGTCAAAACATAAATTATAGTCAAGTCTCAAGCACTATGGAAAATGAGGTAAGATGAAAACAAACCCTTTCTGGTATCCTTTGTTCCCCCTACGTAAGAAAAAAGGGGTTTTATTTTTTTTTTTTTAAAAAAGAGAGAATAAGTCAAGAGTCTTCTGACAAACAAATCGTGCACACAGCCAGACCCTGAGTACAAAGCAGCATTTTCTAAGGCTTTTCCCCAGAGATGGTCAGTGTTGACATATGTCCCTCGAGACTTTTTCTCATGTCTAGTGTGCATCATCCTTGTCCATGCTAAAGTTGCATTTTTACTAGCTCAAACCCTATCTCTCTGTGTCGGCATGTCATCCTATCTTCAATTTTCTTTTATGCTTTTTTTTAAAAAACCTTATAGTGAGGTGTGTCTCTCTCTCTTTCTCTCTGTGTGTGTGTGTGTGTGTAGATAAGTGCACACCATCACATGAATGTGGTGGTCAGAGGAAAACTTTTAGGACCTGCTTCTCTCCTTCTACCATATTGGGATCTAGCTCATGTGATCAGGTTTTGCAGCAAGTGCTTTCCCCCTATGAGCCATCTTGCCAGGTTCATACACATGCACTAGATCAGAATGCATCTGTCTTTGTATTGCTCTGGTGCTTGCTTAAGGAGTTATCTGGCCCTCTGTTCTACCAAATCAGCTTCTGAGAAGCATATGATCATGGATGTGCTTGTCTCCAAGTCCTCTCTGGTGATTCTTTCTACAAGTGTAAGAATCACAGCTTATCTTCAGACTATATTCTCATTGTATGAAAGGGAAGGTAAGACAAGGACCTCAGGTACCAGCCAAGGGTACCACATCTCACTCTGGATGCCTTGAGATAAAAGCCATCATTCTTTCCACTGGGCACTGAAATTCTGAAAACTCTATCATCTTTTGTGCAGAAAAATAAGTATAAATTTCTTGAGTCAACCATAAAACCATGTAAGACTTAATATAAATATAAACAAAATCCATGGAGTCACTATGCATGAGACTTGGAATTGTTTCACTGATAAGGAGGCAGGGCCTATTTGGAACATTATATGGCCATAACCATGACCTCTGGCTGTGAAAGTTGTTTCAATGATGGCATGTTTTACTTGTTTGAGCTGGCTGATTTCCTATTGTTACTGCTATTCTAATTCCTAATATTGGAACAGCAAGCACACATCGATGGCATGTCTCACCATGAAACCATCTATCTTACTTGACTGTCTGTAAATATATTACCTACATATTAGACTCCTTTTAAATTTTCTTATTAACCTGAAAAAGAGAAATCAATATTACTGGACATCTTATACCACCAGGGTGATAAAGAGAAACCTGAGTCTTGGGATAGTAATGTTTGTTTTTTCCCCCATGCATTAGGGGTAGAAACGCTTACCCATTTCCATTATCATTGCAATAGATTTCTCCATATGCACATGCATTTTCATAGAGAATCTCAAGATTGCTGACAAGCTAGGTAAGCCATAATTGCAGAAATGCCAAGGCCATAAAAATTCACATACTTTATGACTTCAATTTCCCAAGATAGAAGAACAATTAAAAAATGAATCACACCTTTTATTTTTACATTTGGACTCATAGAGTTGTTACTTGGTTGGATAACCAGGCCATCCTCTTGTTTGACTGGAGGAAGATTTTTAAGATCAACCTCTCACACTGAAACAACATGGATAAGGAAAGCACATAATTGGGAAACATGCTTTTTGTATCACATGCCAATTTACCTGTCTGTCATTTAACAGACCATTTTCAATTGACCCCGCAGAACCATTTGATAACCCATTGTCTTCCAACACACACATACACAGACACACACAGCATGAAATAAAGACATTTTTTTGTTCAGTGCTTCTCCAAACAATGTTCTCCTGTCTGATTGATTACTCACTACCACTTAGAGAATTTCCCTTGCATCCTGCAAGCAGCTCCGTGCTCATCTGTTAACTGCTCATCCTGTCCATGTCTAGCATCTGTGCACATACAACCGTTTATGAACAGCATTCACATGGGAAACCCATCCGGCATTCTATCTATGACTTTTCAGCGTCTATAAAAATTTCGCCGAGAGAAAAGTGAGAAGGGGAGGATGGGGGGAACTTGGGGAAACGGGATGATTGGGGATAAAACAAGGTTGGATAGAGGAGCAGGGAATCACATAACTTAATTAAGGGAACCACCTTAGGGTTGGTAAGAGACATGAACCTAGAGTGGCTCCCAGGTGCCCGGGGCAATGTCCCCAGTTAGTTCCTTGAGCAGCTGAGGATAGGGAACCTGAAATGACCCTATCCTATAACCATACTGATGAATATCTTGCATATCACCATAGAACCTTCATCTAGAGATGGATGGAGATAGAGACAGAAACCCACACTGGAGCATCGGACTAAGCTCCCAAAGTCCTAATGAGTAGCAGAAGGAGGGAGAACATGAGCATGGAAGTCAGGACCACGAGAGGTACACCCATCCACTGAGACAGTGGGGCTGATCTATTGGGAGCTAACCAAGACCAGCTGGACTGTGACTGAAAAAGCATGGGATAAAACTGGACTCTCTGAACATGGCGGTCAATGAGGGCTGATGAGAAGCCAAGGACAATGGCATGGGGTTTTGTTCCTACTTCATGTTCTGGCTTTGTGGGAGCCTAGCCAGTTTGGATGTTCACCTTCCTAGACCTGGATGGAGGGGAGAGGACCCTGGACTTTCCACAGGGCAGGAATCCCTGACTGCTCTTCGGACTGGAGAGGGAGAGGGAGAGGAGTGGGGGGAGGGGGAGAGGGGCAGGAGGAGGGGGAGGGAAATGGGAGGCTGGGAGGAAGCAGGAATTTTTTTCAATAAAAAACAATTTCCCCAAACCTCTTCTCCTCTAGGCATGTTTTGTGTTGAGGCTTTACTTTCTCTGCAGTGAGCATCCCTACTGGTGAATATCTATGCACTTCCATGAACTGAGTTTCAGGGCACCATGTATCATTTTCAGCTACAATGGGAATGGCTGACTTTCCATGTATTAAAATTTAATAACAGATTGTTGCTCTCTGCCATGGTCGCCTCTGCCAGTACTGAAGTCTTCAATCCTTTGAGGATTACAGTGAACCTTATGAACACGCACCCCTTCCTCCAGAGGGATGCTGTTATAAAACTGCCTTGACTATAGTATTATGTTTATTTGTTTCCAGATTTACCTTAGTTTCACTCTTCCAAATAGATTAAAACACACACACTGAGGTCCTTTCCAGTCCCTGCTAACTTGGAAGCAGAGCTCATTCTCAGAGCCCCACCCCCAGAATCATCTGTCCCTTCTGAAGGCTCACTGCCTGCGTCCGACATTCCAGAAGCTTCCTGATGGATGGGACAAAACACTTCATGTTCCCCTCAGAACAAACACCTCTCCAAAAAGGGTAAACCTTTTCCCTGAACCCCTTCCCACTAATTCCTCTACAGGCTTCAGCTTGTCTTTGTTTTCTCCTTGATTCCTTTTCCATTCCTGCAGTCTTGGACACAGACCTTACCCACCCTTCTTGTTCTCAAAACTCCAGCCACACATGTACCTTTTGGAAGATGTAGCATGCTCTCCAGGGGGCTTCAGCCTTGAAGGTGCTTTAAACCCTAGGCTCATTAAACTACAGAAGGCTTTTTTACTGGGAGCTGGAGGTGGAGGAGTTCACTTCTCTTCAGAAAGGTCAACGAAGTTTCCCTTGAATAATTATAATTACCTTACTGTCGAAACAGTTCCTCTGGGTGTGGTGCCTGGGAATTCAACCACAGTCTGGTGGACAGCCCCACAACCCATGAACATATAAATGGCACAAATTTATCTCAGTAGATTACCAATAAATAAATAAATAAATAAGAGATGGACTGTAATGGGAGGAGTTAGAAGGTGGAATTAGAAGAGAGAACAATCAAAATGTACTGTGTGACATTCTCAAAGAATCAATAAAAACATCATGTGAAGGAAGAGAACAACCCCACTGAAGAAGATGTTTAGCTTTGAGTCACTGCATTAACCGTGTTACACGCCACCCCTACCATCTCCTTTATAAGATGATTCATGATTTAATGACATAAAATATGAAGAACCCACTGAAGTGTTCCTCAGCCTAGAGAAATAAAGAAAGATGGAGATAATTGAAGATATCCCGGGAAACAATTGTCTCTGGATGAGTAAATTAATGCATGCTAGAGGAATTGGCACCAAACTGTGTCCTGCCCAGAGAATCACGGGTTGACATCTCTAGCCCTCAAGGGCATGACATTAAAAAGTTGTGCCTTGGGAGTAATAAGGTTCAGATTAAACCAAACATCTCTCTTATTCTCTCCTCTCTCTCTCTCTCTCTCTCTCTCTCTCTCTCTCTCTCTCTCACACACACACACACACACACACACACACACACACTAGGACATGGTAAGAAGGTAGCCATATATAAGTCAGAAGAAACCTCGCCAAAAATGACCTTAAACACCCAGCCCCTAGCACTGTTGAGAACTCTATTATTCTTACCACCTTGTCTTTCGCATTTTGCTATGCTAACAAGCTACCAACCAAATGCCCCTTCCTTACAATGCAGACAGACCCCCTTGGCCTACCTGGAACACCTTGTTCTCTCTCTAATCTCTCTGCTCAGGCACACACTCTACCCTGCCATCCTCTGTGCTCTGTGGGGGCCATAATCAACGAACCCTTCTGTCTTCTTCACCTAGTTGTGTTAGCTGTGGGACTGGGGCTGTGCCAGAAGAAGGCTGAGGTCCGGGAGACCACGGATGGGTTTTCTTGGCTGCCCCTTCCCTACTGCATGCCGCAGCTTGGCAACAGCTGCTGCTTTTCGGTGACTCCTTGCCTAGCTCCAGCTCTGCTGGGCTGGCTGCACCACGTCTAACCTTTGCTTTGCAAGCTGAGGAGATGCCAGTTTCCGTACATCTCCATGGTCTGTGCCACTTCTCTCAGTGCCCCCTTTACCCCAGCAAAGTTTCCCTTTAAGGCGTTTGCTGTGGAACAATGAAGCATAACTCGGTTTCCTCAATACAGGGCTGACCTGAAAGATGACTTCCCCTAAGTATACTGGCGCTCTCTTCCATCCTAATTTTCTATGAGTTTGCTAAATAATATTTAAGGTCGAGAATGGCCATATTGGAAAAAATGAATTATAAATAGAAACTGTTTTAGCCTGAGGGCTGCATATCTCAGGGTTACAAAGGATGCTTAGAGATCAATGGCCCAAGTTCTTTCGCTCCTTTTATCTTTTTCAACCCAGGCGCTCTTACAGAAACAGAATATTCTATTATTTAAGATAATTCAAATCAGATTCCAGCCAACATACTTATCAATGTACTTACTTATTAGATGATCATGGGAGAATATTAAAATTCTTAGTCTGGTTCTGTTACCCCCCAAAACTGACAGCACAGACAAGTGCAAAATGTCTTACCCAAAAAAGTTGGGTCCACAAATGTAGCACAGCCCAGCACATTTTCAAACTGTAGAAATTCAAGACCCAAAGTACACATTTCAAATATTGTAAACACCCTGAGAGTCAAGGGCAGGATGCTACAGTCCAGTGCAGCTGTGCTTTCACAGGCAAACATGAATATTCATAAAAAGAAATGAAAAGTATAGTGTCAGGTTGTTTCTAGCCAGGTTTTTGTGTGAAACAGGTTGCAAAGTCCATTTTGCATTTTTTGTAGTCTTGCCATTATTATTATTGTTAACTGTTATTGTTATTATGCTTTTTTCTTTTGCTTATCTGTTTCTATTTTCCAGCTATTTTGCAACTCCATTGATTAATGCACCTGCAGCTAGTAGTCCAGTTTTGAACAGACAGTGCTCATTCAACAGATCAGTGCCTGCCATCCATTAACATAATGGCAGAAGCAACAATATCCTGATATACCCTGCCCATTCACACAAGAAACAAAGACCTTGTATAGTATCCCGTTAGTTGGTTGAGGGTGGGTACTGGTCCCTGGAGAGCATCATGTCCGAGCTCAGAGAGGTGGCAGAGCTGGGATGTGGGTTCAGTACCTGCATCTTCAACTCTGGGCTCTCTTATTTTCTGTATCTATGTACTCCTTTCTAGAATAAAGCCCACTGTAAGGAGGGGTCTAGAAGGGAACACAGAAGACTGCACAGTATACAGCACAGGACTGGCTCTTGCGCTGTGGAGGGCATATTGGGATAGAGATTCACAGATGGATGTGCGCTAGTTGGGGAGCTCTGCAGACTAGGCTAAAGGGATTTGCATGCATACATTTACTCTCCTTGGAGGAAGACATGTTTGCCTCCATCTCGTTTCAAAAACACTGAAAGAGGTGCAGATGCACACGAGTGCTTGGAGACAGAGGCTGTGGCAGGTGACAGCGTGCTGTTCCAGAAGGCTAACCCTCTTGATGTGTCTGCTCCCACTGGATTTGATTGTGACAGCCTGCAGCTGCTCCTGGGCCCTGTAATAGGATTATTCCGGCAGAGGACACTTCGGGGCTAATCAGCATAAGGATACCTTTTCAGGTTTCTAGGGTTGGGGCCAGACAAATGATAAAAGGGCCTCAGTCTTGGAAGGTGCCCTCTGAGATATTGAAGTGGGTTTGAGAGAGAGCCTGTCACATCTGGTTGCTGTGCTAATTAGATTAGGGAACAGAAGGGGAGGGAGAGAAGGCAGCCAAGACAACCTGTGGGGTCTGGGTGGGGAAGCCAGCCACAGGAACGACTCTCGGGGTCACACTGGGCAGGAGTGGCAGCGTCAGCAGGACACTGAATTATGAACCATCTAATCTCTGAGGGGGGCTTCAAGGCTGTGTGCACAGTTTCCCAATAACCAGTCACTCACTGTTCTTGCTTAGTCGTGATCTGCAGGTCATGCCCACTCTAGGTCAGTGACTTGGCATTGACTGGGGTCTTGAAGCTAGGTATCTTATCTTAAGGGACCGGATGCCTCTGATGAACAGAATTCCCTTGACTCCAGTGTTATTCAACATTAACAGTGTGCCAGTGGGGAGACTGACATGAAGAGACCCTCCTGAGATCAAACATGACAAAGGGCCAGGACTCTGACCACACTGAGCCCTTCACCCATGATGAAACTGTGATGACCTCCCAGGTGATCCTCAAGTGCTGACTGTGTTGATCTTGATTGACAGATGAGGATACTGAGATGCTGAGAAGACCCAGGGCTTGTGTGTAGCCAAACAGCAAAGACGTACAGAATCTGGCTCAGTGCGTTCTCCAGCTCCCTCTTGTTGTTCAGGCTTAGCATGCTCTGGCTCCCTACCATCATCTCACCCCATCTGCGCCTCAGTCACAGTACCCTAACCCACGAACTTTCCCAGAGTCCTCTGTTCTTAGGAGCTTTCTGCAGACCCAGCCAGCCTCTGACCCTATATGACTGGACTGTATTATCTTCACCCATGATAACACAGAGAAATCTTTGTGTCTTATTGTATAAACATCCATGCATGCTTTAGCACACATGAACAAATGCATACACACATAAAAATACCCACAAAGTTAATTCACACATGTGCTAATACCTAGATTTATGGGTGTATACATACAAACACACATATATAAATAAAAGAAATTCACAACCATAAATACATGTAACTGTACACAAATACACCCTCACTTCCATACCCACAACTAGATAGATAGATAGATAGATAGATAGATAGATAGATAGATAGATAG
>JABTXL010005752.1:28630261-28707415 GCA_025134845.1 Neodon shergylaensis | reverse complement strand
GATAGACAGATAGATAGATAGATAGATAGATAGATAGATAGATAGATAGATAGATAGGAAGGCAGACAGATAGATAGACAGACAGACAGACAGACAGACAGACAGAAGGATAGACGGATAGACGGATAGACAGATAGACAGACAGACAGACAGACAGATAGACAGACAGACAGACAGACAGACAGATGCCACCTACCTCCCTCCATCCATCCCAGGTTCAAGCTTTTCCTTGTACCCTGGCCTGGCAGCCCCTTGCCTTCCCAGCCTTAGAGGTCCTCTCTACTGGCTGCTGCTAGCAGGGGTCCACCTCAGCGCACTTCTGCTCTTGCGCTTTGCCTGGTTTGGGGGTTCATGGGAAGGTTGTTTCCTCTTCTGTGAATAGATTGCTAGCCAGAAGCAAGAATCACTTTCCTTGCTCCAGGAAACCTTCATGACCCCTAACTGCACTAAACAACCTTCATGGATTTCCAATAGACCTCATCAGTCACCATCATTACACTGGGCGTTTCACGGCTTCAGTTTTTGAAATCGATTGCCCTTTGCTCAGCATCAGGTTTTTCTCACCATCCAGTCCCACCACGGTGCTCAGTCCACAGTGGGTACTCAATAATTACACTAGGATGACTAATGACCTGGCTCAAGTATATATTTTAATATTGGCAGAAAGTTCTCCCCTGGCTGCTTCCTAAAGTCGGTTTCCCTCCTTTACTTTAGTCGGGACTCATGGAAGTTATCACATTAAAATATACCTTTCTGTTTTGCCCATCAGAATGAAGGTCAAGAGGCTGGATCGAGGCCAGCCTTGACCACTTCGAGAACAGGGTTTGGCATGTGTCTGGTACAGCTATGCAGGACACAGCGCTTCAGAGTTTAGCTCACAAGTCTTTGCACTCGTGACACACGGTGAGCATCTGTGCACTTAGATTCTGGTGGCAGAGGCAAGGATCCACTGCTTCTGACAATGGTCACGTGACAGAATGATAAGTATTTACTACATTGGAAGAGCCGGCAGGACAAGCTTAGAGGTTACTTATGGCCGCGTTATGGCAATACTTCCTCCTCGCACGGTGCACATGATGAATGAAGTCAGGTTGGGACACCAATCCTATGAATTACCAAGATTCTTAAGTAAGACATGCTGGCAAAGAAGTCATCCTAAATTCTATTAGCTAATGTCTGGCAGATGGCACACGTAGATTTAAGGGGAATTTACACAGGACCTATTTATAAAAAAGCCTCTTCCTCCTATGAGCTACAAAATCAAGGCATCCAGGAAGGACAGTCATGTTCTGAGCGAGTCACACAGTTGAGTTGGAGCGCCAGCCCACTGGGGAAGGGCAGATGTGCCATTGTTGGGACACAGACAGAGTTAAGGAGTTGAGTCTGTTAGTCAAGGATCGTGGCAGGAAAATAGCATCCTTAACCAGTGACAGTGGTGATCTGGGGCACCAGTCTCGCAGGGAAGGTGCAAGTGTCTTTCTGGGACACAGCTCTAAGGAGCTAAGATTATTAGCAAGGACCATAGCTACTTGCAGGATCTTGTCAGAGTTTGTGGAGAGGTTGAGCACCTCAATGTCAGCACTCACCTCATCTCTCCCTCCCCTCAAGTAAACTCTCTGGGATGCAGAGGGCATCCAAGCCCTTTGGCTTATGCAAGTCATGTTAGGACCTGTGCCTTTACAACCTGGGGGAAAATGAAGAGATGCAACAGAAGATTGGAAGTAGAAGGAACATTTAGAACACATAGTCTAAAGTAGGGGACAAGCAACAAGCTAAGAAGCAGAAGGGCAGACACCAGAAGAGGATGAACAAACCCAAACTATATTGTCATACACAGATGAAAATGGCATAATGAAGCCCTTGATTTTGCATGCTAACTTAGATGGGAATGAAAAATGGGGGCTAGGGAGATGAATGGGGTCAGTAAAGTGCCTGCTGTGTAAGCATGAGGTCCTGGGTTCGGATCCTCAGCATTCACACAAAGGCCAGGTATGGACGCATGCATCTGTATCCCCAGCATTGGGGAGACAGAGACAAGTAGATGGCTGGAGCTGGTGGCTAGATGGCGGGCTGAGGTGATGGGCTCCAGGTTCAGTTGGGGCCCTGCCTCAAACCATAAAGTGGAAGGTGATACAAGAAGACAACCAACACCGATCTCTAACCCCCACAGGCACACAAGCATAGATACACAAGCAAACACGTACAGATACCACACCCACAAAAGAAAATTAACAAAAATGAGAAAAATAAATCCAAATCCAATTGAGGAGAGTCTGAGAGCAATAACATTGGATTTACAAAGCAGACCATTTGCCGACATAAACATTCTTTCATTTATTCATTTTGGTAATCCAGCAAATCTTTTTTTTTATTTTTTTTAACCCACAGAGTTCAAATGGTGCTGCTCTTATTTATTTATTTATTTATTTATTTATTTATTTATTTATTTATTTGCTTCCTTTGAATTATGTGTATGCAGTGTGCAGTGTGTGGAGTGTACAGAGCCAGAGGATGACGTTGAGTGTGGGTGTCTTTCTTTACCTCCCCCTACTATATATAGAGATGACAGGGTCTCTCACGTCATCTGAATTTCAGCATTTCAGCTAGGTGCAATAGCCAGAAAGGTCCCAGAAGCCCCCTGCTTCTGCCCCAACCCCCAGTGCTGGTGTGACAAGCACTTTTGGAAATGCCCAACTTTTGACAGGGGTGCTGGAGATTTGAACAGGGACTCTTGCTTTCACAGTAAGAATTCTTACCCACTGACTCATATACCCAGGCCAATATTGGAGCATTTTGATGCCTGCTGATGTCAAATTACTCATGCCACATTTCAGAATCAGGTAAGTTCCATCAAAGCATCCTCCTTGTTCTATACTGGGGCATCAGTGAAATTGTGAAAGTGACCACTGCCTTGGAGCACATGTGACCTTCTTTGCTCCTAACAAATCATATCTCTAGGAATGTACATATATCAATTCAGACATATTCCCTTCAAGAAGCTAGGCATCATCCTCCTCTTAAGTATAGGAAATAGGAGACAGGATGTAAGACTTTCTACATTGACACAAAATATAATTCAATGGCTCCAAGGGCTTTTTTTTAACCCATTAGCTAGAATAGCTTCCAAGAAGCATCACAACCCCTGTTTTATCAGCAAAAGCAGCACTGCAATAATGCACTTGCATATGGTCCAGTCCACCCTGTCTGGACTTAATGGCCTGGATTAATGGGGCATAGTGCCCAATTACTCAGAACGCTTCAGACCTCTCGTTCTGCTAATGCTGTCCACAATGGAGAATTGTTCTGCAATTAGATCCTTATCTATGATTGTGACAGAACCAAAATAGTATTGGGTAAACACCCCCGCCAAGGGTTACTGTAAGGTCTGGAAAATTTACCTCTCAATTGTGATCTACATGTACTTTCATATGTGGTACTTCATTCCATGTGGACATGTGATGAAGAAATTTTATGTGTTTTACATATACACATGAAGCACCCTAATATTTGAGGGATTAATGTAACCCAAATAATGTATCTTCTTGCAATTTTGACATCAAGATAGAATCATAGGAGGAAAGGTATCAGTGATAAACAGAAGGGTGATTTCTCTCAAATGAGTCATTCCAATTAAGTTAAATTACATGCATGATAAAATAGAACCACAGTGACTTGAGAGCTTGCTCAGTGGTTAAGAGCACTCTGTAGAGTACCCTGGGCTCAGTTCCCAGCACCCACATTGAAGCATTCAACCTTCTATAACTCTGGTGCCAAGGAGTATGATGCCCTCTTCTGGGTTCTGTGGTTACTAAACACATGCAGTTCACAGACATGCGAACAGGCAAAACACCCATGCACATAAAATAAAAAACAAATCTTTATATGTTACACACACTTGCACCACACACACCCACACACCCCACACCCACACAGTTTCAGAAATTTTGTTCTGTTAGAATACATGGAGATAGAGCATGGATCATCCATGTGGAATCTGTGAAATCACATGATCCCTGAGAGGCAAAAGAGGAAGACATGCTAAAGTTTGAGAGCCACAGAGCATGTGCTGTGGTTAGCTCAAAGAGGGAAACCACCAACTGAGAAGGAACACATCTTTACTTATATGTACTTGGAGGTTCTTTCTTCTCTGAGACTCCAGAGTCTGCTAATGCCTTGGCCTAAACCTTTTGAGAACCAAGGCAGAGCATCTAACTGAGCTAGAACATGCCCAGACTCTAGATTCATGCAAATGTTGAGATAAATAGATACTGACTAAAGTAGCTAAGTGTTGGCAAGGGCAGAAATAAAAGGTCAATCCATGTCTTTGTCCCATATGATATTGCTGGGGAACAGAGTATATCTGAAAATTCACTCTTAACTTTTTCCCTTTTGATTGTTTTGAAACTTTTGTTCAAATATATTTTATATGTTGAAACTGTTCTCCTTAATAGCCTCAAATTTCCTTTTATACACTCTACCCTCACCTGGTGATCTCCTTTGTCTCCCAGAGTAATTTTACCTCTACTTCCAAGAAACACACATATACATGCACACACACACACAATTTTCATATCTATATTGAAGTCCAGGGTACCACCATATGCTAGTCCCTCAGGCGCACCTTCTCTGGATCAGAAGTCCTGTTAGCAAAAGAGAAAGGTGTTTTCCCTCCCACCCCATATCTCCAATATTAATGACAAAGCAAGGGCAGAAGAAGTGCAACAGACATTTCAACCAGAGAGGGGACAGGCTCCCTTGTTCTGTACACTAAGACCTAGCAGGTTATACTTCACTAAACCCTTGCTTCCCTGGTTCTCCTCCTGGGAGCGGTTCTCCATAAATCTTGGCCCCTCTTTGATTCTATCCCAAGTCTTTATGACTTTTCCATAAAAAGACATTTAAGTATATAATCGAATAAGCTTCCCAGCCTGCTTTATGCAGTCAGCATAAGAGGCTCAAGGGCTTCTTTACCTATCACAAATTCCTCCATCCTTTAATCTGCTTGTATTTTGCGTATCAATACAAGTTTCTTAAAGTCAGTGTGGGTTCCTCTGGCTGTAACCAGGGTTCGATCCATTAGATAGAACCCCTTTCTCCATGGATACTGATAGAATCCCATGCCCTCATGGTCATCAAGCCTCTTGCTGTGCTGTGCTATCACTTCAGGTCCTCTGGAAAAAAACACTCGTAAGATTGTCAGGTCCCCTTTTATCAGGCCAAAAAGTCACAGGAGGTAGGCCTAGATTCTTAAGGACCTGTTTTGTCCAGCTGCATCAATGAGGTTCTGTGCCAAATGTTTGAAATCACAACCACCAAATCCAACCGTCCCACTCTTGAACCAAGCTTGCCCCCCCCATACGGCAGTTTACAGACAGTGCCTTGGATCTTGTTTACACGCTGTTATCTGCTACTTTCAAACCTTTTGGTGAGAAAGACTAGAGGGAAGAATCAGTTTATGTTTAAGCCCAGAGGTTTGATTTCTGTCTCCTTCATAGTCTCTAATCTTTGCTTGGAATCAGCCTGGTCCCTTGCATCTCTCACCTCTCCCCCGTACATCATCACGGTCAGCTCAAAAGTCAGCTGCATTTTCAACCGTCTGCCTGGAAATCTCCAGGCCAACCCGCAAGATCATTAGCTAATGGGTTTCCTTCCTCACGTGACAGTTTTCTTCCGTCATCTCCTGCTGGTACATAACCCAGATAGCCTGTTGTCCAACCTCCACTTGTGCTTTCGTTCTTCCTGTTTCCCACTGGCCAGACCCGAAGCAAATGCCAAGATTCTGAAATCTGTAATGTCAGCCACCCATTTCTGGTACCATTTCTATTTTAACTAGACACCATTGCATAACCCACCGCCCCAAGGGCAGGATTATACAGCAAGCGTCAGCATGCACTCATGAGTTTGCAGTCTGGGTAGGGCTCGGTGGGGGCGTCCCATCACCCTGCACATGGCTGCAGCTGAGGAATGGTGAGGGTGTTGAGTATCTGCTTCCAGAAAGGCTCCCCCGCTCCAGGCCTAGCCAGCTTGTACTGGCTGTAAGTGGACCTCAAGCAGGTCCTCAGTTCTCTTATGGCTGTGCTCCATACAGCAATGCCACCTAGGCTCCAAAACTTGAACCTCTTGGGGTCAAATCCTCAGTTGCTGTAATGGTGGCTAAAGCTTCAGTGAATGTTAGAGCAATCACGTGACTGGGCAAAAGGCTGAAGTCAACAGACACAACATTTTATGTGGACCAGGACACTGGGTATATCATGTGCGTGTGTGTGAGACAATCTATCATGGACATTTTAATTTGGCCCCAAGAATCATAGACAAAATTGCTATACACCCAAGAGTACACAGGCAGCACAAATCAGACTTGATATATTTTTCTAAATGAATGACACAAGGCTTGGCAGGTGTGGAAGAGAAAGTGGATCTTGGAGTAGTTAAGAGGCTAAATAGGATCAAAATACATTGTATGAAATTCTCAAAGAGCTAATAAAAATTTTAAGGAAAACTAAATGGGGGTAGTCCAAAATTGAGCTACACATGATGTGGTAGACTTGTGTCAACCACTACAGTGGTGGGGAACGGATTGACAAGGAGTCAATGAATCCATCAGGTAGACTAGAATATGACTTACTGTGTATACCCACTGCAATAGCCAGCTACTGAGCTGTGTGTAACTGCATGGCCAAATGGCTCTCTAGCTTTGTGGCTATGTGTAGCTGTGTGGCTGTATATAACTGAATGACTGTGCGACTGTGTGGTTGTGTATGGCTATGGCTGTATACTGTGTGTAGCTGTTGGTTGTATGTGGCTATGCGTAACAGGGCTCCAGGACTGTTGGTCTCTTTGTGGGAGAACTGTTTGATGGTCGGAGTGAGATTTTTAGCATGCAGTAATCTGTGCCATGGGAAGGAAATTAGACAAGATTGACTGATACGGTGTAAGCCACTGTGAAAATAATTTCTAGTTGCGTGACCCTCAGCATGCAAATAATGACTGGGTAAAGGCAGTGCTGGTCAAAGAGTCTGGACACAGGGATCCAGGCTCTGTGCTGTCAGAGTGTGACATTTCTGATGCTAGTAATTTGGGTTTCCTAGACCATGCTGGTGATT
Organism: Neodon shergylaensis; assembly: GCA_025134845.1. Taxonomy (NCBI): domain Eukaryota; kingdom Metazoa; phylum Chordata; class Mammalia; order Rodentia; family Cricetidae; genus Neodon; species Neodon shergylaensis. Next base: position 28,700,312 of record JABTXL010005752.1, on the reverse strand, counting down.
ATTCTCTAATGGGGGGCTTTCTTGCCAATGACCTTCCCTTAGGATTAGGTATTACTTCATTTATTATTGTCTTTATTATTATTATTTTTAAAAACAGAGTCTCACTAAGTAGCCCTGGCTGGCCTGGAGCTCACTATGGATCAGTGTGACCTTGCACTCATGAAGACCCACCTGCTTCTGCCTCCCACACGCTGAGATTAATGAAATATGCCACCACTCTTGTCTGCATTAATCATTTTATGCCAATAAAATTATCAGGAACATCCAAGGCAATCTTCAAGAAGTAGAGAAATACAGATGTCTTATGTCTTCAGAAATTAATATTTCTGTAAAGGCTCAGAATGAAGACAATGCACAATTGATACGCAATAGGTTAATAGAGGAACAAACCCAATCTCATTTTGCAAGCACACACTGAAACACAGGGTCATGTAAATGCAAAGGAAAATGAATGATGTTCCATCAGTTGTACATCAGGTATGTATTGATTCTTTCTTCATTGTGGGCATAAAGTTCATTACAGATCTAAGTGTGATTGGATTGTTAAAAATTCTAAACAGTAGCATTGGAAAGGACCTCATGTCATGGCAGAGGCAAGACATTACACAAGACAAAACCCTGAACTGACCATGGTGCATGTTTCTTTACATAGTTTGTCTAATTGATAGAGGAATCGTACAAGCCACAGATGGGAGAAGATGACTGACAGAAAGAGGTTTGGATACGGAATGAATTCATCTTCTAAATTGGTGGGGAAAAGAAGATTACTCAACGAATAACGGAGTAGGAGATGGTGCAGTCACAACATGCAAGACTATATCTCGGAGACGGTGAAGGCACTAGAAGGAGATTGACTTCTCAATTTGAATGCTTATGTAAGCCACAGTGAGACCCAGAAAATGCCTCAAGACCCCAGAAATATCGAGGAAACCGACTGACAACATAATCCTGATCGCGTCTCATCCTGATTGTGTCTCATCGTCAGCTCTTCACACTGAATGGTACACTGCAGATTGTTAGAGCCGTTTTGTAAAGTTGGTTGACAGCAGCTATAAAACTTAGCCAATGAGGACTTTATTGCCTGAAAGCCCACTCGGTAATGACTGCGAGCTAAAGGTGCTGAGTGTAGGAGTTTTCGTGGTTCGCCATCTCACCACACATGACAAGAGACTTTCATGTTTGGTGGGATGGATAACGTGTAGCACATTCACATTCATAGAGACATAGGTAGCTGTGGTCATACCGCATAGCATAGATGAAGCTCTAAAAGACAGTGTGGAGGGAACAGACCCCAGTCACACCCCTGTGCTCGCTGCCCTGTAACTTTCTTGCTTCTACATAAATCAGAATGAGCCTTTAAGCCCGTGTGGTAGCTCAGGCCTATAATCTCAGCGATCTGTGGGCTAAGGTGGGAGTTAAACCCCAGCCCATGCCATAGAGTGACTTGTAGGCTAGCCTGGGCTACAGTGATCGCCTGTCTTCATACAAACAAACAACCACGAAACCCTACTTTTGGTGACAGAAACCAAAGTTTCTCTGTAGTTGGAAGCCATAGTCAGCTCTGGAAGCTGTGGCTGGAAGGGAACTTGGGTACTCTTTTTTTTTATTTTTTATTTTTTTTTTAATTCCTCCTTCCACCCAGATGGGGGTTATGCAGGCATTTTTAACTGTGTGAAAATTTACCCAGTAGGACATTTTTTATTTCTGTATTTGGGGATTTGACTTTTTTGCTCAATTAAGAAAGGCTTTTTTTTGTGTTGTTTACTCCTTAGATGGACAGTTATTCACTGTTTGATGGCATTGCTCCTCTGTAACCTGAGTTACAGTTGGCCATCATGTCTTCACTCAGTCATGAAAGAGCTGATGGACCAAATGTCCGATAACCTGACTTCAGCTCCAGGGAGGTTTCTGCAAGGAAAGTAGCTGAAATGCCTTCTGGGAGGAGCTTATGTTTGATAAAATCAGAAGACCTTCTTAACCGTGGGCTTGTCTGTTCCCGTCAGAAAACACAACTCAGAATCTTGTGCCTGAGTAACATCATTCGTACTCCTCCAGCTGCCATTCATTTTTTTTTCCAGAGGTGACCCTAGGAAGCAAGCCATTCTGGAATAGAACCCTGCAATGTAATTGATGATGTTTTAAAGCCATGCACATCAGCCATTGGTGCAATGCTGAGCCGCAGAAGCATGCAAAGCACCTTATGTCTGGTTTGGGGGAGTAGAGGTAAGAGGGAGATGATGGACCAGACGTCTCCATTGCACTGAGAAGCTGGGCTGGAACATAGGTTGGTGGCATCTTTAGAGAACACAACAGTCCACAGGCATACCATCAAAGTCTCTCTGGCAGTTCTGGGAGAACCACTTCTCTGCTGCAACAGGTTAGCATGGCGTGCGGTTAAGCCCAGGGTCTTTGAAAGGCTCAGCAACTCAGAGTAACAGATGGATAGCTCTGCCAGCCTGTTATGCCAAGGTCAGGAAGGTGGAAGACACTGGGACCCCAAGTTGCGAGGTACCCAGGTAGATATATACAAAGCTGAGAAAAGCTCCCCAAAACACCTAGCAAATCTTACAGTGGAAACAACACTCCGTGAAAGCAGCAGTGTCTTCCTGTGTTTGATAAAATGTACTTCTATCCGACTGTGGTTAATACAACACACACGGTACTTTGAAGGAGCCGAGTGAGGAGTTAAAGTTCTCTTGCCACAAAAAGCAAGGGAGTGAAGTAATGAGGGTGTTCATTAGCCCACAAAGCTTATTTCAAAATACCATGTGGTATATGATAAATACATGCAATTTGTACTTGTCAATTAGACTATATACATGTGTGTGTGCATGCATATATATATATATATCCATTTACAAAATTTTCAGTGACTTCACAGGGCCTTCTGGCTCTCCTCCAAATGCTTCCCTGCACTCTCTGCCTCTGAGCTGTTAATAGGATCTTTATTCCAGCAATTGCAAACTCAGGATGTGGCTTTCATAACAACCCAGTCACAGCTGTTTGACAGTTCATTGACCCAAGTCTGAGACACACGGAATGTGTGAGTGTTACACCACAGGAGTGATCACAATGTGGGAGTATACCAAGCTCTTGGCGAAGGGTACTCGTGTATGGTTATCTAACATGTAACCCTCAGGGAGATGAGCTTCCAGGACATTGTCACCAATCGTAACTTGAAGGACTCATTTTAACAAACACACTGAGCTGTGCCTATGGGCGAGAAGAGAGGAGAGCGATTCACTTGAGAAGGAAAAGCTATGGTCATCCACACAAATGGCCACGCAGAAGGTCCTCTCAGGAGCCGGACCAGCAGACAAAAACATTTTGCACTGGGGTCGTTGCATTAAAGAGGTTGATGTTGTTCATGAAAGACAATGGGGAAAGCTGAGGGACATGGCTTCATCTTTGCCTCATGGTAGTCACGGTTGAGCCCATACTTGGATAGAGGTACAAAGGACAGGGCGGCTGAAACAAAGGCAAGGGTTCTACACAAGAGGAACAGAAAGTAATTTCAAGATGGGCATTGTGTATCCGCTCTCAGGAAAGAAAGAAGAGGAGCAGTGAATCCGACGATGAGATCATAAAGCGTGGAGGGCACAGTATGCACGCAGAGTTGACTGGAAGTCAGAGAACAAAAGCCACTACAGAATGATAAATAGAAGAACCGGGTAATTGGTCATGCTGTTTCCCCCTAAAGACAGGCGAGGGCTCCCCCAGAGCTCTGTGCTGGCAGACTCCAACCCAAAGCTCCATTAGACTGTTTCAAGGTCACCGGCCCCAAGTGATCTATTAGAATGGGCAGTTCTGCAACAGGCAAAGATGGCTCAATATCTGAGCATCTCGAAATGAGATTCAGCACATTTGCATAACAAAGGAGGAAGTGGGTGACTTTGTGGGCTTGGAAAAGGAGATACATAATTTAGGCATGGCTAAGAGATGCGCCTGAAATGGGGATGAGGGGCTTCTTTAATTCGGCTGACTAGAAGCTGCATGCATCACAGAGCATTCATCGACTGGGTCATGTTTGTAGATATTAAAAGCATTTCAGCTTCGGGAAGTGCCAGGAGGACATCCCAGGCACTGGGGAACAGCTCAGACCCGAAGTCAGTTCAAGGTGGGGAGAGAGGAAAATGAGCTTGAGCCTGGGCTCAGACATGGTCAGCATCTGTCCACCTGGCCTTTCTCCCTGGGTCCACGCGGTATTTTTCTTATTGCTGTGACAAAATCAGCTTAAGGAAGAGTTTATTTTAACTCGCAGTGTGAGGCCACGGCCTTTCAGGACAGGAAGGTCAAGACCTAGAAACTGCCTCGCAGGCGTGACCGTGGATATCCTAAACCTCATCAACTGATTGACAGTAGGATTAGCAATCTAGTGTATTGACAACGAAGAGAAATATTATGGTCACATACGAATAGGCAATGAAACTCATTAGTTAACACATTGGGTTTTTCTTTCTGTATTATTATCATTATTATTAGTTCAATGTGCTAGGGTTTCACTCTCTAGTCCAGGCTAACCTTGAACTCGCAGTGATCCTCCTACTTTGGCCTCAGTCTCAGCCTCTAGTGCTGGGATTATAGGCATGTGCCACCACACCCAGACAGTAGTCTGTACCTTATTCTGTGTTTTAAATATGTGAGATGAAGATAGTGGGGACACACATGCAGGATAAAGAAGATGTTCAAGTGGTACTTAAGAGTAGGTGGTAAAATGTGACCTTTTCTCTGCCTAGTGCCCGCTCATTGCCTCTCAGCTCCTGGGGGAGTATTCCACACAGGCCTCTAACATGCCCAGGCATGCAGGTATATTCATGTCCCCACGAGGCAGTGCACCTGGTCTGTGAAATAGCCAAGCAAACTCCTGCCATGTCAAAGCCTCTGCTTCCTCTTGCCCCACCCTCAGCCCTGACCTTCTAATCTCTTGTCTGCCCTGCACACAGTAAAACCCACCCCTCTAAATCAGTCCTGGCTGATCATCTCCAACGATACCCCTGGAGTTGGGCACCTTCCCATCTCTCTCTGCCAGTGCGTTTTATGACATCATCATAGAACCCCCGAGCCTGTGCCCTTTAGTGAAGATGGTATTTAGTTCACAGTTCCAGGTGTTGACAAAGTCACAGATGGAGCAGAGCTGTATTAGTTTAATCCCTCACAAGGGCCCCCTTCGTTGGGTCACAGTGTGAGAGACACAGAAAGGGGAGCCTCCAGGCACAGGAGGACCAGCTGAGTAAGGGGCTTACTTTCTAACAATCCACTCTTGAGAGAACTTACTTATTCTGCAATTATTAATCCCACACCTTTAGAAACTCTCATCATGACAGTCTTGGGAACACCATCAAGGGGGCCAAACCCATGAGTGTGAGCCCTTGGAGGACAAAGCAAATCTGCATGGCAGATGCTTGCCTTGTTGGCTTGCTGCAAGAGAAAACGGCCATGATACAGGTCACATGCTTAGGAGAATGCCTGGCAATTCCACGCTCAGAGTTCAGCAGCTGCTATGATTAATGGTTATTTACTTGTTCTTGCGGGTCAACTGTACTGTCTGGAGTGGATCTCTCTCGACTCCTCACTGCCTTTCCCTACCAGCTCCTGGGCTCAGAGCCCTTGCTCATGTTGTCCCGAGAATATCACCGACACCTCTCTTTTCAGCCCAATCTTTCTGAGCTACTCACCCTTGCCCTGAGCTAACTACCCTCTCTGTGGTTCTCATACCTGCCCAGTTGCTCCCTGCCCCCCACCCACGTGCCAATACAATAGCCTTAAGGTCTAGGGTACACTGTGGTCATGCTCATGCCTTGTTCCTTTGAGTTTGTTCCGACTCAGATTAGCTGTGCATTGGGCCACCCCTCTGGCTAACACAGTTTAATCCCACAACTACAGTTCTCTGCCATTCACAGATGGCTCCCCGTCCTCACTTGTACCCTGGGGCCTCTGAAGCAGCCTCACTTCATGTGGGGTACCCTTCTCTCCCTCCTCCATGCCTCCCGGTCTCTGTGTTTGTTCCACTACCTTATAACCAACATATCACCCACTACCTACACTGTGCATCGACGTGGAGTTATAAGGCAAATTGTACTAACAGTAACCAATCAACAGCTAAGAACTTGGTCAGTCTGTAAGAGCTTCACATGGACCGGTCCTCTCCATGACAACCCATCTCATCTTACACATCCAGATGCAGCTAGTGGCTGAGCTGTGATCCTCCAGCAATGGGGTGAAGACCACCTTCTCTCATAAATCTCATCTTTCCATTTCTTTCACTAGCATCTGAATTTACAGACAACCAAATCAGCTTCTCAAGCAAATGCAAGCTGTTTCCCCAGCTAAAACCGTCTCTCAAACAAGATAACAGTCATCCTTCATCTTCATTCTGCCTTTCTGGCCAGGCTCAGAGACTGCAGCTGATGCCTGTTTTCATTCCAGAAAGTTCCTCCCCAGGTGAGCCCTGCACAGGCTCAGTACTGCCACACTGCAGGGGTGAGCAGGGCACACAGAAAGTTCGTTGTTTCCCCCTGCTGGTCACAAAGAGCTATGACATCCTCTGAATGTCATCTGCAGTTTTCCACGAATTTTGTTTTGCAGTGGTCTCTCCTAAAGCAGTTGTTTAGTGTAGTAAATTCCAAACTTAATTTCAATTTCCCTGTGCTTATATATTAAGCGAGGCCCCCATTTAACTTTGGTTATAGCCCAGTGTAGGATGGTCACACTCAACAGAAAGAGCCCACCTAGGTAACTCTGACAGATGTTAGCTGTCTCTCCCCGCCCCCGCCCTGAGGACTACCATCCATGGACATCACCTTTATAGAAGCTCTTCCTATTAAAGGTGGAATAAATGCACGCTTCCCTTGTGGAGATTCTGTACTATTTAAGAACTGCTGGCCCATTGACACTGGTTCATTCCCTGTTTCATCTGTACAGAGAAAAAGACCAAGTGCTAAGGAGCACCCTAACACACAACAAAGGAGAGGAAATAAAACTCCAAAAGCCCAGAGAAGATTCTGAAGCTGCTCAGAGTGCTTTGAGGTTCTCTTTTGTGCTGCAAGCATTGTCTTTCTCCTGGGTCAACATGCATCAACCCTCAGAAATGGTTCACCTGGAGAGCCTCATCGTTGGTGGAAGAACTGACCTTCAAAGGTTGTGGGAGAATCAAACCCCAAAGGAATAGAAGCCTGTTGAGAGAGATGGCCAGCAAGGGCAGACCTCAAAGAGGATCCTGCACTTGTCTTCGTGGTCCTCTGATCTGGGGGCACCTGGCTGTGGGTGCTTCTGCCAGCTCCTGCAGCCAGTCCCAGTGACCCAGGTTAAAAGATTAAGAAAACGAAGTCACCTCTAGTGAGGCCTTTGGCACCTGAAGATGGAGATGAGTTGGCATGGCCATGCTTCAAGGACCCCACTGCTGTCTCATGGGACTCCAGAACCATCTCTCATTTTAGCACTGAGGTTGCCTCCCACAAATCCACAGGAAGAGCAGTGGGATCCAGGGCCCAGTTCCAGGTTCTACCCTCTGCTTCTCCGCTGCTCTCTCTGGCTCCCCCTCATTTTTTCCTTCCCTCTCTCTGCCCTCACTGTGTCCTCCTCTGTCTTGTTTTTAGATTTATTCAATAGTGCATATTAATTGTACAGCGTAACGAACCTAACATTGCTATACATTCCCATAATGTTCATCTTACTCCTTATTGTACTGTCTCCCCAAGCTGTCCCTGATTCCTGTCCCAAACAGTCCCCAATCTACTTTGAACTCTCTTTTTGAAAAGCTGGTTCTCTGTATATGGAAGAAAACATGCTTGGGCTAAGTAGAGACACTAGCTGGCTGCAATCTGGTCATAAGAAGAACTTGGTGACCTTTTGGCCCATCACCACTGTGGACATGGCTTAGTCAGTCATGTCCTCTGGAAGCAGCCTGTGCTCTTAGCATTAGGAGGAGATGGATTTTAGATGCTGAGGAAAATTTTAAGGAATGTTCTGGAAAACCTTCTTTCAGTTGCCTTATCCCACAGACTCCTGGTCACTCTGTGATCCAGTTTCTCTTTTCCCTGTGTCTGTGGAGTGGGGAAAGTAGCCTCTGTGAGTGACATCTGGGTTCTTTTTCCTGCCCGACACCCGTGGATCTCACCCAGCAGTTTCAATATTCACGCATGTATCCCTAGGGTATGATTACACAACACTGGTGTCTTTCCCCCTTCCCACCTCGCATATACAACTCCAATCTCAGGTTCTCCCAGTGAATGAGCATGCAAGAATCACATGGGGTTCAGGCTGTGTGACTGCAGCACACTGGCATAGGAGAATTAACTCCTGTAGGCACCCTATAGTGTGACTTTCAGAACTCATTCTTCCAGGATCTCAGAGCTGAGATCTCAGGTCTGCCCTCGGTGGCTCTCAAACTCCAGAGAAATCACTGCGCCTCTCATCTCTATCCAACTTACCTTCAAAATGTCAAGGAGGTGCTAGTATTGATATTTAAAGAAGAAATTAAAGGGAAATAAAACTAAACCCACGTGTGATTCAATGGGAAATGGCTCTTTGAACTATCTGAAGCAAACATTCTTCATAATGCCTTGCACACACCAAAAGGACCCATGTTTAATATGAGCTGCTATTTTGGTATCCTCTTGGGTCCATTGGTCAACAATGCTTTAAATGTGTTAAGTGTTGTGACCCTTAAAAGTGTTGAAATGATTTACAGGGGTCATAGCTGGGTAGGACGGATGACTGCCTCCCTCCTTTGTTAGCTAGTGTGATGTCTTCTGGTACCATGAATGTCAGTCCTCAGGGAGGAAGCACAGATCAGGCTTAGGGGTCTGTCTCTAGGCTCTGCTATACTTAGCAATACTGTGATTTTCATTGTGGTGTAGGAGTTCCTTCTGTCTTTGTGTTGCTTTTGTTGGTTAATAAAGAAACTGCTTTGGGCCCCTGATAGGCAGAACTTAGGTAGGCAGAGAAGAAAGAACTGAATGCTGGGAGGAAGAAAGCAGAGTGAGAGAGAGCCGCCATGGAGCCTCCAGAGTCAGACGTGCAGACTCTTTCCCGATAAGCCACTGCCACATGGTGACATACAGATTAATAGAAATGGGTTAAATCAAGATGTGAGAGTTAGTCAATAAGAGGCTAGAGCAAAGGGGCAAAACAGTAATTTAATTAATACAGTTTCTGTGTGGTTATTTTGGGGCTAAGCAAGCTGGGCGGCCAGGATGAACAAGCGCCCCCCCTCCTTTGCAACATCATTGTGTATCAGTACCTGGGTGTTGGTGCTGTTGGAGGTCAGAGGTATTGGATCCCAGGAGCTGAAGTGAAAACAGTTTTGTGCTGCCCAGCATGGGTGCTGGGAACAGCACTCAGGTCCCCTGAAAGATCAGTCCGTGTTCTTAGTTGCTGAGCTCTCCCTCCAGCCTGCTCCACTTCTTTTTAGTCTTCCTTTCTCCTTCTCACTATTTGTCTTCTTCCCCTACTCTCTTTCCTGCTTCATTTTACAGAGTACCAGACAGGCTGCCAGACGCATATGAGGTCACAAGAGGCACTATGACCAAGTCTTTCCGTCAGGAACAGGCTTTTCTCCTCAAGCTGACAGGACAAAGAGCAACAAATGAGGAAGGGTCTGGACATATAGTATGGAGCACCCTGGCCTGAAATACAAAACTAGAATGTTCCCCCAAACCATCACATAGTCATTAATGTAATAGGAAAGAGCAAAGACAGGATTGTAGAATTTTAATGATTAGAAACTGACCTTTAAAAGTCATAAATGATTCCTACACTCCAAACATAGTTGTGTCGGCCACAGAAGGAAGTCTTATCATCATTTCTTGGGAGGGTAGTTAATTTGGCAAAAATAGACCAAATGATTTTACTGAGAAAACATGAAAGGACAATGTTCTGATTAGCTGTGAGAAATAACTGGATGCAGCATCAGATTCTCAGACACTGTCGGTGCTACTGGAGAGATGTCCGTTTTATGTGTGATGTGGGACACTGGCCTTATCTTGTTCATCTGGAATGGGGTGACTTCTCAGAGCAACAAGGGTGAGGTGGGATCCTGAGGTCTTAGAAAAGATTCAAGACACTAAAGATTCTCCTTGTGCTTCAGGAGAAAGTAGGGGTGAGAATAATTTGCTGAACACCAGCCCTTCAGCCGGGTGCAGACACAGCCAGTCTATGTCTGAGGTCATTAGTCAAGGCATTTTAATTTTGATCGTGTTGTGGCCCTGCCTTTGACTCTGACCCAACAAATCATAGGCACAATCGGCTCTTAATATCTTGATGTTGAAGTCAGAGCTCATAACTGAATAGCCCCATACAACCTCCCAGCTTTGCTTGCCACAATCAGCATAATATATTTCAAATCGTTCTAATAAGAGGCACAAGCTCCCTGTGGCCAATTCTCTGTTGACTGGGCTGTGAATACCCTTCCTTCTGTTTCTGCTTCTTCAAAGAGCAAGTGACAATCACGTATCTACACGTGTTCCCCAGAGGTGTCCATCTCTTCTGCTCACAGCTTCCTTGTGGATCTCCATTGCACCCACTTCTCTATTATTACATCTTCTTCAGGAATCCAACCCATCACAGAGAAGCTGATAAGAAAGTGGTCAATAGAATTAACTCTTGAGAAACAGTGCCACCATGAGCATGTAGATCTTAAACCTGGTAGCAGGGTGACCAGGAACAATATATTTAGTTGAATCTCACCTCTCTTCTCACAAGCATGCAGAAAAACCGCAGCAGCTAAGGAATATGAAAAATGAATCCAGGAGAGCAAATATCTGAGCACAGAGATGAGGCTCATGTCCACTCTCAACATCATTATAACATCAACACTTTTATCAATATGTCATCATCTCAATCCTATCATCACTAATCAATATCATAAGGCTACTACCATCCTATGTACATCAACATTATCATTACCACCATCCATATCATCAACACTATTACCACCTGTGTACATCAACACCACCAACATCTCATGTAAATCATCAGCAGCGGCGGCAGTATCTACACTATAATTCTATCATCGTCCCTTGTACATAGTCATCACCATCTAATTACCACCATCTATGCTTTTAACACTGTGGCCCTTCAGGTACCTCATCATCACCATCATTGCCACCATCCATGCTTTCAACATCATCCCTTACCATTAGCACTGTCCTTACCCTGTATACATCATCATAGCACTACCACCACCATCACCGTCCCATGTACCTCATCATCACCATCATCAATGCCATTAACAGTATCACCATCCTCATTCTTATTATTGTCAACATCATCATCATCATTACCAACCACCCCATCAACACTGTCATCCTGGGTCCCTTGGCCTTTCTATTTCAATGTCACAAGGAAGGCCAAATGCAGATGACAGCAGCTAAGCCCTTTGTTAGAGCAAATCCAGAGTAAATAACCTCTGTTCTCATCTGGTGGTTTTGCTTGTGTCTGCATGTTTGAGATAAAGAACACATTTATCAGAGCATAGTAACCGAGAGACAAACTTGAGAGAGCACTGTAGAGAAGGCCAGAATTCTTCTCGTGCAGCCAAAAAAACCCACGCTGTGGTTCCTCAGCCACCACTCAAATCTCTGTTGCCCGCCTTTCCTATGAACTCTGGGGTAGGACTAATGGAGTATCTTTACCTAGAGAGGGAGGCAAGGAACTCCACTGTTTAAAAAAGACAGATACAACTGACTTGAATTACTTCAGATGCTGCTGAAGGAAATGAGATGTGCCATAAAATGCACACTAAATTTCCAAGACATTTTAAAAGCAAAACATATTACTAGTAGCTTTATGATTATGGAATATTTAAGATGCTCATCAAAATGTTATTAAAATTAATTTTACCACTTTATTTGCACTTTTTAATAGAGATCTAGTAAAAGTAAATCTACCTCTCTGTGGTTCACTTTCCTTTGCCATTGGACAAGGTACTCGAGACTGTAGTGACTTAAAATTCTTAAAAGTTCTAGATAACTACCCATCATCTGTCTATGGAGGAAAGAGCCAGGAAGGCACTCACATTTTTACCCTTCAATGACCCCATCATCTCTAAACTTGAACAACGCATCTATATTCTTGCCTTGGCCTTTGCTGGCAGTTCTCAAGGAAGTATACTGGGTCAGTGATGGAAGTCCCTCAGAGATCTGGATTCTGCATTCACTTCCTCAAGCTTTCCTGAAGGTTCTCATTCACACAAAAGCACTCTGTCTGAAGGATCCTGGTGGGAAGCAAGGCAGCATGAAGACAGACATGGAGCTAGAGAAGGAGCTGAGAGTCCTTACATCTTGACTCACAGGCAACAGGAAGCGAACTAAGACACTGGGTGTGACTTGAGCATGCGTGAGACCTAACAGCCCACCTCCACAGTCACGTTGTTCCTCCCAAAAGGCCACACCTATTCCAGTAAAGCCACACGTCCTAATAGTGCCACTCCCTTTGTGGGGCATTTTCTTTCAAACCACGACAGAAACAGGCTCAGAAACAGGATGTCTCTCAGATGGTTGGGGTGGGAGTGGCCCATCTTCAAGCTCCACAGATGAATCCGCATGAGTTTTCTTTGAACTTAGCTGCCACTTCTCACTAGGTACCACTTGTTTCCTGACCTTGGAAATAGAACTATTACATACAGTTATAGGGTTCTACTCAAGGTGGCGGCGCAGGAGTGGGAAGGGATACCAGGGAAACCTTCAAGGTCTCTTCTGTGGCAGCTTTTGTTTCTAGTCAAAGTGGAGTCCCTTTCTGTCTTGGACTTTTCCTTCACCCCTGGAGAAGTTTTGGCATAAGGACAGGTGGCTAAGAGCAGCTGTAGCCTTCCCATGGTGTTGAAAAAGAGTCCAGGAGCAAGAGCATGAAGCCTAGAGGCCTGGGGGCTACTGAGCTACTAGGACAAAGCAGGTATTGCTCTGCTCAACACTTCCCTTGAAGTAGGATATAGACTTCCTTTCCTATTGGCCTTTGAGGATGGAGTATTCTGTTAATAGCAGCCAAACACATTTAAAACTATAAAAACACTGGACTTTGTACAGCTGTTCAAACAATGGCCATCTATCCAGCCTTAGGGCAGGTCATGTGTCAGCTTGCTGCCAGGCCATGCTGCAGCTCGTTTCTCTCATTCTAAATTTACCCAAGGCATGCTCTAAGGGACAATTGTGATTAAAGACACCCACTCTACCTCTGGGTTCCAGAAAGCAGTCTACTGCGAGAGTCCCCTTCTTCACAGGCTCACAGGGACTTCCAAAGTGATGGTGGCCTTGCCTGTCACTTTCTTTAATCCTGAAGGATTTATATCAGTAGTAGCTTACATTGTAGGTGCATACAAACTTAAGATCATTTTGTCTCATTAAGATAAACTGAGATTCTTTTCTTCATAAAAAGGTTCTTCTTTATCTCTGATCAGCGGCCTTATCTTAAAGGGTCCTTTCTTATAGTGATATTGTTCCATCAGATTTCTTGTGTTCGGTAACTACATGGGCACCTGGCTTCACCCTTCTCAAATGTTCTATGTCTTCAGAATAAAAAAAATTACATTAATTTGAAGAGTAGGGGAGGGATGAAGGAGAGTGGGGGACAGAGAGAGAATCTGAGGACACCTTGCAGAATTTAGTTCTCTCCTTTCACAGCGTGGGCTCCAGAAATCAACTCAGTCATCAGGCTAAGTCATCCCATTGGCACAATGCCTTTCTAGTTAAACGCTAGTGGTTCTTGTTTTTTGTTTTTATCTTAAGGTTTGTCATGGTGCATTTATCCGGTTACATGGAATATACAATTACTATGTTTAAGTCTCCCACTTGAGTGACTACTCAGTTTTTGTCAATCGCCTCTTCTTCATGCCTCTGTTCCCTTGATCTTCTTTTGTGGTGTTTCAGTTTTGATCATGGAAGACCTGAGGAAACACTGATCATTGTCACACACACTTCCTTGAGGGGCTGCCCAGTCATTGCAGCAGATCTCCCTGCTGTGTTCAGTTTCCCTTGTCTGTGTCCCCTCTGCATCTGACCTACTTCTCCAGGAATCCAGGAAGGAGATCTTGTATAGGACTCTCCTTGAAAGACTTTTGTCCGGTGGCCTCTTGGTATATGCGCATCTATAATTTGGAAACGGTGCCCATTTGATTTATTCGTGTGTTCTTTCTTTCCACATGGATGGAGCTGGTGCCAGAAATGATCTCCGCCTACATCTGAAAGACGTATACTCAGAAGGCCAAAACCCCTACTCGTTTCTTTACTTTCCTTAAATGCTGAAGCAGGGTGGCCCTGTTCTTAGCCAGTATCTCTAATAGCCAATCTTGGACATACTTTGAGAAGCTTAGCAAGTGGGTCGTGGTCTGGATATGCCCAGGGTACTTGTTTTGCTGGCTCACCACTAAAGATATGAGTTGATGGAGTAGAACCCAGGCTTATGAGACAAGGCCCTAGGGAGCTGTGTCCTGAGGGTCCGTGTTCACTTGGTAACCAGGGTACTACATCCCAGCTCTCACCTCGCACATTTCATCTTTCCTCTCTTGACATGTCAGCTCTTAGAACTCCGGACTTATCACTAACAAAAGGTGTGAACTGGGTTAGAGAAAGGTTCTGGCCACAGCCAGCATTGTGATTCTAATTTTTTCCCTTTCCTTGTGTTTGCTAAAGCTTTCAAGGATGTCCAGGACATGATCTGTGTTATGTCATCAGAGACCTTTTCTATTTATGCTTAATGGTACCTCAGACCATGTCCCGACCACAATTCCAGGAAAAAAAATAATAATAAAAACTTGTTATGAGAGGGGAAAATGAAACATATTTTAAAAATCATCCTCACTAAATTCAAATATGCTCCTGTAAAATATGTAATGGGCATTGTCAAGTATAGAAAGAACACTACTTTCCCCCTTCACCAGTTCCCAGAGATGACCACTGCACATAATTCATGCTCATGATGTATTTGTGGTTTTATTCTATCAATGCATACTTTCCGACATCCTGCTGTGTACTAGAACACTCTGCCAAAATACCAGGGTTCAAGAATAACTGGAAGGTCACTGTCAGAGCCTGTGTCCTCCAGTGATGAAGACACATGAGGAGCCAACAGGAAAGTGAGCAGCATCGCATCATTCCACTGAGAAGGGGCCTGGGGCTGGTCCTTCAGAAAATGCCTTTTTTAGAGACTGGATGTCCAAAAGTACAAAAGAATAAGGCATTGTTTCTTTATTTACTTATTTATTATTTGTATTTGTTTACTGAGATAGAGTATTGCTAGATTGCCAAAACTGGCCTGAAACCCCTCATCTCCCTGTTTTCGCCTCCAGTATGCTGGGTTTATAAACTTGCACCACTGCACTGCTCTCAAGGACTTGAAAACACAAAGTGAGAGTAACCAAGTGAGAAGACACAAAAGTCCCTGAAGAAGAGCAAGAGAAGTCAACTCAGGCCCCAGCAGGCATGGCCAACAGGCACAGAAGGAGAGAGTGGCATGAGATTCATACGGGAGAGCCACATAGCTCTGAATCCCTCAGCCTCATCTCATTGACACAAATGTCTTCTGAGAACACTACAGAGACACTGGAAGGCTTTAAGCCAACAATTTAGTCTACTCATAATTTAAAATGTAGCTAAATGTAGATGCTTGTGTGATGCTTATCTATACTAAATGATTTTATGTGCTCATTCAATATATGTTTCAATGGAAAATAGAATTCAGCGATAATGTAGAACTTACCTAATATGATCTTTTGACGTACTTTTTACTAAGTGCCCAGTGTTGTCGCTTATGGCTTTATGCAGACCACACATGATTCTTTTTAATGGCACCTCATGCTTCCTGACCATCTTCTACCATAAGTTTGTAAGTTCGACTTGCTCACTCAGATTCCTGCTCATTCCCTTCCTCCTTCCATGGCCAACAATCATGATGTGGGATTCACATCTTGCCCACTAAGCATCCCTAGTCATGTAAGTTAAGGGCCTTGGCCTTAAGAAGTAGCGTTGGAAAGCCAGAACGATGCATGGCTGAACTCCTTTAAGGTCCATGAGAACGTGAGAAAGTCTGCACAGACTGGAAGAGGTGCCTGATAGAGGATGCAACCAACTCTCAAGATGTCAGGGACCTGGGAAGGACTCAGTGTCTAGCCAGGGGAAGAAGATGAGCATGGTGTGTAGAGCACAGGACCTGAGATGGGGGACAAGTGTTATCAGTGGAGTGTGCAGGGCAGGATGCAGCTGAGTTGAGGACAGTCCTTATGCTGAGCCCCCAAAAGTAAGGATCAGAGGAATCATCCTGGCACACAGGACATGTGTCATTTCCTTTGGCAAATGACTTCCTACATTTTTCCAGATGAACTTCTGTCTGTACTTCTGTCTCCATGTCTCAAAGAAGTCCTTTGACTCCCACATTGTTTGACTGGGACTACAAAAAGCTGACATACTGTAGAAAAACTATTTGCTTTGACCGCATCTGAACTCTGAAATGTTGCCAAGTCTTTTCCCAGCAGACAATAATGAAGCAATGTCATGCGGGATGCTGAGCTCAGAAAGGCCACGCTCAATAGAATAAGAAGAGTAATTGAATAACGCTGGAGTTACAGATCCAAAATAACAAGGAGGTAATTTGTTTCAGCTTCCATTTGATAATTTGATAATCCTCAACAGCATTGCCTAGAGGTCACTCAGCTTTGGCTATACTGTCCCCAAGGAAGGTAAAGAACCTTCTCTCCTGAGATGGACAAGATCAACCCCAAGAACTCTACAGAAAATCTGTTTGTTTTGGAAGATTTGGGTTGGTTTGAAATCCTGCCCCAAGATTCAGTGTATATGGTCTTGATGGGTGAATTCTCTTTCCCAACATGTCAGCTTACCTAAGCCGGAAGGGACATGTACCCCAGACATCTGTGGATTTCGAGCCACAGGGCCTTATCCTGTCTACTCATAGTCAGCAAACTCAAAGCTTGGGACCTGGACTTCCATGTTGGTTTCTTCTCTGTGAGAAGGCACATATGGGAAGGAAGCAACATCCTTCATGGGTCACAGAAGGGGGTATCACTCAAGGTGATGTCCTAAAGTCTAGTCTTTGGAGTCAGCTCATTTGAAACCATGATAATTATGAGTATATTGTCTAAGATATTATAACGCAGCTTCAGAATGAGTGTCTAGTGTGGAAAGGGTGAGCGGAGTTGCTGGGTGCTTACAAACGTTTAGCAGTCAGCACAGCATGTCTCTTCATAGAGAACATGTTTCAAAATACATTAATGATTTCTTCAACCAAAAAACTAGCTTAATGTCACATCCGCTTAAACTCTGTGGTAGAGAGGCAAAGGCACCCGAGGTGTGCAGGAATTACAGAATGAGTGGAGGAAGAGGGTACTTTGGTGTCATTTTTTGTCATAGGCTAAAGTTATACCTTTAATTGCTCAAATTAGCATTTTAATTACTGGGTTTGAGCATTTTTAATAAACGTGTTAGAAATTTAGACTTCCCCATCTGCCGGGAATCTATTTATGGCTTCTGCTCTGGTTTCTCCTCCATTCAGTGTCTTTTGTTTCTATTTTCAGTAGTTTTCATTCTGATTACTGATATAAATCATGTGGCTGTTTCAGAAGCTGAAAGAATCTTTTCCTCGCTTGTTATTAATTTGATCTCTATGATTTTGAAAGATAGGACTCATTATTTTCCATGTAATGAAAGCCACCTCTGCTTCCCCCGAGGTCGGGGCTCTCTCTTTGGTCACATCTGTCATCATGCATCCTCATTGAATATCTCAGTGTGCCCCAACTCATCAGAGTCAAAACCCACTCATACTCCTTGAGTTTTCCGCCCCCCTCCTACTGACAATCTGTCACTGACCTGACATATGTGTGTCTGTGTGGAGCTGACTCCCTCTCCTTCCCTCCTCACTTGCTGCCTTCCTCATCCCTCGCCCACACTGTCCATGACAGCAATCTGCTGATGAGTCTCCCTGCCTCCAGCCCCCCACCACACACACAACACACTCCAAAGCCACTGGCCAAACATTTGTTTCAGTACCTACAGCTTCTCGCTCTTACCTTCCCCTGCCAAGAATCCACTAAGCAGCTAATATAGACCTTCTCACCCCTACCCTGTCCCCATAATGGGTCCATATCAGCATCCCCGGAAGAGGCTACCTTTCTCGTTCTAATCATAACTCCTAGTTACTAACCAACATTGCAGAATGAAAATATTAGAGGGAAACATTGGGGAGCTGTGTTTAAGTAGCCATGTCTCATGCAGAAGAAAATGCCTCCATATTGCCCTCCATCTCTTTTACTCTCCAAATTCTAGAGATGGCAACCCCGGCCCACTAGAGCCTGTGGTCAAAGCTGCCTTGATCATATCTTCTACCACCCTGGGATAAGCCTTTGGTCCAGTGCTGGAATATTTGTGATTCCAAGCATTAAACTGTTTCTTATGGAGCAAACTTTGTACCACTCTCTTGTGATAGACACTGTATGTCTGGAATAATAATGATTAGTTTATATGGATTTGACTTTATAGCTTCAAAGGCATAAGGAAAAATTAAAGAACTAAAAGGAAAGACAGACAAATCTGCCACCGTAGCTGCCCAATCACAACAGAATAAATAGATCAGTAGATTCAGAGATGATTTCAATGATGCAATTAACCTAACAGTCCTGCGGGATATTTGCCAAACATGACATCCAGCAGCTGCATTCTCTCCAAATTTTTATGACATAATTTCCAAAACAAAATTGCAAGCATAAAACATATTTTCACAAATTTCAAGGGGTTGTAAAATGCGGTGTTTGTCCTAAGAGGAAAGTTTGCAGCTGTCGGCACTCACATTAGAAAAGAAGAGTGATTGCGAATAAATACACCAAAGATGGAGAAGCCAAACCCAAGGGCAACGGGTGGCAGCAAATAACCAAGACTAGGGCAGAAAGCAATGAAACAGAAACTAAATGAACAAGACACAAACCAGGGTTGGCTCTGCAAAGGTGAACGAAATTGGCAAACCCTAGCCAGACCAACAGAAAGAGAAAGATAAGACTCAAACTAGCAAAATTCAAGATGAAAAGGGAGCTATGACAGCAGGTGACAATGGGATCCAAATCACTAGTGAAAACCTAGAAAACTTTTTTTTCCAAAAAGCTGGAAAAATGGAAGAAATGGAAGCATTTGTAAATGCATAGGAAGTGCTGAAATTAAATTCGGAAGATATAAATGATTTAAATAAACATATAATGAGCAATGATTCTGCAGTAATGTTTAAAAGTCTCACCCACAACAAAAGCCTGGGATCTGATGGCCTCACTGGTGAATTCTGCCAAACTTTTGAGGACGATAGAATCCCAACACTCCTCTAACTGTGCCACAGCATAGAAAGGGGAGGGACACTACCAGACTCATCTATGAAGCCGGTATTACAAGGCTACAGATACAGCAAGGAGGAAGGATGGAGGGGTGGAGGGAGAGAGAGAGAGAGAGAGAGAGAGAGAGAGAGAGATGAGAGAGAGAGATGAGAGACAGGGAGGAAAGCAAGCCTTAGACCAGTTTCCCTAGAGAAAATAGTTATAAAATTTCATAGTAATAAACCTCAAATGAAATTTATCAACATCTTAAGAATATAATACATAGTGATCAACTTGGTTTTATTCCAGGGATGCAAGGTTAGTTCAATATATATATATATATATATATATATATATATTAACTTATGAAATACATCTTATAAATAGATTTAATACTAGAAACCACATGATGATCTCAATAGATGGAGAAAAGACAGCATGCCTTCAAAACAAAATGTCCAAAGAAACTAGGGGTAGAATTAACATACCCCAGCATAATAAAAGGTGTACATGATTGAATTTTAGACAACGTACTAGATATGTAGACACTGACTTCATTTCCTCTAAACTCTAGAGTAAGGGAAGAATTATCATTCTTGTCACTCATTCACTGTAGTACTCAAAATCTCAGCCAGAGGAATAAGATAAAAGAAAAAAGATACAAATAGAAAATGAAGGCATTAAATTACCTCTATTCAAGGGCTAAATAATCCTGTGCTTAAAAAACACTACAAACTGCCAGGTGGTTATGGCACACACCTTTAATCCCAGCACTAGCGAGGCTGTGAGTTAACTCTCTGTGAGTTCAAGGCCAGCCTGGTCTACAAGACAGCTAGTTCCAGGACAGGCCCAAAAGCTACAGAAAAACCCTGTCTCAAAAAAACAAAAAAACAAAAACAAACAAAAAACAAAACAAAACAAAAAAATCCCACTATGAACTCCATTAAAAATTTTATGCCTATTGATAAACACTTTCAGTAAAATTCCAGAATACAAAAGCATCAATCAAAAACCAGTAGCTTTTATGTAAACCAAAAAATGATCTTATTGAAAAAGAAATGAGGGAAAATATCCCATTGACACACAATAGCTTCAAACAAACCTAGAAACCTACCTGAAGAGGTGTAAGACCTTCACAAAGAGATTTTGGGGACACTGAAATAGAAAAAAAAAATTGAAGAAGCTGCAAGGTGTTGAAGAGACTGCCCATGCTCTTGGATTAGCAAAGTTAAATAATGCGGAAATGACTAAAAGTAATGTACAGATTTAAAGCATTCTCCACCAAAATTCCAATGGCACTCTTCACAAAACAATAAAAATGTATTAAAGTTCACATGGAAGCACAAGAGACCAGAGCCAGCCAGAGCAAGTGCAGGAGAGATGAATAGAACTGCCAGAGGCATCATAATACCTGACCTCAAATTCACCTGCAGAACTCTAGTGGCACAGCATGGCACAGACACAAAAATTGAGGTGCCTATTTCGTGTCACAGGTAGATGTCAGTATAGCCCCCAGAACAGGGATGGTTGGAATTCCAAAACTCTAAAAATAAAATAGGCAAGTTTTCAATAACTTACGGAAGTGGCAGCCATGTATTAGCAAATATTTTAAGTCATATGACAAATTTTTAAAAAATTTAATCAAAGCCCAACTCATTCATCCCAAGAGGGCAAAATTTAGAAATCCATAGTTTTCAATGTATGAATCAGAAATAAAAGAACAGGCAGAAATCAATAAATCTTCCAACTCAGGTATATAAAATTGAACATGAAGAAAGTAGAAGCAAAGAAATAATAGCAAATAAATCAATCAGCCAATCACTACGTCAGCCAGAAAGCAGAATGCCTAGTGGAGAACGGCCAAGTAAAATGCAGATTTTTTCAAAAAATCCAGTTGGTTTTGAGCAATGCTGTTTATAAAGGAAAAAGAAGAGGGGAGAGTATCAATCTCAGGGATTAAAATAAGAAAATTATATTGTAAATTCTTCAGATGTTGAAATGATAGAAGTTAAAAACTTCCAAGTTATTGTAAAAGTGTATGGCCAATTATACTGCTTTTGAAAATGTGGATGAATAGGGATTCCATGAAAAGCAGTGAGGCGCCGAAAACACATCAGTGGGATCCGTGGGTTCGCTGAATTGAAAGAGAATGTGCATCAACAAAAAACAAAAACAAAAACCAGCAGAAACAGTCTGGGAGTCTGGGGGAGGGGACGGAGAGGATGTTTGTTGCATCTCGAAGTTCCAAGCATTTTAACCCATAGTCCTTGGTTCTGCTGATTGCAACTGGGAGACAAAGCTGATGGTGGGGGAGCCCACAGAGGAGGCTGCTCACACAGTACTTGAGAGGAAGCAGAGACCAAAGAAGGACCTGGAGACCTAGGGACCCACTTCTGTTAACCAGGTTCCAACCCCTGAAGCTCCCAACCTCCAAAAATAGCACCCCAGCTGGGGAACTAAGCATTCAACAAAGGAGTTGATGGGACACATTTTGTATTCAAGCCACATCACCTCCTGGTAGATTGATTGTACGCAATACAATCTACTGAACTCTAATGCACAACACAAGAACTTTGCAAAATCAAGTCTGAGGGTCAACAACTCAACTGTGATGTTTTGAATGAGAAATGCTTCATATAAGTTTGGGTATTTGAACACATGGCATTATTTAGGGAGGTTTAGAAAGTGTGCATTTTCTGGAGGAAGGACTTCACGGCTTAGGGGTGGCGAGAAGAACTTTGAGAGTATATACCCTCTCTCTAATTTGTTTGTTTTCTCTCTTTTGTGCCTGTGGATCAAGATGTGATCTCTCAGCCTCCTGCTCCCACCATCATGTCTGTTGCTTGCTGCCGTGTCTCTCTGCCAGGGTAGACTCATCCCTCTGAAACCCTGAGATAAAATAAGCTTTTTTCTTTAGGTATCCATGGCCATGGTGTTTTATCACAGCAATAGAAAGCATGCTAGGACAGGAGCATCATTAATAGAACGCCTCCAATGATGTGCTCACAATCAAGCCACATACAAAAGGGGAAATTCAGTTAGGTAAAGTTGGATTTATTCCACAATTGTGTGTTTCAGTTGATATTACATTTCTGGTCTCATGATCACAGAGTACAAATGAAAAACAAAGTGAAATCTCCCAAACTACTTCATGATCCTTACCAGTGAAGTACTAATGAAAGCGCTGACAAACCAGACTGGCAAGATTTGATCCATAGCCGTGGTAAAAAACCATCCACGGATGTAAATCAAGTGGAATCTCCTTTATCCAAACCCTTTCTGTTCACTTCCTATCCAGTGGTTTAGTGTTTAGAACTTTGCCTTCTGAAATTCGGAATGGAAGAAAAGATCTACAAGCCCTGCTTTGAGTCAGCATTGTGCCAGAAGGCCTACCCAGTGCAATCAGAAAACCAAAGCAGCAGCACAGGGATTTTTAAAAGAAGTATGTGTAACCACACTTCTCCTTCAATGGCATGATTTCAGATTTTGACATCAGCTAATATGAAATTTAGATTAATAACAGATTCAGAAAGATGCTGGAAATAGCTCCATACAAAAATAACTATATATATATATAGTTCGTTAGTTAGTTAGTTAGAATATATATATTCTAAGTGCAAATCTAGAAAGATACATTTGAAAATAGTACTATTTATAATTATACAGAAAAATATCAAGTATATGAGTCTATGGAAATGAGTATAAATAATCAAATATGTAAGTCTCTATCTAGGAAAATACAATGGAACATTCCACATAGAACAACACAACAGACCACTGAGGAAAGACACATACCAAGACAGCTAGAGAAACATCTTGCTGATCCAGACATTAGGCATTATGAAGATTTTAATTCTTCAATGACATATAGATTGAATATCTAATAAGAATCTCACTCCAGTATTTTGAAAGCATCCTTTCAAATAACATTTTTTAGACTTTCCTTCACTTTTTTTTGGAAGTAATTTCCCATAGTACCGAAATCACTCTCTCATCTTTTTTTGACCCCTAACAACTGCCCCTCATCCTCATTGCTATTTGTCCCTTTCCTAGAATCATGCCTTTTTGGTTTATTTTCCATTTAATTTGACCAGGGCCATTTGTGTGACCATTGTATTGGGAGTCCCCATTGGAGCCTGGTGTGGCTTTTAATGGGTACACACCTGACTGCGTCATTATTTTTATGTTTGTCTTAGGTACATTTCTAGAAATTTTCAGTTTTGTGGCAGTGCTATGGTTATAAATGACAAAGACACATTTTTAAAAACGAGAGAATTTGTAAGTTTTAAGACTCTGAAGCTGCAGTGATTAGATCCATATGAATACTGACAATATGAATATCAACACATAGACAAATAGGTCAAAACTGAGGCAAGAAAGAGACCCACACAGTTTTGTGATTTACAGTGACATATAATTTCACTGGGAACCACAAGATCTCTTCGATAAATTTTGCCCTCCCAAAACTCCATTATGTGTGCTAAGGAAAAAGACCCCTCTGCCTATGTCACACGGTATATGAAAAAGATTTGAGAAAACCATAACATCAATCTAAAAGTTAAAGCAATAACCAAGCTTCAGAATAAAACAGTTGAATGCCTCCATGGCCTCGCTCCAGGCAAAGATTGCTTAAATAGGCTACAGAGAGCAACAGGAGAAGAGCAAGGCAGCCAAGACCTTAGGAAAGGAAGAGGTGTTCACCAAAAGAGTCAACACACACACACACAATGCTAAGATGAGCCCTGCTTCAGCGACAACACGTGTCTCACACATATGTCAGTGTCTCTCTGTACCCCATCCTGCCTGAACAGACAAGGTCTATTTTCTCCCTGTTTCTTCCTTTCCTTCATCAGCTGGCTTTGTGCCTCGTCACCCTGGGCAAGAATTCAAATCAATGAAGTGATTGGAGTTTCACCTGTCTCTCTGGAGACCCAAACATAAGTCTGGGTTATTTTGCCAACATAAAGATGCAATCTTCAAAACAGCAGGGATGGAAGACTCAGCTTACATGGCCAAGTTTATTTACAAACCCAAATCTATGTGGCCAACGAGGTATGTGTATCTAGAGAACAGGACTTTGGAGCCAGACAGATGGGGATTTCTATTTCGGGGATGGAATTTACTTGTTAGCTTCAGACAAACCATCTCTCTGCTCCAAGTTCCATCTCTTATCTGCACCAGGATGGCTATATGACAGGTGGATTTTCTGATTAAAACACCAAAAGTTATTCCAAAAATACCAATGCTCACAAATGCTAGCAAATATCCCACATATAAGCCATTCTGGTATCAAATGTATTTCAACAGTTTGGAATATAAATTACGTTTTTGGACTACAAAACACATAAAAGTAGAAAATTAGAGAAAAGAGGATTTTCTTCCCCAGTGAACACTGTATTTCTCAAAGGGGTGTGAGGGTGTTTGATTTTTCCAATGTGAGTCTGATCCACTGAAGGATTGTTCTATAATCTAGTGCTGTTTGAATGTCCTCAGGGGAAAGATGGTGTCAAATACAACAGGCATCAAGGTCTATCGCCCACTCTGATAAGAACTGTTGAAGAGTCTTAATCCTTATGAGTAATATTATCATACAAAAGGCCTCAGTCCCCACCAGCCCAATCTATATAGAAACATTCACAAAGCATCATTTTCCAAACAAAAACTTTATGAGTGGAATTGTGCCTGACTCACCGCTTCTGAATTCTATTAGTTTTCGCTTTCACGACTTGGAAATAGTCAAATCCCTTGTCACCTTGCTAATTAGCATGATGAATTGTTGAAGTGGGATCATTCCATCACAGGAGAGATGACGCCATTGCTTTTAATTAACTATATGGGGATTTGAATTGATGCAGAAAGGAAATCCTGAATCTGCCCGTTTACCTGGCTTAATGTCTAAAGCCTTCTGAGAACGAGCACAGCTGTGGGCTTACCTTTTCTCTCTTGAGCTCCTCCCATGATAACAGAATTATACATGACATTTTGCAAATTTATAATTGTGTTTCTGTGACAGGGGGATGATGAAAACGTGGACAGGAAATGGTAGACAATACACAATCCTGCAGTACCGACCTTTTCCCAACCGCCTGTTGGATTACACTGTTAGTTACTCAGAATGCTTCAGTCACAATAGTTGCTAGGTGATACATAATTTTCTTTTTTTTTTTTTTTTTTTGGTTTTTTGAGACAGGGTTTCTCTGTGGTTTTGGAGCCTGTCCTGGAACTCACTCTGTAGACCAGGCTGGTCTCGAACTCACAGAGATCCACCTACCTCTGCCTCCCAAGTGCTGGGATTAAAGGCGTGCGCCACCACCGCCCGGCCCCATAATTTTCTTTTATTCATGAGTGCATTCATGTATGCAATCAGCCTTGCTATGCCAGTACCAGCTTTATTCACTGTTATAGAGGCCCTAGACCTTGCTGCTTCTGGGTGCAGATTCTTAAGGCTTTACAGCCTCCCAGGCTGCCATCCTTGAATTCCGTACAAATCTAGACCAGGAGCATGCCTCTGGGATTCTCCACGGACTCTTTCTTCTCTAGAAGGCTGCCTGCCATTCTTCTGCTCTTTCTCATCTGGGAGCCACTATGAGCTCAACACCTTCACTTTACAATTGATTAGATCCCAAGGCTTACGTTTAGCATTGTAACCAAACCCCACATTGAACAGAGATTATGCTTGGTTTATCACTGGACCTCACTATTTTATGTCTGTTTAACGTGCATATAAAGAGCATCTGGCCACCTGGACTTAGACACTGAATAAAGAGAGGGTCGTGCCTGAACCAGAAAGATGAACATGGGCAAATAAATCTAATAAAGTATGGGATCGTCGGTGCCCCTGTGAAGGTACCACCAAAGAGAGAAGCGAGGAAGAGAGAGAGTGCAGCAGGCTTCACAGAAGTCACACCTAAGATTTCTGATGGCTGAACACAAGCATCGTATCAAGATAAGATGCACACAGAGGTGACTGCAAACGTTCTGGAGACCAAGTGAGCAACAGCCAGGCCAGCTGTAAATATAGACACCCACAGTGGGAAATAGAAGCCTAGAAAACAGCACCATAGCTCCTGCAGCAGCTGGTCTCAAATGGCCAGGCAGCACTGAATAAAGGACACCATACTCAGCCCCACCCCACACCCATGCCCAGCTGGTGACGAACCAGGGAAGTCAACTATTTCCTCCTCTCTCCCTTAGGGTTTCTAATGATGTGAAGAGACACCATGACCACAGCAACTCTTATAAAGGAAATATTCAATTGAGGTGGCTCGCTTACCGTTTTAGAGGTTCAGTCCAGTATTATCATGGCGGGGAGCATGGCAGCATGCAGGCAGACATGGTGCTGGAGGAGTAGCTGAAAGTTCTGCATCTTGCAGGCAACAGGAAGTCGACCATGACACTGAGTGGAGCTTAAGCCAAAGACCTCAAAGCCTACCTACACAGTGATGCACTTCCTGCAACAAGGCCACACCTCCTAACAGTGCTGCGCCCTTTGTGAGCCATTTTCTTTCAAACCATTGCACCTCTTAAACAATCACATTGATTCTCCCTGTAGCTGGCCCACCTCCAGCTTCCCTGTGCTAGCAACCTTCCATCAGAGTATCCTCAAAGTCCTCCCTTTCCCGTTATAAAGCCTTTTCTGCACCTTTCCCACATTGGCATCTCTGCTGGTGTCAGGGCTGCTGGCTGACTTCTTTGTTAGAGCAAATGCACACTGCATGGTCTTTGCTGCTTCTCATTTAATTGACGTTCACTGATTTCCTCAGTGCGTGAGCACAAAAGTCCCTTGTAGAATTTCAAGAGACCCCCGAGGAACCAACACAGCCTTGAGTAAGGAGAAGAAAAAAGCAGGAGGCATCATCCCTTCTGAGTTTGAAACATCTTAGGACATTACAGCAATCAAGACAGGATGGCCCTGGAGTACCTACAGATGGGGATCCAGATGTGTCTATCCTAACCTGAGGGACACTTCCTGAGACATTGGAAATGTATATGACTGGTGGGGAAGGTGGTCCAGGAGCTGCCTCTGTTTAGGTAGAAACATTCTGTTGTCCTTCATTCCATTAAGTTTCTAGCTCAATCTATGGTGCCTTCTTTGGACACTAGAAGAAACATTCCTACCCTCCCTCTTTGGAGAAAAGGACGTAGTTCGCTAGAGTGGATATTCAAAAGCGATAGCTGGGCTCTGCCTCTGTGGTTGCTGGTCTGAATCGTATCCACAGCCCCTTCACACTCCACCACAGATAGCGGCTGTTGTCCCCTACCTTTCCCACCTTGGTAGACTGAAATCTCTCTAAAATGGTGAGACCAAATAATCCGTTCTGCTAGGATTTAGACTATGACAGATTCAAGCCACGCTTGCCTGCTGTAGCCTCTTTCTTTCAGTGACTCTAGGGAAAATGGCATCCCATCCCCACACTGCCAAGAGCCTGTGTATGAATCTCTAACTCCGCCTAGAAGACTCCTCAGATTTCCAGATTCCAAGAGAATGGCAAATATCCTTCCCACTTTGTTAGGGAAGTTTACAGGTTCATGCCATCAGGCTTCGGGACAAAGCAGACTCTAGGTGGTGTGCTGGCTGTATGTGTGAGCTTGACACAGGCTGGGGACTCTAGGTGGTGTGCTGGCTGTATTGTGTGAGCTTGATACAGGCTGAGGACTCTAGGTGGTGTGCTGGCTGTATTGTGTCAACTTGATATAAGCCGGGGTCATTCTGGAAGACAGAAGCTCAGCTGAGAAAATGCCTTCACCAGTCTGGTCTATGGTGCCTTTTCTTGATTGCTCATGGATGTAGGAAGGCCCAGTTCATTGTGGGTAGGGAAACTGCTGAGCTCATGGTCTTGGGGACTTTAGGAAAGCAGGCTGAGCAAGCTGTGAGGAGCAGCCCAGTGAACAGCAATCTTCCATGACTTCTGCTTCCGTTTCTGCCTACAGATTCCTGCCTTGAGTTCCTGTCCTGAATTTCCTAGATGATAGACTACTACTATCAAATAAACACTTTCTTCTCCGGGTGGCTTTTGGTCATAGTGCTTTGTCCCAGCAGTAGTACA
Source organism: Neodon shergylaensis (assembly GCA_025134845.1). Classification (NCBI taxonomy): domain Eukaryota; kingdom Metazoa; phylum Chordata; class Mammalia; order Rodentia; family Cricetidae; genus Neodon; species Neodon shergylaensis. The sequence continues at coordinate 28,671,971 of JABTXL010005752.1, read as the reverse complement.
GCTATAATAAATGGGTCCATGTCAACAAAACCTTCCTCACATCCTCAGAGTGACACAGTCTTCACTCCCAATTTAGGACCTCCTTTCCTTCCCTGTCACCCAGGAATCTGAAACAGCCTGACTGAGGCCTGCACTGTGGACTACTTACCAGCTATATGACATAAAACCTCCACCTTCTGTGGCCTCTAAGAGGGGACACTTCCTCCTTCTGACTCTGCCATCTGGGCCTGAACTCTTTGCTTTGCCAGCATCTGCCAATCTATGGTACTAAAAAGTCTCCTAAGAAATTTATTATCCAAAAGGAAAGTCTGCTATTATAGTGTCACCCTTGAACTCTAAAACCCAAACCTTTCGACTTCTTCTCAAGTTACTTCTATCAAATATTTCCATTTTGGGGAAGCCACAGAAACTCATGCAATTATTACAAAGCAGAAAACAACTGAGAAGAAGTGAAGCTCATGTGTACTGTCTGGAGATACCTATAAGCCCCGCACAATTCTTTCCATCCATCCCATTGAAGATGAGAGTCCTAGAGGGTCAAGTCCCATAGGAAGCTCCCCCCTGCCCTGTGCCACTTGCCATTTTTCAGTGCCCTCCTAGAGCATCCTCTTGTCACCATCTATGGGAATTGTACCATCTGTCCAGGCCCCATCACAGAAGGTCGCTGCTTTGTCTGGCTGCTGTGGCCCCAACTTAGTTCTGTGTCCTCTGGACTCAGAGAGCCTTGAGGACCAATCAGCCCCTGCCCTCCGGGGCTGGCAATGGCACAGATGCCATCAAGTGATTCTCCTGAGCCTCATACATGTGCTAAATGGAGGTATAAAAACCATTCTGTGGCTGAGAAAACAGCCACTGTCCCGCAGGCGTGGGCAGTGATATTCTTTCACGATCAAAATGGGGGCTGAGGAGTGTTCATGTCAGTTGGTGCTGATAGGAGAAGAGAGGACTCTGGAGAGCACGGGAAGGGTTCCAAACATGTCCTCACTTACACAGCATTGTGCCGGGGGCAGCCCAGTACAGAGCCTGGTTTTTCTGTAGCTTCATGCTGGGAAGATGAGCAGCCAGTGTGAAGAGGTGGCCTGGACTCTGGATGCTCCGTGTGCAGGCAGTAGGGAGGGTGTTACTTACACCACTGCTGCTGCACCCCAAGCTGTGGTTCCTTCGAAGTGGCTAAGAAGCTCAGGAGATCAAGGACAGATAGGAGGCTGTAGAAAGGGAGCAGATGTTAGCAGCTCTGTGCGCCCACTGGATGAACCTTGGCCATTCTCTGGAATCCATTTTAAACTTGTCTTGGGAGCCTAGCGGTAGTAGTCCATGCCTTTAATCTCAGCTCCCGGGAGGCAGAGGCAGTTGGATCTCTGTGAGTTCAAGGCCAGCCTGGTCAACAGAAAGAGTTCCAGGACAGCTAGGAGATTTTCACAGAGAAATCATGTTCTGAAAAACCAAACCAAACCAACTAACAAAAGACTTTGCTGGGAAAGCATGCATTTTGTTAGCCACAATGGGCAAATGTGAATGTCTACAGATGGCTGTGGGGTGAGGGGGGCGCTGGAGGAGTGGCACCCTGCTAGAGCTCGGGAGAAATGCAATTGTAAAGAAGGGCATTAATATGAGCAGTCAGCACCTACCAGCTCTGATCAGCCCTTCGGGGCTCCACTGACCCAGCCTCTACCCAGAACAAGCTGCATGTTCAGTCTCGCTCCACAGACAATAGCATTACTCACAGTTACAGGCTGGTTGGGTTTGCTTACCAGTGCCCACTGTACTAAGCAGGGCACACACTGCCTCTTCTTTTATGTTTTATTATTTCTTTCATTTTTATTTATTCTATGTATATAAGTGCTTTCTCTGCATCTATGCCCCTATGCTAGAAGAGGGCATCAGATCCCACTGGACATGGTGTGAGCCATCATGTGACTGTTGGGAATTGAACTCGGGTCTATGGAAGAGCAGCCAGTGCTCTTAACTGCTGAGCCATCTCTCCAGACCCTCTTTCTTTTATTTCTAAGATTATAATATCATTACATTATTTTCTTCTTCCCCTCCAAGCCCTCTCAATATAATCCTCCTTACTCCTTTGTCTCTTTCAAATTCATTTCCTCTTTATTCACTAAATGTTGTTGCATACGTGTGTGCATGTGCGTGTATGTGCATCTGGCTCAGTCTTCTGTATAATGTGTGTATTTTTTCAGGGATGGCCATTTGGTACTGGATAACCAATTGGTTGTTCTGCTCTTCCCTGGGGAACAATTCCTCCCACTCTTAGCATCCTTAGTTCATGTAGTTGATTGTGCAGAGCTGTCCTACAACCTTTCAAGGAGGCAGCTGAAGAGAGACCCAAAGATTTCTCCTTAAGCTTTACCCCCGCACCAAACATCCCTGCACAGAACTCGGTGAATTCCAAATGCGTTTGAATTAAATTGTACTTACCCTTCTTTATTCCTTCTGCTTGCTCTCAATCTTGTTTTCCACACTCTCCTTGCCCAGGCTGGGTACCAGATACAGGAATCATTTCAGTTAGGTTCTATTGGGACACAGAAATGCTGTGTGTGTGAAACAGAAGGGTCTAAAGGAGGTGCATTCACATTCCAGGGCTGCCTCCACTAATCAACATCATGTCACAGTCAATGGGAGATGTGTCCTCTGCGGCTCTGGAGGCCCGGAGTCACACTTTTTAAGGTTCTCGGAGCTACACGATTTATGGATCAGAAGCACAATCCGCCCCCCCCCCCCCAAACTGTGGAGTGTTTGTAACAGGTGATGGAAATGCTGAGAAGCCTGCCAAGGAAGAACTCTGCCACGATGGTAAAGGATGTCTATCCTTTGACCAGGAAGGAAAAGGAAGTGGTATCAGCTCATCCTGAATAGCAGAGTTTCCCAGAAGCATCTAGAACTACTGGGGATGCTGTGATTGTGGGATCAAGGAGAGACACAATGATGGCCAGAAAATACTACCAGGAGTGAAGGGAAGGGTGAGGAGTACCCCGGGTCATGATCTAGGAGAAGGACCTTAGAGCTGTAGGAGGAAGGAGGGGCCTGCATCTGATGTGGACTCTACTACCCTTTGCTTTGAGCAACCACAGGCCCAGCCATCTGTACACACGGTGCATCATGAACCTACCACCCAACACCTACACTGTCTTAATTCGTATTCACACTAACTCTGTGGGTTGGATACTGCTGTGGCCCCATTTACAGAGGAGAAAAGGCACAGAAAGCCTGATGTTTGGCTCAGCAAACAGCAAGGCTGGGTTTTCACTGCACCCTAGAGAGGCCTAAGTCCCTCGCGCACACACACCTTTGCACCTCCAGACTGCCCAGGAAGCCGCTGATGAAGTTCAGAGGCCTAAGAAAAGATGAATTCTGCATCCCGGGGCCCTTTTCTCACTCTCGGGTTCACCCTTCTTCCTACTTACTGATTTGATTGTACTTGTTTGCTTTCTTTTTATTTTGAGGCAGGTTGGCCTCAAGCTTACTAATGTAGCTGAGGGTGGCCTTGAATTCCTGGTCTTCCTGTCTCTGCCTCCCCAAATTCTGGGACTGCAGATGTGTATCACCACGCACAATTTCCTTAGTTCCATTTTACTGTTTCTATTCTATTTTTTCCAAGATTCAGGTGTCTTATCATGGAAATTTAAGCTATTGAATTTACACTCCCCACATATTTACATTTGAGCTGAAAACTTCCCTCTGAGCATCGCCTTTCCAGAATTCCTACCTAGACTTTTCTTTATTATCTCATCCATACTCAGTGTAAACTGTTAACCTCATAGGCACTTAGATTCACATTACTTAATTTATGCATATCTGTTGTGATTTAGGTGGCAAAATCTTACCAAGATTGAGGAATAATTGACTTCCATTTTATTCAGAGAATGTCCCAAGTTTGTTTTCAACACTTTATAAACCTCTTTGGACTTGTCTTGATCCTCCCTCGTGGTCTGGATCCACAGATTTTTTTTTTCCCATGGGAGGGTTGGCCTGGCCCCCTTGTCTCAAAGTTTCCAGACATCTGGACACAGTTTTGTTTGTCACCACAGGAGCAAGGATGCTACTGACATTTAATGGGCCAGGCCAGGTATCCCATTAGTTGTTCTGCAGCACATGGACTGGATCTGGACATCATCACCAAGGAAGGAAACTGCTGATGTAGAGGTCACAGCGCAGAATGGGAAGGTGCTAGGTGATGTTTCCATAGGTTTTACCCAACTGGTTTCTGTCGACGTGTTTTGCTGATCGCTTCAACATCTTTGTTATAACTCTCAGATACAACTGTAAATTTTCCTCTTCTTTGTTCAATTAGTTTTGTTTCCTGTATTTTAAACCTCTATCCTTTTTATTATTTGAAAATCTAAGCATTTATAGAGTATGTTTTGATCAAATCCATTGCCATCCCCTCCCATTCATTTCTCCGCTATCCCCTTCTACTATATTTCCCTCCCAACATTATGTGCCTTTACATAAAAACAAAGTTTTATTCCTAAGTGCATACTGTATTAGAGTACTGTACATTCTGGAAAAATTGACATCATCAGAGAATCTCTCTTCTCCCTCCTTTCCCTGTCTTTCCTCCTCCCCGCTATTTCTGTCTTTAACTGATTTTCCCCAAAGTTAGCATAACTTTTCATTAAAATTTTAATTTAAGTGCTGGTGAGATGGCCTGATGATCAAGAGCACCAACTGCTCTCACAGGGGATCCACGTTCTGTTCCCAGCACCCATATGGCAGTGCACAACCATCCAGGAATCAAAAGCCACCTTCTGACTTTCTGCAGACACACCAGGTATTCATGTGGTATGCAGACAAACAGGCAGACAAAACACCCAAGCACACAAAATCATAATAAATTTAAAGCCAATTAAATAATAATAATAATAATAATATAAATTTACTTTGATTGCCTTTTAATCTCTAGTTCTTGCAGTCTTGCAACATAAAAATTTAGTATATTATAATCTACTTTCAAGTAGCATTATATACTTTAAGAATGGCATAACAGCTTTCCAAGGGTGTGATTCCATTAATATAACCTTGAAGTCTTTGTGCCTTTGCTGTCATTTTGGGCTTAGAAGTATTTAAACCATATACAATGTCATTATCATAGCTCTCAATAGCTAATCCCATGTGTATGTGCTCAAGCCTGGATAAGCAGCTAATTAGTATAGAATTCTCTCTATTTGCTCGTATCTTCTTTTGTTATGTTCCCTAACCTGCTTGCAGGTCTAGCCGCTTTCTGGACCCTCTCTTTATAGTCTGAAGAACTACATGTCGGCTGGATGCATATTCTCTCAGGTCTTGGTTTCGCCTCTACTGACAAAATATGTTTTGATGAGTTGAACATGTATCATTAATTTGTAGTTGTCATAGTTAGCTTCAGCTATCGGCTTGACAAAAGCCTACAGTCAACCTGAGAAGAGGGACCCTCACCTGGAAATCTGATTGGCTTGTGATCATCTATTGGGCGTTTTCTTAATTGCTAGTTGCTGTAAAAGCACCCAGCATGCTGTGGGCAGAGCCATTCATGGGCTGGTAGACATGGACTGTATAAGACAGGGATCTGAGCAAGCCAGGATGCAGCATTCCTCCATGGTCTCAGCTTCAGTTCCTGACCTCAGGTTTCTGCTTGGAGTTCCTGCCTTAGTTTCCCTGGATGTTGAACTGTAATGTTTAAGTCAGACAGACCTTTTCCTCCCCAAAGGGTTCCTGGTCAGTGTTCTACCACAGCAGCACAGAAGTAAACTTAGACAGCAGTCATGTTTATCCTCCAGCATTTTAAAGATACCACTTTTCCATTTCCAGCATGTCTAGTGAGAAATGGGCATTATCTGTGTTGGCGTTCCTTTGTATGCAATGCCTCTTTCCTTTAACCTACTAAAGGGTTCATCTGTTTGTATTTTTTAATTTTGGCATTTTTTAATGTATTCTGTGCAGGCATGTTTTTTTTTTTTTTGAGACAGGGTTTCTCTGTGGCTTTGGAGCCTGTCCTGGAACTAGCTCTGTAGACCAGGCTGGTCTCGAACTCACAGAGATCCGCCTGCCTCTGCCTCCCGAGTGCTGGGATTAAAGGCGTGCGCCGCCATCGCCCGGCTGCAGGCATGTTTTTGTCTGTGTGGTTTATCATATTTCTGGCATCCTGCTTTAGGAGATTGGCAGCTTTCCACAATTGTAAAACTCCTTCGCCATTTTCACTTCAGATACTCTTTCCTTTCCTTTTGTCTCTTTCTGGAGTTCCAGTTTCAGCCAAAGGGACTGCTCAGTATTGCTCATCAAGTCTTCATCTTTCTTTCCTCCCAACCTCCCCCCTCCCAACCCTCTTTCCCTCCCTGTGTCTTGGTTTTTATTCATCTCTTACTCACAAGCCCACTGTTCCTTTTCCGTGCTAGGTGCTTGGTAAACCCTTTAAATGGACTTTCCATTTCTTCTCAGATCGGTTAAATAATCAATGAGCTCTCTCTCCCACTCTCTCCTGTACCTCAAATGATCTGCTACCACATTCCTTAGCTCCAGACAGCAGTGGTCCCACAGCCTGTACTGTCAGCAACAACTCTGTTCTAGACTGTTCTAGAGAGCATCCGAGTTCTACTGCCCAGGTTCTTGCCTTTGTGGGTCATCTACCTATGCTGCAGATGGACTAGCAATGTGTTTGAAGGCTTAATGTCCTACCCAGGACAATAGAGAAAATACCAAGTAGGCATGGTGGGTTCTCAGTGACCACAGCTCAAGCATGCCTCTTCCCTCCAACTGGCATTATCCGCACTGTGGTTTTTCTCCCTACAGTTCAGCTTGGTCCTCCATGACGCTGTCTGTGCACTCTCAGCCTGGAGTATCAGTTGCTTCTTTTAGCCAATTCCCTTGAGTCTGCATCTTGCTGTTCTCCTTACTTCTCTTTCTCTTCTGAACGGTGAGTTCTCTTACGATGGAAGCTGTAACCTTTCATCTGTGCTGTGTGTCCCTTAGTGCCTGGACTGTTCCTGACACACTGTGGGTGATCAGCACATGCTGGGGCCTCACTGGTGCAGGTTTTGCCCAAGGTAAAGTAAAGGCATCAGGGATCTGGCCTCGGCATTATGTTGGCTGCTAAATCATTCTCTCAAATTGCTTTAACAAATTGGTTATCTCAAGGTTTGAGGTTAGATTTAATGTCCTCTTTTTTTTTATTAAGCAAGAGATGAAAAAACCATTAAAATAATGACCGAGAACATCTTGATGAGGTGGCATTTAAAGGTCATAGTCAGGAGGCCAGTCCCCACCTCAGAGCCTCCTTATATGACATTATTGAACCTGTAGTTGTCTGGCCTTCTGGAATGAAACAGGACCTTGAAGCTGTTTGATTCAATCTCTTTATTTTAAAGAAAAGAGAGGAACTCCAGGGTCCAGAAAGGACTCTGGACCACTTTCACTGAAAGAAAGAAATGCATCAATTTGGTTAAAAATAAAAAAAGCCAGGCCTGCAAATAGAATCTTATCTATAGCCTATCAGATAATGGATCACAATAGTTACTACAGCAAAATCCCCACCAAATTCCTGTTCCCTCCCCAAATATGCGTGCCCAGTGCTTCTCGGAGCCTCTTGCCATCACATCCACCAGAGTCTCTGAACCATTTGTCTCACTTTCAGGAGGAGAACCATACCTACCTCCCACATGTTAGCCCTTCCAGGGGCTCATAATATCTGCCCAGTCCCATACACGCCCAGCTGTGTTCTTGTCCATGTTGACAACTGTTTCCCCCACAAAGAAGGGTGCCTAGAGGGCTGTTAGGCCAGGGCTTTGGCTCTGAGTCACTCAATGGCTGGGGCTATGCCCCCTTTTGATCCCTGGGTTTAGGGCCTAGGCTGGGGCTTTGCAGCTAGTAACTGGGGGTCAGTGACCACTCGCCTTGCATTAGCCAATGATCTCAGTTCTTCATTGCATCATCCCTTCATCTCCATGGGACTTTACCAAGGAAGACAGGGACAACCCAGATGACAGAATCCGAGTGGAGAAAGATGAGCTAAGTTATCTGAAAGTCAAGCAAGTGGAAGCCGAAGAGCAGATTTTGAACTCCAGTCTTTTGGTTCTATGTCTGTTCCACTCTCAACGGTTCTTTCAGTTGGGGAGAGAGCGGGGTTGGCATGCTAATGTGTTCTATGTCACCGGGATAGCTGTAGCTGCACGGCAACATCACAGGCAGAAACTGTTCCCTGAATCCAGGCAGCCCTGCACAGCTGCTGCACTGCAGAGTAGCAACCGCACAGTGAAAGAATTGGAAAGGAAATTACATCCATAATGAACACATACAGAATTTTTGCCTGTCATTTCATTAGTAATACCATACACAACCCATTTTCCAGCCTTGACATCGTGTGAGGCATTGTGTAAGGCATCTAGAGATGGTGGGCAGTATACAGTAAGTGAAGGCCATACAATCCTATACAAGGAATCCAAGAAGCTTCATATATATATATATATATATATATATATATCCCTCATATATATAATACACATGCATATACATGTATATAGATACGCATGTGTACCTTAAAATGTAAATACATGCATTAATCCATACACATGTTTGTGTATAATACACATGAACACAAGACTTTATGCTTTTCAATAACTATTTACATGTATATCTTATATGTATATAATTCACATTATATGTGCAAATATATAATGTATGATGCAAATACCATTCACATTATAACATCTGGATGTCATTTTAAATTATGTACACATCTTCATACAAAACATTACTCCATCCAGATGTCAGAGAGTCCTGTGTCTTTCTGCTGATTAGCAGTAGCATGTGTCCCGTCTACATGAGGAGCACGGTGATTACTGAGTGCTCTTGCAGAGCCTACCGGGGTAAGTCATAAGGCCATGCCATAGTTGCCCTGTGCGTCACTACACTGAGAGAATGGGCATTAACATCCTTTTTTTTTCCTGCATCAGGCATCCTGGGGAGCTGAGTTTGTCTACACACCATAAGGAAGGGACAGGACCACAGATGAGCAGAAAGCAGAAGCTCAGCTGGGAGGTGACCCCAATCCAAGCAACAGGAAAGGGTCTACCTGGGCTGGGGATTTGAGACTATGGGCTCATCTCTCCCTCTGACGGATCCTCTTCCTGCTCCTTGTGTCATTTCCAGATGTTCTGGGGAGCCATCAGAGCTTTACTTTCAAGAAAAAGATTTTACTTTTTATTTTTCCTTGAAGAACTCTCCCCCAGGGCCTCTGGGAAGTTTTTTTTTCCTCCGTTGAAGGGTTCATCCGTAGAAGTCCCCGAGGAGTCTCGTATAGTGAAAGTCATTCTCTTGCAGCCTTGTTTTTCATCTCTCTCCTTCCTACATCTCATCTCTCTGCTCTCTGGGTTCCAGAGATGAAAAACCCAGCGATGTCCTCTTTTCTTGTGTCTGCACAGCTCACACAAGAAGCTCCAGAGGCAGAGGCACTGAAGAGGCTCAAATGTGGAAGGAGGGGCAAAGGGCCCTGGACAGGTCAAGACCAGAAAAATGAAGCTTTTCTTTCTGTCCAGCAGAGGGAGCCCAGGGACTCCCTGGTGGTTATTGATAGGTATGTGATGGTAACCTGAGGCTTAGGGTGATCATTTAGGGATAAGCCTCTGTGTGTGTGTGTGTGTGTGTGTGTGTGTGTGTGTGTGTGTGTGTGTATGAGCGTACGTGCGTGTGTGTGTGGTGGGTGTGGTAGGTGTGGTGTGTGTATGTGGTGGTGTATGTATGGCTGTGGTGTGGTGTGGTGTTTGTGTGGGTGTGGTGTGTGTATGGTGTGGTGTGTGTGTGTGTGGTGTGGTGTTTGTGTGGTGTGTGTGTGTGTGTGCGTGTGGTGTTAATCTACTTAGGGAAGGCCAGTTTGTTGCTTCATTCATACTTCAACTGACTGGACGAATCTACTTGTTTAAGGGAGAACAGCATGCGTTACCCAAAACCCATGAGCTTAATGTTAATGTCCTTTGAAAACTCCTCAGAGCAATTTCTAGAATAACGTTTGACCACACATCTCTGAACCATGGCCCAGCATAGTGAGCACAGAGTATTAACCATCTAAAGCCAGAAATGTAACCAAGCCTTTCCTCTCTGGTGTACCCCATGAAAATGTTCCTTATATGTCAGCCTTTAAGTAGCCTATTGCTGAGATCCTGATGGATCCGTGTGGGGAGAAGCTCCCTGGTTGCTTTATCGAGCATGTGAGTTAGATAAACCACTAGCGGGCAGAGTCTGCAGGCGGCCACACAAACCACTGAGCTGGGCTCCTGCTGGATGAGCTGTGGTTGGGTGGTGGTTACAGCTGGTTGTGCCTGGGAATGACTTCCCCCTAGTACAGATACTGATCAGAAACGGCCTGTAAGGGGGCAGGAACGTGCTGGCACGCAGAGTAATTAGTTCCATAAAAAGCAAGCGGGGGTGGAAATGTTCAGAAAGCAAACAGCTGGCGACTGCTAGGGGCAGCCGTTCACCAACTGCCCCATCCCTGGAAATGTGTCCACTGTGAGACGCACTCTGCTGAAGGCTTGAACAAAATCGAGAGGGTCCACCGGCTGTGGGTCCTCATCCGGATCCCACCCGCTACTCCCCGAGAACCGGACCTCTGCAGAAGCAACTGGAGGGGGTGAGACAGCAGGAACTTCTAGAAAAGATGGAAGGATACCGGGTTTTAAAGCGCAGCTTTTTAGCCTCCCTTCCACAGTACCCTAAGGACTGTCCCTTTTCCCACCACTCTGCTTCAGGGAGACCCTGGTCCTGGGATCACACACCCCTGTAAAGGGTTACAGCCCTGACCAGGACCATTGCTCCCATTGCCCACCAGAGGGCCCTCTCCCACCAGGAATCATCCCGGCAGAGGCACAGCCCTGCTGTCCAGTTCTAGAAATCATCTCCCATCCCTCTCTGTGCTGGCCTGGCCCTTTGTGGAGATCCATGGAATGTGCTCCCTCTTAGGGGTTGGGTTGGTCTGAGATTGACCCCTCTATGCATAGGAAACCAGAGAAGACTGTCTTAGTCACTGTTCTAGTGCTGTGAAGAGACACCATGACCAAGGCAACGCTTATAAAAGAAAGCATTCAATTGAGGGATTCTTTACAGTTTTAGAAGTTAGTTCATTACCATCACGGTGGGAAGCACAGTGGCACACAGACAGACACAGTGCTGGAGAAGTAGCTGAGAGTTCTATATCCTGACCCATAGCAGGGAGAGAGATTGGGCCTGGCCTGGGCTTTTGAAACCTCAAAGCCCATCACTAATGACACACTTCCCCTAAAAAGGTCGTGACTCCTAATCCTTATAGGCCTTTCAAATAGTTTCACTCCTTGGTGATTAAACATTCAAATACGTGAACTTACAAGGGCCATTCTCATTCAAATCACCATAAAGGCCCAGTAGGCCCTTAGGCAAGAGCAATGTCCCTTCTAGTGCTAGCCCCACCAAGCCCTGCACTGGGGGCCTCTGGCTTTATCTTGGCTATTCCACTACTTCACTCAGGAACTTAGCATCACTGTTGTATAGCACTTTGCTCCAAACAGAAATATTCTGTCACGGAAGGAAGTCCATGAAGCCTAGAAAGTTCCAAAGAGAGGCTCATTAAACCTCAGGAACCAAACAACTCACAAGTCTCAGGATGTCCCTGAAACCAAATTCACAATGCCCCTTAGTCTCCAAGGTTGTATAAGCAGTAAGAATAGCTGAAGAGGGGAGACCCACTGACCTACCTGAGAATCCTGCAGAAGACTGCAGGATTCCAGCCTTCCTGAGTCATTGCCCATGCTTGACTCAGGTGGAGGAGATCCTGTGAGGCACCCCTCACCCACACTCTTGTGACTAGCTCCACTAAAATCGTTGGTTCTCTGTGTTAATGTGATAGTATCATTGTTATTTTTCTCTGTTGTCCGTTCCTTATCTGGGATGAGTAGACACTGGTTCACATCTCCCCAGGAAGGCCATACAATAAGCACCCGTCACCCCTGACTGCACTTTTGCAACTTAGCACCCAAGCTTGCAGCCAAGCCAATGAACAGTCAGTACTGGATGAATGGATGTGTGTGTGTATGTGTGTGTGTGTGTGTAAGTGTGTGTGTGTGTGTGTGTGTGTGTGCATTCTGGCACATGCATGTGTGCGCACGTATGCATGTGTGTGTACCTGTTACTAGTGATTGAAGACAGGTTCTAATCCATGCTATGCAAGTAGTTAAGTAGTTGGCTATTGAGCTATATCTCCAGCCTTCTCTAAATTTTATTCTGAGGAAGTGGCTCACTACGTAATTTTAAATGTCTATCCACAGAGTAACCTGAAACAGAAATCATGTGATCTGCATGCTTCCGCCTGCGAGTTAAGACTCTTATTTTGCTTTTGAGACTGTCATCATCCAGGACAAAGATGGAGAATAGCATTTCTGCAAGGTATGTAAAAGTTTAATTTTTTTACTTAGACAACATTAGGTAGGAAATAAAAAAACTTCAGTAACTGTTCAAGAAATGGTGGAAGAAGAGAAAGTTGCATTTCTGTACTTTTTTATATTTATTTATTTATTTATTTATTTATTTATTTATTTATTTATTATGGATACAATATTCTGTTTGCATATATGCCTACTAGAAGAGGACACTAGACCTCATTACAGGTGGTTGTGAGCCACCATGTGGTTGCTGGGAATCGAACTCGGGTCCTTTGGAAGAGCATGCAATGCTCTTAACCACTGAGCCATCTCTCCAGCCCCTATTTCTGTACTTTTGATAGTAATCTGCCCCTGCTGTTTGCCAAAGGCACCCTAAGTCTTTGCTTTACTCTAGATATTGTGTCGTTTACAGCCAGTCCTGGATAGAATACTCTAAAGATGAAAGAGAATTTGCAGTGTTGAAGCCCTGTCTTTTACAAGTGTGGAAACCAAAGCTCAAGCTGTGTTAGTGTGGAAGTGAGCCTCCTGCTCGGGGCCCTAGCTCACTTCAGCTTAACTAAGCTGGCCCAGAACCTTTGGAGCTTTGCCAAGAAGTGGCATGGTCCCAGCATTTCAGCCAGTGGGGGCATTCTACGGGGGCCTGCTCTAAGGGCAGACATAGCCTATGGAACTGTTTTCTGAGAAAGCCCTGGAACCTTTGCCCCTTCCCAAAGGCGTATCTTTAGCCGTGTGAACGCCCATGCTGTGAGTGCTGTACTCTGCAGAAAACCATTCATTGTGGCCCACACAATGCAGGAATATCCTACCCAGCTTGGAATCCCAGCCATATTCACTGTATTGTACCCAGAGAAAGAAGGGTGCCTTCTAGTGCAGAGAAGAGCGGAGGGGCATGTCTTGTCAGAGCCTGGGGGATCATGCCCACCCTTTAGTTGCTGGTGCCTCAGCTTTCCCACGACTTTGTCCTCCTGGTGGCTTTGAATCTGAAGGTCATTTTCGAGGTTAACTTGTTCAGTATATCTTGAACGGTAAGAGAGGATGCTGTGCTATGTGTGTAAAAGCTGCCTGAGGACTGAGAACTGGGTGTTTGGGCAGTACAGAGGGAGAGGGAGTGTACAAAGCCCTGGGAAGGGCTCTGGAAGACCAGGTTTGTGACCAGTCTTGCTTGCTGCTCTTTAGGCCGGCTTCTTCAACAGTGTTGTAGGTTAGAAGTATGTTACTGTTTCACTCCTTGCTATGTCTTGGTCACTCCTCAGAACCGCCCCCTTAATTTTTACCTCCCTTTTTCTCACGTGACCCGCCTCCAACTTGCAGCACAGAAAGGCCCTGGCATCATTCCTTGGCTACTGGGTTTAGTTGAAGCACCTCTGTCTGACTCTCTGGGTCCCTGCTCCAGACAGGTCTAAGTCCACCCCTGAGTGAGCCCGCGCTCACCCTGGAACCTTAGATCTGTTTTGGTGGCCAGTCCAGTACTGGTCCAGAGGTTTAACCCTCCTGTGTGTACAGCAAACCCCTCTTTTCAGTGTGACTTCCTCTCTGTGTGAATGCAGGAATCCTCCTCTATATCCCAGGGCCCTGGAGTAGTGTGATAGGGTAGAGACTCACATTCTGCACTTGACACTCCAGCCCTTCCCTGCTCCCACCACTGTGTGTGTGTGTGCGTGCATGCGTGTGCATGTGTCTGTGCGTGTGTGAAAGAGAGAGGGAGAGAGAGAGAGAGACACTAGGTTTTTTCACTGGCCTCAAGTTTACCAGAGCAGACTAGGCTAGCTGGCCTCAGGGCTCTTCCTGTGTCTGCCCCGAGTGCTGGGATGATAAGCACATGCCACTGTTCCCAGCTTTTTAAATTTTTAAATAATGATAGTAGTGGCAACTTAGGTGCTTGGCCTTGCAAGGTATCTCGGTTACAGTTCTATTTCTATGGCAAAACACCATGACCATATGAAACTTGGGGGAAGAAACAGCTTATGTTACTTATACATCTGCATCACAGCTCAGGCAAGGACTCAAACACGGAAGGAACCTGGAGGTAGAAGCTGATGCAGAGGCTATGGAGGAGTGCTGCTAGTGTCATATCTTATCCAAAGTAGAGAGCCCTTAAGGCAAGAAAGGGAACTGTCGAAATTGCTAAAGCCTTGTCCAGTTCTGGTGCTCTCTAGGTTGGTGCTTTCCAAAACATCATGTGGAGATGAATGGAACCTACCCCACGAGATGAAGCATATTTTGTGATGTGCCCTGATTATTAGTGTATTTTGCATATCATAGGCATACTTACAAATAAAAATCAGAAAATCATTGGCTATGGTCTTTTTTGGTTTTTCGAGACAGGGTTTCTCTGTGGCTTTGGTGCCTGTCCCGGAACTAGCTCTTGTAGACTAGGCTGGCCTCGAACTCCCAGAGATCCGCCTGCCTCTGCCTCCCCAGTGCTGGGATTAAAGGCGTGCGCCACCACCGCCCGGCTGGCTATGGTCTTAATAGGAAATGTCTCTGACCGGCTCAGAATTCAGATTCTTTATTTCCCTGCTGGTGGTGCTGTTTTGAAGACTGCTGAGCCTTTAGTCCTAGGAGACAGAGCCTGGTTATTGGAATTAGGACCCTAGCAAGAGGCTTTTGAAGGTTATGTCTGTTTCTGGTTCCTGATACTTCCTCTGTTTCTTGGTTAACCATAGTATGAAAGACCTTCCGCCTCTCATTCCCACCACTATAGATAGAGCTGCCTGCGGCATGCCATCTCCTTCATGATGACCTGACATCCCTCTGAAACCATGAGCCGAAACAGACCTCATATTTCCTACCTTGCTTCTAATGGGATAAAGAGAAAGTAACTCAGCGTATAAAATACAAACACAAAACCAGACACAATCTGAGACAAGAGATAAAAGGAGGCTTCAGGCTTCAGATTTGACCATGTAAAAGATGGGATTATATAGAAGCAACGTTAAAGAAGAGTAGTATTATAACTGGTGTGGGATGTCACCCAAAGGCAACAACACAGTGAGAACTGGCATGTGATGATTAAACACAGCGGGACCAATCTGTGTTTTCCACTGGCAGGTGGCTGTCCATTCAGTAGTCCACCGGTGACCCCAGCTCCAAATTGTGTAGGACTTAGATATGCTTCATCTGAGAGTAGGGGCCAGGCAGACACAGATGCTAATCACCTAGTGAGTCATGGTATACCTGTGGCCCCTTGAGACAGTCTTATTTGCTTTCTTGGACCAATCTATATCTCCGTTTCTGCTCTCATTGTTCCACACAGTCTTCTGACTCCCCTTCAAGGACTCTCTAGCTCCCTAAGAAGGCAACCACAAATGCTTTTTGGAAATAATTGCCAGGACTCACAACTAATGTCAGCTAGTAAGATGTCCTATTTGCCATTGGGAAAATGCATTGTAAAAGAAGGACCCTTTTCTGCAATGCCCACATTGCAGGTTCCTCATGAATAGGGCCAGAGATGGTAGAATATTGTTGTCAAAGCCACAGGTCAAGTAATTGGAAAAACAGAGATTCAGAGACGTGCGGGGGTGGGGGCTGTCTCTCTGTGCTCTTCCATCCTCTCCCATGTCCAACGCGCCTGCAGCCCGAGTTCACCCACACTTACAGCCTCCCGTTCTGGCTTCTTTTCACTCTGTAAAAATGCTTTATTCAGAAGCCTTTCGTTCTCCTAGTAAAAGGTGAGTGAGTGCAAAGCCAGGCAGGGCAAGTGGGCAGTTTGTCATAACAACTGATCCTGCTAAGCCAGAGGCCCCGCACAATGGATGCTTGCGGAGCCGATGGGGAAGACATGTAATCCCTGTAATACAGACAGAGGCATGTAATCTAGGAAGGCAGATTTGTTTGTCTTGAACAAAAGGGACGCGCAGTGTCATTCTGTGCAGCCAGGGCTAACTTCGGAAAGCGTTGAAATCGTTTCTTTGCCCCACTTTCTCAACTTTTTCTCTAGAATTGTTCGCCGTCAACTGGTAACCCTGCAAATTCATCCTCTTGAGCCTCCTACCCTGATTATCCCAACTTACAGGATGCTGGTTATGGAAACTTGTTGATTCAAGGCTCAGTGTAACCAGGGAGTGAGGCTTCAGGCAGATCTCAATAGCAATGGTCTTTGGCTTTATCTATTCAATGTGCAGGGTATTGTAGACTCCCGGGGCAATAATTCATCTATTTCCAGTACATTCAAGGAACACCCACACATGTCTTCCAAGCTAGACAAGTTAGTGTGTGGGTGGTTTATAACAGATGATATACGTGAATCTGCGCCTTCCTCAGTTTATTGACAACATTGCAGCTCCAAAGACTCCCTGTGGCATTGTCCTGCCCAAGACAAAGCCCTTCTTTGTTGGAGTCTAATATTAAAGGTGATCCAGAAAAAAAATGTGCCAATCAAAATTTCAATTGTGTGCCTCCTTTGCCAACTTAGGGCAGTTTCTTCCAGCAATTTTACAGACCCCAAATCTGCATCATGTTTGTACACAGCCTGCTTTAAATCCTCTTTGTATTACTTGTAGTGTACCCAAATCAGGGCAATGCTTTGTAAATCGCTACTATACTGTATTATTTATCTAACAATAACAAGAAAAGTCTATGTATAGTCATTAAATTTAGATGCACTTTTGTTTACCATAATCAGTCCACAGTGTTTGAACTGAGGGGGGTGGAACACATGGATTTAGTGGACCAACTATATATACAAAATTGTATACTGCAGCATATTTTAACTACAGAAAAGAAATGGAAAGAGACATTTATCAGCTGAGGCCTCATAAAGAAAGCAGCAGTTTATGAAGCTCTCCCCAGCGTAGTGCCTGGTGTAGAACAAGCATTAAACATCTGTGGAAGAAAAGCAAAGCAAATGGAACACAAGGCAGCCATTGGTAGAGTGAGCCAGGTCTAGACAGACTGATGTTGGCAGGTGCACAGGGTGCATGGCTGACTGAGGAAGTGATGCTGTAGGGTGGGGTTTGTAGACTATGTCCCCACTTTCTAAACAGGAGGTGTCTGCATCAGCAACACTCTGGATATACTAAATGCATAAAAATGCCAGGAAGCCATAGAAAATCGCGTTGTCTAATTTTTTTGAAAGGAGAAATGAGGATTTCTGCCTTATGAATTTGATCTCTCTCTCTCTCTCTCTCTCTCTCTCTCTCTCTCTCTCTCTCTCTCCTATTTGACACCCTAGCAAGACCATGATCATGACTATAACCCCAATCTCACCACTCAAGTGACTTCTCATCACTTACTAACAATCTCCTTGTGTTAATCCTTCAGTTATTGCAAATTCTCTTTTTCTTATGCAGGGCCGAGCTAGTCGTGTTTGGGAATGTTATTTCCCATGAACAATGTATCAACAGAAACATAGCTGTCATTGTTATTGATGCCACTGCAATCACTATGTGCTATTTGACTGATTGCAAAATTGTGGAGCTCAGCCTTTTCCTAGTTCCAAGATGAGTTAAACAAACCTAGGAAATTCACTTTCTTTTTCTATAAAGTGGAAGTCTGTGAGTTGAGATACTGCCAACTAAGATGAGGATAGGACAGAACCAAGGATTTAGTCATCCCAGCATGTGCATGAAAACCAAGGAGGGATCATGATAAAGAAAACAGTTATTGACATTGATGGAACTGATAGGAGTTCTAAAACAAGGAAACTAGGCTGGGGAATTGGCTCAGTGATTAAAGTGCTTGCCATACAAGTATAAGGATCTGAGTTTAGATCCCCAGAGCACACATAAAAAGAGAAGTAGGAGAGCACATCTCTAATCCCAGTATCCTTTATCAGGCTAGGAAGTGAAGACAGACGCATCCCTGAAAGGTCATGGACTTGTTAGCCCAGCACACGCAGTGCTGTATAATAAGAAAACTTGCTTCAAACAAAGTAGAAGGCAAGGAGCAACTGTCTTCTGACCTCTAGTCTCATGCTATGGCACCTGCACACTTGCACACAGGCATACACACAGAGACAGACAGACAGACAGATAGAGACAGAGGGAAGAGAGGAGGGAGGGATGAAAAGGGATGGAGGGAGGGAAGGAGGGAGGGAGGAAGGGTGAGAGAGAGAGAGAGAGAGAGAGAGAGAGAGAGAGAGAGAGAGAGGAGGCCCCACACCGTGGCTGGTTGTACCATCCCTTGAGTTACTTTGAAAGGAGAATTTGGTTTCTGAACAGACACCCACAACTAACTTTCCCTGAACAGCAGCAGACTTGAAGTCATGTCTCAGACCAGCACAGAAAAGTGCAAATCTCTGGAAAACATAGACTTGGGCAGGTTCTGTCCCTTCTAGCTAGTTCTTTGCCAACCCTCAACATCCTTCACCATGTTCCTGAATTCAAGATGACATCATCCTCTTTCCAGGTGCGATTCGCATCAGAAATAAGATGCCCCCGGGACATCTGGAGTTGTCTCTGACCACAGGCACTTTACCAGTGGCCATGAATGTTGACATCATTACTGTTTTCTGGGGGTCGTCAGGGTGTTCTACGGTATCAGGACGAAGTCTAAGTTTCATCATTCTTCCCTGCTTCTGAGAGTTCATGAAACACTATAAAACTAACTTTATGCACTGGTAGAATGTGAATGCATTAAAAATTAAAAACAACTATAATTTAAAGGAGAGAAATAAGAGTATTAACATTATGATTAGTTTTCCCTGAAAAAGATAAATGTCACAAAACTGAAGCCAATTCCACCAAGTAGGAATTGTAAGACGCACACTAATTTAAAACAAATGAACACATTAAGGAATACCACTCAAGCTTTCATCCTTGTAAAATGGATTTGAAGGATGTTTTTGGATGATCTCAGAGGAGTTTAAAAAATGAGCACTTAATAAGTTGAGAAAAATAAATGATATCTCTCTTTAATTACACTGCTCTTGTGCACGTAGCAATTTTTCTAGATGTCCTGGGAAATGTACGCTTGTGTCCTGCCCCATGAAGTTATATAATACAGTTGAGAGAGACAAAATCCAAACCCACGGAGAAAGAGCCAGTTGAAAATGCACTGTACCTTCCTCTGTAGTCAGACTGATGATTATCTTAAATATCACCATAGTACCTCCATCCAACAACAGATGGGAACAGAGGCCATGACCCACATCAGAGCACTGGACTGAGCTCCCAAGATCCAGTTGAAGAATGGAAGGACTGAGAGTATGAGCAAGGAATCCAAGTCCATGAGGGGGTCATCCACGGAGACAGTTTGCTTGAGTTAATAGCAACTCACCAACTCCAACTGGACTGGGATTCAACTTTGAAGGGGATTGACAGTTGGGGAAGACTGAGGGGCCACTGATAGTGACACTGGGATTTATCTCTAAGGCATGTACTGGCTTCTTGAGATCCTGTTCCCTTTGGATGTAAACCTTGCTCAACCTAGATGTAGTAGGGAGGGCCTTGGACTTTCCAAAGGGTAGGGTGCATGGCCCTTTCTTAGGATTAGAGGGGGTGGGGTGGGAGGAGGGGAGGGAGTGGGAATTTGGATTGGTATTTTTTGAAGTAATGAGAGAGAGAGAAAAAATGCACTGTACCGATGATTGCCAAAGAAACACCCGATCCAGCCATTCATGAATGTATTCAATATCCATGTCATTTGAGGGTCTCAATGAATCATTCACACCCCTTCCCTCCTGCAGGGAGATTTTGTTTCAGGTCAGGTTGAGAAAGGAGTTAGGAATACTGGCAGCCGACCACAAAGAGAAAAAGTCTGTTATGGGCAAGTCTGTACTGACAGATAGAAAGAAAGCAAGGACCCATGGTGAGGGGCTGGACAAGGGCTGCCAACAGCCCAAACCCGACAGGGCTTCTTCTTGAGACGACTGAAGGACACAAGGCCTGACCAGTGCCTCACTACGTCCTTTGGAGGCCCTGATCCAGATGACTGAGGTAGGCATATACATGCAGGCATTTATTCAAATATAAAATGTAAGACATTTCAGAAAGTTTTAAGTTGCTATCCTCCAGTTTAAATTGCTGCCATCTTCATGGGATGAGTGTGCCTACTTAGTGTCCCTAATCACTGACCTGTGGTCTACTGATAGTCCCTCAGAGGAGGAGGAGGGTTACTGTGCCCTCACCTGATATCCCAGCCATTGTATGCAGTTTTACACTAATTGCCCAGGGTCTCTGGGTCTAGGGAAGGGACAAGAGAATGGTTGGGGCAGACTAGGGGGGACGGGGCATCACCTACACCGGATTAAGAATTCCCAGTGTGGCTGCTTTAGGGTCACCCACCACCCACCCTTCTGTTAGCATTTCCTTCATCTGTGCTCTGTAAGTAAGCCCAATAAACTCATTGGTTCTCCAGAGTGAACTGGAGTGGAATTGTACTTTATTTAGGTAGTTGATAAAACCTTAAGAGGAGGTCTATGTGGTTCACCCCACCCCGACTCTGGGGTCACAGATTGTGACTCAGGGTGGCTGAACTTTGTCTGTTTTATTTATCTTTCATGTTAATTATCAGAGTGATTGAAAACCAGGAAAAACAACACGAGCATATCCCAGAGGAGACATTCTTCCTCTCTGTTAAACGCATATCCTCATATCTGCGGGTCCAGTGGCTTGTATACAGATTTTCTATTCCTGTTTAGTACATCTCAGATGTTTGTACAGCTTGTCATCCTGGCAGAGATGAGATCCAAAAGGGGAAGAAGATGAGATGGGGGAGCTTCTGGAAATACCTTTCCAGAACGCCTGCTCATGTCTCTGGCCTGGTGGTCTCATCACAACAGTGAGAAGTCAGAGCAATTGCGGCAGAGTTCCTGTGTGTTGCGGCAGAGCAGCTCCTGTTAGACCCACAAAC
The DNA here is from genome assembly GCA_025134845.1 of Neodon shergylaensis. Taxonomy (NCBI): domain Eukaryota; kingdom Metazoa; phylum Chordata; class Mammalia; order Rodentia; family Cricetidae; genus Neodon; species Neodon shergylaensis. The sequence goes on along the minus strand of JABTXL010005752.1, from coordinate 28,650,789 downwards.
CGTTTTCACAGTCATTTGTGCTCAGGCCATGGTGGCAGGGTCATGGTGAATGGCAGTCCTGCATCTCTCCTGAAGCTCCGCTGCCACGTGTGAAGAGCGGTGCTAAAATCCTGACATCTACAAAGGTTTGCAGGTTTCGCCCACTGGTGGAGATATTTGCCTAGTTTCTCGGGAGGAATAGCAGAGTGTATAAAGGGAGTACAAACTTCATACCTCATCCCTCAAAAATGTACAGCCAGCATGTGTTAAATAAAACAAAAATAAGATTCACGAAACAAGGGAGGGAGGAGCTATCTGAAGAAGAGACTAGGCTGAGAGGCCTTGAGTCCTGTACACTTACTGATCTCAGAAACTCTGGCCAGAAACAAGTAGGACGTGTGTGTGTGAGTGTGTGTGTGTGTGTGTGTGTGTGTGTGTGTTGAGCTATAGGAAAGCTGTGGTGCAGGGGCTCAGGAGGGGGGCAGATTCTGTCCTTACAACCAAGCATCAGTTTTATCACAAGGGACATCAGACAGGAAAGGCCATTCTGGGAACCCCATCACAAATGTGCCACGTCCATTTCCAGGGGACTCTTGTTCTGGCTGTCCTATCTGCCCAGCATATTCTTCCAGTTTTTCCATCCTTGTCTCATTTATGTGTCTACCATATCTAAAGCAGGAAGCCCAGCTATCATTCTGCCTTTCAACTACCTGGATGGAGACACTGCGGCTTGTATAATTATCATCCCTCACAGGTAACAAGCCTACAGAGTCACTTCAGTCTGTCTAGTAATTAGCATATTTTCAGCACCTGGACGCACATTGTTGAATGACCGTCATTAAGCCTTTCACAGGCTCCGGTCCCCTTACCCAGCACCTAACACTGCCACGGGGGTAGTCCGAACATAAAGCAGGAAAGGGGAGGGGGGAGGGGGGCGGGAAGGTGCGCGGGGTGGGGGTGGGGTGTGGGGGGAATCAGCTGTCGTGATTCCCTTGGTCACAGAGGAGCCCAGAGTGTCTGTTTATAAATGTTACTACCCAGGCAGCCAAATAGAGGCACTCGGCAGCATAGGAGACGGAGTGTAGGGGTGAGGGTGGGGCTGGGGTGGGAGAGGCCATGCCAATTAAGCAATGGTCTCATCGCGCCCATTTCAAAATACCCTGCCTGACCCATTTTTAGGAACAGTGCTCAGAAAGAAAAAGTCGAAGGGCATCTGGGCCAGCAACACCTGCTCGTGTTCTTGCCTTGGTGACATTATCAGCTCTAGCTGGGCTCCTTCCCTGCCTTGACGGGGGATACTAGGCTGGTGGGTGACCAAGGCTCTTTTTGAGCCTCCACAGTCCTCATCAGAGATGGACAACAGAATCATAGACAAGGGGCGCCCTGCACACACACTCCCTCCCTCGACCGGTCTCCTTGTGCTCCAAACTTTCCAAACCGGTCTCAAGCAGCTGCCTCTAAACTTGGTGGGTTATTTCAGAGCTCTCTGTAAAGGGACCAAAATATCCAGTGAAGTCCTTAACTGGACAGTTGTCCATGCTCTCCTGGGCTTCTCAAGGCCTCTCTGACTCAGGAACCTCAAGACCCTCATCTGCGCAGCCTTTGCCTCTTTTCCCTCCCCAGCGTGGCCCCTTGTCGTCTCCAAAGCCTCAGCTCCTGGGCCAGGGTTCGCCACCAGCCCAGGCCCCGCCCCCTGGGCTCCCTGAGGGGAAAGGCTGAGCCCACCCCTTCTAGCCCCGCCCCGGCCCGTGTTCGCGACCCCGCCCACTCCTGGCTCCACCTCGCGCTGAGAGTTCTTAGCCGGGGAATCCCAGAGCCACAGGGCCAGTGAGCCTCTGGGGAGTCCAGGGGCAGCTTTGTTCCTGGGCAGCGCTGGCTGGAGAGGGCTGGGGCTTCTCCCCCAGGACCTGCTTGGCCCGTTTTCTGCTTTGCCCTCTCTCACACACTTGCCATTCTGCTCTGTAAGTTTCAGCCTTGCCCTCCAACTGCTGCCTTTAAAACTAGCTCTGTTTCTGGACCCTTGGCCTAAGAGAAAACTCTCACGTTTTGCCTGGAGCCTGAGGGTGTTAGATCTTTTTTGTTCAGTGCAGGCAGGGGGGCTGTATGCTACAGGGAAGTCCCAGGACAGGCTTGTCTGAGCCTGGCATCTTTCCTGAACACTGCTTCCAGTAGTTCTGATCTCAGGACACAAGCCCAGGCCGGACCCCTTGAACATCTATCTCCCTGGCAGGTAAGGCCCAGTTTTCGCAGCTGCCTGTGTTGGGGGTCGTAGGCTTCAGTGAGGGATGAGGGGGCATGAGAGTTAGGTACACAGTGCTCCTAGTATCCCTGACCGACTTCCTGTTGAAACCCTTTGGGGGGCCCTACAGTATGAAGGAGACAAACTTTACCTCAACCTGAGAGGGAAATGAAATCCTTAAAATGTACCTGGTTGAATTCTTAGGAGCGACCTAAGAAGGCAGAGAGCAATGGCCACAGTGTCTGTCACCAGAGCCCACTGGAGTTGCTCTTAGAGCTGTTGAAACATACCAGCCTCTGGTGGGGTGAAAGGGACCCTGGGGGAGCCAAGGTGTGAAGAATAGCCTCCCTTTGATTTGGCATTGATGGGCAAGGGGCTTTGCCTTTTTGGTCCAAGTTTAGATGTCTTTCCTATTTGAGGATGCCGTTGTCCCTCCTCTAGAACAGAGAGGTGCCTTAGTCTCTCTGCTTCTGAATATCACGTTCTATAGCAGTCCAGGGTTTCATGTCCCCGTCGATGAAGATTAACTTGGATTGGTTTGTGAGTGGACAGATTAGGCGATGACAGGCACTCATGCGTCTGTGGCATTTGGGATGTCCCATGACTCTGAACATCTCTGTGAGCATCCCTTGTCGTCCTTCAGCCCCTCTGTTGCTGTGTTGGCACTTCATGTTGATGTGGGTCTTTCTTAACTCCTCACTTCCGTCTCATTGATGTGTACCTGGGAAAAGGCTACGAAAGTCAGAGATGCCTTTTGGATTAGTTCTGCTTGCCCTAGGAAGTTCTTTGTGGGGGCTCGGATCTGCTAGAGACAGAAGCAGCATGGGGCTTGGTGTTCTGCTGTGTATGGACCCAGCTCTGCCTTACACTGTTTCTTTATACTGGCTGAGATGAGGGCTGTACCCAGAGGACTTCCATTTCCCCGTTTGTCAAGGTAGAAGGGATTGACTCCTTTACAAGGGGCCACGTGCCAGGCATTTGATATCTTCTTGTTTCTGCCTCATAAACCTGGGAGCTGTTGATGGCCCTCCTCCCTGTGCTAACTCTCCACGACACTGCTACTGAGGGACCCCCAGAGGATCATCACATGTCATTGGGAAAGAAAATGAAAGGGTACTGGGCTTCTTTCCAGGGGTCCAGCAGGACTCTGGTCAGGGGCCCTCTGAAATGTTTGCAATGGAAATGAATTTGTACCTGGTTTTCCTGGGTTTGTTCAGGAAAACACATTCTTGCTCCTGACAAATGGGAGTGAGTGGCGCTCCAGCCACTCACAGAGACAGGAACAACGCCCCTGCAGCTGTTTTCAGTACTCATTCACGCACAGATTGAACCCTGAGGATCCTTATTTCTCTGAATCCCTGCAAGATCTTCGGTGGCTGGCAGAGAAGTGCTGGCCACTTCAGGCGTGCATGGACTCTCTGGTCATCTGCAGCTTCGGGATGACCCTGACATGTGCCTGCCTTGGCTGATGACCAACTCACCTCCCTCTCTATGAATCCACTGTAAGAGGGTCACATGTAAGGGGGCATGCATTCAAGAAATGTCTTTGGGATAGAAGCCTTCCTTGCATGAAAATATTAATAATACCTAGACATGTCTTTTGGTATGGAGAAAAAAGACCTCTGTGCTGTGAGTTGTCTTGAGAAATAGAAACTGGCCTGTCCTTTTGTCCTGATGGGTTGGATTAGGACTAGTGGGGAAGTTTCCTTGAACTCTGAATTCCAGGTCAACTAGAAAAGCCATCCAGCTAACTCTTCGCTAGTTAGTGAGTCCACTGCTATGGGGAGCCATTTCCCAGGGCATCTGAAAGGTCACTCTAAATCTGAGTGCTGGTTTGATGAGTCTTTATGGGTTCTTGCAAGCTTGACATCCAGCCATTTGGAAGCACTTGACAGGAATAGCTACCAAACCTGGTAAAAATGTGGAGGGTGCATTTTGCCCATTTTACAGATGAGAAAATGGAGATCTGGAGAGTGGTGGTGACCTGCTTGCTTGGCCTTGTAAAGACAGCACTGAGTCTCTAGTACAAGCCTCAGGAGGCTCTAGGATAGAGAGACCCTGTGTGTGTGTGTGTGAGAGAGAGAGAGAGACAGAGACAGAGAGAGACAGAGGGGGCTAAGAGAGAGAATACAGATTTGTACATATGTGTATGTGTGTTGTGGGCAGGCAGAACTAATTGGCAGGTAAAGCAAGCAAAGTGGCTGAAATACCTTACTTTGTACCTGTCTGGGGTCCAGCACAAGGCTGACTGGGTTAATGAATATGTGGATGACTGCATAATGAATAACCGAGTGAGTGAATGTTCTGATATGACCACCCCTTCATCTTTATAACTTAGTGAAATCCATCACTTGTTCTTTGATCCTAACATTTCAGCTTGCCTCTGAGCACCTCTTAAATGGACGCACCTCCTTGGCTAACCGCCATTTTGCAGTGGCCTTGAGCATCTCTGGCGCTTGGATATGGGCACGGATGTGCTTCAGATGGATCCAGAGGAATAGGATTTCTGGGTCAGAAGTTATGGGCAGAGCACTGGTTCTCAGAACACACTGGGACTGGGGATTCAGGACAGGCTGAAAACCGGAGTGTCGTTAGCATGCACAAAGGACAGCTTGGCAGACACCCAGGGAATGTGTGAGAGAGCGCGACAGTGCCCGCTTGCTGTGGTCCAGAAGACCACAAGCCAGGCAGAGGCCTGTGTGTGACAAACTGCACACGGTCCCTCTAAGGCCTTCCTCTTGTCCACATATACCTGCCTTCATTTGTATTTGTCCATGCCTAGTGCTGGAATTGCTACTGCTCTCTCACTATGCTTTGATACACAGGAAAGAAAAAAATCTTTTTTTTAAATATAGTTTGTATAGTGATAAAATAGTAGAAGTATTCAGAATTTACCCCATCTTTTGGCTGGAAGCATCTCTAGGGAGAAGCTGTTTCTGGGACGGTCTACTAGCAGATGCTGGGCAATTGTAGCTGGCCTGGTCTGCCCAGGAGCCAAATTGCAGGGGTGTAGTCTTCTATCAGTGCCAGAAAGGCAAGAAAAAGCAAACAAACCACAGCACCAAGGCAGATGAGATTTTATTTGAATGATGGGTCTAAAGCTTCAGCTAGGCCAGTGAGGCTTTGCTCCAGCTCCTCAATTTCGGCTGCTGTACTGCATGGCACTGTGCCTGGGTCTGACGGTACCATGTTTACAGTCCCCATTCTGGTAGGAGAGCAGCTCTTGGGTTACATGCCCCTACCACAGTAAAAGACAGCCAAGAGAAATCAAGTAAAAACAGAAACACAAACATCACTGAAAGAATCCAGGCTGACCCCAAAGGGTTCTGAAAACAAATCTCCCTGCTGTAGGATCTTGACACCAAGCGCTCCGAGCGTCTGCTGTGGTACCCTGGGCAGGGCCCTCCCTGAGTCCTGGACCCACTGATTATTATCAGGGTCCTGGACTTCTGCAGCATCAGCAGTGCCACTACCACCTAAGGCGGCCCACAGTGTGAGCTTGGGTTTTCAGTCAGTCTTCCTTCATCCAAATGGAAGTGGTCTCCCTGCCCCTTCTGTCACTCTTCAGCCCCTAGTTTTGGGTATGCTTAGAACAAGCTGAATCCGTTTCCCCACAATGCACTTTTGAGTTCTGTGTCAACAAGAGCTGAGCCTTTCTGATCCCATCTAAGAGAGTTCTGGGTAGACGTTAGGTATGATCTGCCACGCTGCTGTCCTCTGCAGACTGCCATCCTGAGGCTCAGGAACATTCCTCCCTGCCACTAGCAAATGTAAGAAGTGGGTTTCAAACCTATGGCTTAAACACAATACCCTGGCCCTTAACACCCCACATGAATCTGTGTATTTCATACCGATGAATAGAAGGCAAATCTGTGTAATTACGTAAATTATATAGAGGTCAGCTATGTAATTCACGTAAGAAGGAATGCAGCTATTGGGAGTATTATTTAAAATGGCACATGACAGAGATAAATTATAAAGGTGATACCAGCATGTTGTGACAAAGGGCAGCAGGCCCAGCAGCCCTTCTTTGTCTTCTCTATGTGGTTACCCTAAGTGGCAGTCTAGAGAATGTCCCTTCACAACCTTACCCGTAGCCAAACACACATGTCAATGAAATTGTAACGTTTGAACAATTTTGGAAGGGCGGTTGACAAATGTGAAAAGGAATGTTTACATGTTGTAATGTCTAGCCCAGGGGAGATGGCCATTCATTGCTTTTGGTTTGCCTGGTCCCATGCTTGCTGTGAGTCCATTGTGGTACAGGTCTGCCTCTCCCCGACTTTGTCAGCAATGTAGACGGGAGAGTGAAAAGTAGATGGGAAGACACCCGTGGGAGGTGCTGGAGAAACATGCACACAACACTCATCTGGCTGTAACTCTACGTACCCTCTCCACCAGCCATGATCCAACACTGTTAACCACCTGTAGTCACCTTTGGCATATCTAGGAGGCCAGGCAATGAGCTCTGAATTATATCCCTTGGAGCCACCAGTGTCTGTACAATGCTGGGTGAATGTGATTTTTAGCCAGTCTTTCCAATTGAAATCTGCTCATGATTCCTGGCTCCTAGTTGTCTTAAATTCATGAATTTGCAATTCAATTTACATTGCATTCGCATAAGTCAATGATGTATTGAAATTGAGAAAGGCATGCGGGTATGAGTGAGTCTGGCACATACATCCAAGGTGGGTCCTAACTGCTTGCCAGGCACACTGGCACCCTGGCCATGTAGAGACCTCCCATTGGGCCTGGGACCCTGGTTTATGGCCTGGGCTGTGCCAGCAGTCATGAGACTGGCCTAGATCTGAATTTAGCTCTTCCGTGAGATAGCTGTGCACTTTCCAGAGCCCTGCACAGGGTCTCTGGACTGGAGCGTAAGGGCTTGATATGGCAGGCAGGTAAGCACCGTCTAGTCAGAAAACAAATATGACACCCTTGGGTCTTGGCAGGCTGGCTTTTGTCAAAGCCTCAGACTTCTGCAGGAAACTGGCTGGAGTCCCTCCTGTGACTGATGGAAGAGCCCTCTTTGTCCCTTGCATGGGGCATGTTTGTGGCTCCTTTCTATGGTAGAGACTCACCCTGCAGGCCACTGTCCTTGGTCCATCGAGGGCAGGTCTGACCTCTGTGTGCTCACTCACCCCTGCAGGCCTGCAGAGTTATGATAGGAACTGAAACCATCACTTTGAAGAAAAGAAGCATATGCCAGGGTAACTAGGCGAAGAGAGACTTAGGCTAACCTGTGCTTCCTCTGCTCTCTGGGGAAAATATGTATGCATGCATGCATTTTTATATGTAATAATAGCTCCAATTTACTAGGCTACATATGCAGCCCAGACTCTCAATGCATGGACTCATTGCTCTATTGCATAGCCTCTCCGAGTACCCATTCATCTCCATCACTGTTCCAGACATTGAGGAAGACAGACCAGAACCATAGAGTCCCTAATTCTAAGGAGTTTAGTAGTGAACACAATCAGTGGGTTACTTCTTTTCTTGAGGCAAGGTCTTCCTATGTAGCCTAGACCATCATTGAACTTTCACCGTTTCTGCCTTAGCTTCCTGAGTGCTACTAAGTTCTGTCAATAGGCCACTCTTCATATACCTAAGAAGTGTTAAAAGCAGGATGTCGGTGAGCTTGAGGAGGATCGTGGCATACGTCTTACTTGAGAAACTGGGGGAGGTTTTGCTGACTCCGAAGCTGGAGTTTGAAAGACATAGACCACCTCTTAGTGTCATGAAGTCAGGAAAGGAAAGCACTGGTGTTATAGGCAGAATGGCTTTTGAGTTGGAGAATGAGGGTCGTGAGCTGGGGAGAAGAGCCAGGGAGCAGGAAAAAGGGGTTGGGGGCAACAGAGAAAAGTTAGCCTAGGAGAGCGCAGAGAAGGGTAAGAGCTGTAAGAATCCAAATGTCGCTGGGTGGTGGTGGTGGTGGCTCACGCCTTTAATCCCAACACTCGGGAGGCAGAGACAGGGGGATCTCTGTGAATTCAAGGCCAGCCTGGTCTACAAAGTGAGTTTCAGCACAGCCAGATCTGTTACACAGAGAAATCCTGTCTCAAAAACCCCAAACAAACAAACAAACAAACAAAAATCCAATTGCCCTCCATGAGGGCATTTTAATTTAGGATTGCTGAGTAAGCAAGCCATTCACAAATTCAGATGGATGGAAGCAGGAGATTTGTAACCTGGTAAACTGAGATACAGAGCCTTGACCTCAGAGGGAAGGCAGTACGCACTCCAAGACAGGATGGGGAGCCGGTTTACAGACCACAGAGATGCCGAAGTCAGGGCCCCCAATAGCCCTACACCAGAGGTACCTTGAATGTATGAACGCTGTTGGAGCAGGGGTGGGAACAGGATTCTGCCATCCTTGAGCTGCCTCATCTCCAGATGGGCATCTCAGAGCCCCTGCTCTACACTACTGGAATGGTGAGTTGGACTTCCTGTTTGGCAAGGTCCTGAGCTCCTGTCCTTGGGGACAGCTGAGAGAACCGAGTGAGGAGGAATGGAGACAACAGTCAGGCACAGGCTGACGGAGGGTGTTGGAGAAGCCTGTTACTTCAGATGAAGTTCTGGGAACACTATTACCCCATGGTGCAGAGAGCTCTGACTACAGAAACAGACTGAAAAGGATTCTCTGCTTCCAGAATCTTCCCCTTATCAAGCGCCTGCCCATAGTTCCCCTTCTCTTTCTCCCTTAGCTGCTCATACCCCCTCCATTGCCAAGTAGTCAGGGTCTTCACTAGCAATTACCTCTCCCCATAAGTAACAGGTGAGTCAGATCCATCTGCCCTTCTTATGGGGTGACTGAAGCTAGAAGAGACTGGTCCCCGTAACACCACTATAACGCGACATGGCAGAACTGAGCCAAAGTCGGTGTGGCTCTTTGGAGACCTGTTGCTCCGTCAGCCCACTGCTATTCTGCCATGTGCCTTCTCATCTACCCCCAAATAAAGGGGAGCCCTCTGAGACAGCATGGAGTCTACAACACTATTTATATGCCTTGCTTCACCAGGGCAGCAGACACTCCTAAAATACATTAAGCAGAAATATCCCGTGTCCTCAAGCCCCCGTAACCTGAGCTGATCCGTGAATGAACTGGGCAGAATTCCATGCTGAAAATGTGAAAGAATGAGGCCTGGTGCTTTGATAGCCCTCAAATACCTGGAGAATCTAGTAAGCAGTAGAGAGACACTTGAATTTTCTCCTGCTGATTGAGGGACTGGTTTCGGGGCAGCTACTACTTATCTGTTCCATGACAGTGTTGGCTCCAGAGGGATGTGCAGTGTGTGTGTCTAGATGGGTTGGAGAAGTTGGACCTTGGAAGGAGAGGTCAGACTGGGTAATTCTCAGAAACCATATCTAAACTGAGGTTCCAGTCCAATAAGAGGAAGAGGCCAGGCAGGGAGGGAGTTGGAAAAGCAGGAATACTTCAAAGAGGAGAGGGCACTGTCTGAGGCTTCGTGAGACAGTCAAGAATCGGCTTCATGCAGTGAAGTGCAAGGACACCGCTTGCTTCTCCTTGCATTTGAAAAAGACAGTTGGGCAGATGCTTGTCTCATGAGACTCAAACCCTGGACGTTGGGAAAAGCTGGGTCAATGTGGCAAAATCAGGTATTATCTTTCTCACTTAGCATATACTTACCTCCCTGTGGTGACAGGTGGCCATTTGCGCCTCCAAACTCAGTCACCTTCTTGGGAACACACCCCTTTCCCATCAGGAGGACATAGTGAAGGTCTGTGCATTTGTTCTTGGCATCAGAGTCCAGTCGTTGAGGAGATAGTAAAGTCCCAGGTGACCCAGGTCTCTCCCATGCCGCCTGCTAGCCAGGGACATGGCTGTGTTCACATGAAGGACTTTGACTGGAGCGGGAGGAAGTTTTCCAAAGCGATAGATGGAATCTGATGCCTGAAGTTCACTTTGTGGCCAGTGAGATGGGATGTGGGGACATAGCTGACCGCAGGGACTCCAGCAGGGACTCCAGCAGGGACTCTGCTCATCAAAGGCATTAACACATGGACAATGCCTGGCACAGAGCAATCACAACATACAGTGAGTATTTCCTCCTTATACCCTCCAGCCAGGCCTGCATTCTAGTCTCCTCTCTGTCGCACAATGTTGATATAACCCTAAACAATTATAAAAACAGAACAGGGCGATCTAGCACCCAGATGGGACTCCTGTTCACACTGTTTTGTTTAAATATTTTTTGTATATACTTGAATTTTCACTTTGTATAAATATGAGGATATGTATATATACTATTTAATTAGTTTATCAAACATTGCATTATTAAATATTTGTAAATGGAAGAATATGCTTTGCCACATAGCGAGTAAGGCTCCCCCTGAAGGCGGTCACCTGTATCGCTGACCTGGGCAGCTGAGGGACTAAGTGCATTTTTGGGCTGAGTGGATTTATGGACTGACCATGGGCATTTTTGCCCTGCAGGTGTTTAGGTGTTTAAAGGGCACGTCTTTCACTGTGTCATTTGTTTTTCTTCAATTCATTTGCTTTCCCATTTCTCTCTCTCTCTCCTTTCCTCCCTTCCTCTACCTTTTTATGGATTATTTGAGCAACTCTTATTCCCCTTTGATTTGTCAATGGATGTTTTGAATACACATTTGTCCAGGATGTCCTTGAATATACGCGTTAGCCTAGGCTTGCCTTGAATTTATGGCCCTTCTGCCTCAACCTCCCTGGTAGCGCATCTTGAATTACAGATCTGAGTCAGCAGGCTGACTGCAGTTTTAGTGATGGTCATGAGCACTGCCATGGGCATGCAGAACTGACACCGACTGCTGCTTTAGCTGTTCTACCGTCTGAGGTGGAGGAAGCCTCAGCTCACTCACCTCTTCTCTTTCGAATACAAATCGCATCTTCAGGATTGCCTCTGCATAGGCTGAGCGGTGTGTTATCTAATAACGTTTGCTTCACCCATCAAATTGTTGAAGCCCCTCAAGAGTGGTCTTGTCTCTGTGCCACCGGAGACAAGTCCTAAAGCCTCAGCCTCATTCTCGTGTACTTTCCTTTCTGCTCAGGCAGCTTGCTGCTGTAGTTCCTCAGGACTCACCGTCTGCGAGCAGCAGGATCTCTTATTCCCACCATTATTATCATATTTCCTCCCCTCTTTCCTGAAGGAATGTATATATGGTTGCTGGTCAATAATTCTTTCATTTAACACTTGAAAACTGTGTCTTTTCCTTGACTTCATAACTTCCTTGGTTTTACGGGAGACACCCACCCTCTCATATGTTGCCTTTTACCTACAGACAACATTCTCCATCTCTCTAGGCTTCTTGAGGAATTTTATTTGTATTTAATTTTCAGGAGATTAGTTATACTAATGTGGGACCTGTAGCTGTCAGGGTCTCAACAAAGTTGGGAGTTTCTCACTCATGCTCCTTTGAGAAATATGTATGTTTCAGCCCCGTGCATCCTCTGTCTTCATGGATGCTGCTCATCTGAGTAGTAGGTGCCATGCTATCATGTCCTGCATTTCCAAGGCTCTTGTCATGTTCCCAGACAGCCCTTTGCTGCTGCTTGCGTAGTGAAGAGACTGTGTCTGCCCATTCGGTGGCTGCTCCTCCAGCTTCCCTGCCTTGAGTGTGCTTTCGGCCAGAGCTTGCTAAATGTTGGCTCTCGTGGTTTTGTTTTAATTCTTTACTTTCCCTCAGTTCATGTCCCCTCCCCTCCTTCCTATATTTCTTCCATGCATTCTTTCACCCTTTAAACCTTCCCTTGTTTGATAATTTCACAAATGCACATAGTGTGTTTTGATCAAATGCGTCTCCCCTTTCCTCCTCTCCAATCCGTCCCCTGTCCTCATCACTTGCCCTCCCGACTCCGTGTACTCTCTCTTTAAGACCCACGGAGTCCACTTAGTGATGCCTGTATGTGCAGAGGTGTAGACCCATATACTGGAGCTGGTAGCCTCTCAGAGGCCTCATCTTCTGTTGTTTCTGAGATGGTGCCTTGCTGTGTAGTTCAGACTGGCTTCGAACTTGAACATCTTTTGCCTCTCGTTGCTGGAACTACAGGTGTGCACCACCATCGACCAACTATATCTTCTAGTTACTCGCTGATTTCTTTTCTTTTGTTTTAAAGAGGTTTTTTTGTTACTCACTGAAATAGTTGCATGAGTGCACCTTTAAAATTATTGGAGATAGTTTGAAAAAAACGTTGAATTATAATCCATTGAGTGAATTTTCCTGTCAAGTTGTAACTGCCCTGATTCTTTCTGTTACTAATCATTGGTAGTCATATGTATAACCGTATTATTGGTACTTTGGGAAACATTCTCTGAAAATAAGTACCTCATGTAGTTTTGTTGTTTAGCAGACAATCATTTTGTTACCAGGGTTAGTGACATATGCTCAGCTCCTTGGACCTTGCTGATGTTACTTAAAAACAAAAACAAAAACGAAACTAATTATTTTAAAGATACATATACATGCCACTAAGTTTTCTATCCTGACGGTCACTGGAAAATTGGGTGGGGAAGAGAACCTAACACACAGGGATACTGTGACCTGATTGCTTACATTGTGAGTGCCCTCAAAGATGGGGCACTGTGATTGTCTTCCTCTTTCAATCTCTCCCTTGGACCCTCTTCATCCTTTTGGCTTTCTCGGGCATGTCTCCAGCTCCATCTGCTCTTCTGATATACACACTCAATTAGCGACCTGACTCTCACAGCTCCACTAGCTATGTTGGTGGGTCTAGCCTGAACTCAACATTCTGCTTCCTTAAAAACTGGCTTACAGAAGCTCAGACTGAACATAGCTTTCTTTCGGATGCTCTTCTGTCTTTAAGTCCCTACTCCATTTGTTCAGTCATCTGATGCCACAGAATCTGTAGCTGGAGCAGTGGCTATCCTAGGGGACACTCTTGGCATATCCTTTCTGATATGATGGTGGCCTCCTCATTAGTCCCTTTAGTTTGTCTTTTTATGGTTCCTGATTTCTCATTGGTAGATGTCACTGCCATTCAAGCGAATACCTGCAGCCCAAATCTGGACCCTGCTGTACTTCATAGCACAAGTCTCTGGGCTTCCTTGCTCACATTCTTGCCTCACCCCCGAGGGTCTCCTCCCCACAAATCACACTTCTGCTCTAGCCTGATCTTTTGTCATCCTCTCATCCCTCCTCCAAGATTTGCATTCTGCTTACTTCATAAGCAATCACAAACAGGAGGTGGGTTGTTCATTGTGGAGTAACTGCTGCCAGTCTGCTCACTCCTAGCATGCTTTCCCAGGCTCAACTCAGAGTCGCCTCCTCCAGAAACTCCTTGGCCTCCTGAACCAGAGTTGGAGGTTGTGCTCTTGGTACCCATACCATGGTATCCTCTCTGATGAGAGCATCGATCATATGGATACGTAACATCTCCTTGCTTGTCCCTCTGTACCATGGTCATCAGAAAAAAATGTATATGAAGCTCTTGACATCCATTTAGAACGTGATTAGATCAGAGATTGAAGCGGTGCCATCACTGGTACCCTGTGGAATAGCATCCATGGAGTCAGTCAGGTGACCTGGCTGTGTGGGTAGCCAATTGAAATTACAAGGGTAACATTCTACTGCTTGAAAATTAGCATACCGAATTCTTAAGCCATTGGCTCCCCAGATCTCTGAAGTGGGGACATTGTTCTCATTTTGTGGGTGAAACATCTAAGGATTTGTCCTGGACACTCTTCATGGCCCAGTGTGTTCAAAGCTTGCAGCTCATGTGACAAAGCACAGCGAGCCTGAGCAGTGGGTATTTTACCCCAATGGAATGCATGAGAGAGCTGTTAAGGAGGCTAAGGGTCTGCCTTGCATACTCCTGGAGCAGCCTGGAATTTGACCATGTGTCCTGAGAGACCAGCTTCTTCACTTTGTGAGTGGCTTCAAGGCAAATCAAGAGTGACAATGACAGTGTCTGTCCTGACGTAGACACCGTCCTCTGTATGTGTGTGTGTGTTGTGGAATGAAGACATGTACCAAACCATGCAGAGTTCAGTTTTGAACCTAGGTTCTTGCCTGGCTTCTCAGCAGTCTTATTGGGCTGGAAGCTGCCTTGCCTTCATCTGCCATCTCTCACCTACAAGTAGACTCTGCATGTTGCAAAGTTCAGCAAGTCTGGGCCAGAGGCTTAGAGCTGGGTCATGATAGGAAGAAAGATGCATCTCAGTGACCTGTTCTGTCCACGCTGTACCTTTCTGTCCTAGTCAGATTCCTGCCCAGAACATGGTTCATCACCCAGCAACTCAGCAGCCGTGCTCTGTGACACCCTGCCCCCACCCTCAGCAGCCTGGACTCTGCCCAGGCTGCCCTAGTAGTATGCTGAGTCTCATTTTCTCTCTTAAATTGGTTTCTGCCCAGTATTTGTCTTTCTCCCCTCTTGTCTGGGTCCCTGGATAAGGAATGCTGGTTACTATGGCAATGGACTGGCTAGTGGAAGGAACTCAGCTCACTAAATTAATTGCTAGACTTTTGGGGGACTAATGGCAGGGCTCTGCCTCCCAGGGGCATTGGTGGGGCCTACGTCATTCCAACTTGGCAGCTAGCCCCTAGAGGTAGCTCAAAGCCAAGTTGGAGGGAGATAGCACAACGGTTGTTCCTACCCACTGAGATGCCACCCAGGGTGGGGGATCTACAAGAAACTTTACATTTCTTCGGTTCTGTCAGATCCCTGCTGGAGTCATTTTCTTGTTACCACCCTGGAGCAGAGATGGGCCTCTTCTGATGGACAAGGGAACGGAGAACTAGAACCACTCATGCAGTCACTGGGGAGCCTGGTTAGGATTCTACCCCCAGGTTCCCTACTCTGGACATATAGGGAACACTCCATTTATCATGGTGGAAGGCAATTCTCTTCTCTGCCATACTATCTGGAAGGAAGGAGCAAAGGGGTCCTAACTCACTCTATGAAAACAGCACTGCCCGAAGATCTAAGCCAAGCAAAAACGTTGGAAGAAAGCAGGACTACAGACTAATGTCATTTGTGACAATAGATATTAAACACCTCACTAAACCTCAGTCATTCAGATTCAACAATTAAAAAACTATGCGCAGATAGATTGGGTTTATCACAGGTATGCAAGGTTGGTTCAATGCCATCAAACCAATTACTGTCAGCCATGAATATCTTAATTTCCATATTAAAACCATAGGCTGATCATCAGCCTGTATGTATTTCACCTATTACTGTATTTTCTACTTGCTGTGGAGACAACAAATTCAGAAGAATTGGGATGTGAACATCTTCGTTTTATTTGTATTTAATTTTAAAATATTTGTTTTCTATTTCTATTTACTTATTTTGACTTAATTTTTGTTTATTTTTGAGGATATTTTAATTCTTTGAGAAATACAGTGCATTTTGAACATATTTACTTTCTCTCAATCCTCCCATTTCTTCCCACTCAACTTTGAGATTACTTTCACCACCACGACCACCATCACCACTACTACCTTCTCCTCCTCCGCCACCTCTTCTTCTTCTCTTCCTCTTTCCCCATTGAGTCTACTTCGTGTTTCTCAGATAGTTTTGTGACAGGGGGTCTTGTTATAGTGTGCAGTCAACTCACTAAGGGTCACATCTTTAAAGAAAGTGACCTCCCTGTTAGCAGATATCAAATGCTCATAGCACATATGAAGTCATAGTGATGGTGACAGCATACACAAGACCCCACAAGCTCTGTCCAAACAAAATCCCAGCAGAGAGGGCTGGAAGATGGATATGTAATTAAAACACTTTTAATGTATTATTTGATAATATCATATAAGTCTATAACAAAATAGGATCATATCCACTCCCAGCTTCATGTCTTCTTATTTTATTTTTAGTGTAATCCATCTATTTAGTGATGTCCATAGATGCTTGGGTGTGGAACCATCCATTTGAGCATGGGAAGCCTGCTCAGGCTACACTCTCAAAGAATGATTCTCTCCTTGCAGCTCTCAAGTGCCAATTGTTCCTTTGTAGGGGGCATATCCTCAAGAGCTCCTCCCCCAGTATGACAGAAATTTGACTGACTTGATATTACGCAGGTCTTATTCCAGTACCAGTACGTAGAGTTACTATGAGTTCCTGAATTTTATAACCATGTTGTGTCCAGAAGACAGAAGTTCACAGCACTGTTTCCCATCCTCTGGCTCTTCTGTTCTTTATGTCTCTTTATCAATGCTTTTCTGAAGCTTGGGGAAGGGCATGGGGGAACAGAGTACATATTTATTTGTGTTTTGTTTTTGTATATATGCATATGCATATAGGATGTACACATACCTATAACATAATTTTCTTCTAGGCAAATTTGAGTGCACAGTTAAACATCACTAATTAGATTGGCAAGTTGTAAAACAGTTCAGCAAGTTGCAAAACTGTCGCCACAGTTCGTCAGAACAGTTCATGAAAGCTTTTTCATGTCCACAGATAGAACTGTTAGTCTCTTAAGTGATGACACAAATCCTTCCACACTGACTCATGCCTCAATTTCTTTTTCAGTGGTTTGTAGTTTTAGGTGTACAATTCTTATACACTCTTGATTATAGGTGTTCTAAGTATCTTTTTTTTTTTTTTTGGTTTTTTGAGACAGGGTTTCTCTGTAGCTTTGGTGCCTGTCCCGGAACTAGCTCTTGAAGACCAGGCTGACCTCGAACTCCCAGAGATCCACCTGCCTATCTTATCTTTCTTGATGTTACTATACATAAGTGAATAACACTCCCTTTTGGATGGTGCATTGTCAGCACACAGATGCACAGACAATACTTGATTTATACATTTTATGACTCTGGTTGATTTATCAGTTCTAATGGTTTTGTGGATGCTCTAGTATTTTGTGTAGATAGGAACATGTCATCTCCAGATACAGGGACTCTGACATCTTGTTTTCCAGGTCAGATGACCTTTATTTTTAATTTTTTTCATTGAATTATTCTGGTAAAGTGTTGAACACAGTTGTGTAGCAGGGATTGTATTGGTTTTGACCTTAAAGGAAAATCAGTCAACATCTTACCATTAAGTATGATGTTGGCTGTGGGTGTTCATATTTGGCCTTTTTTTTCTTGAGGAATGCATTGTGGTCTTAATTAATGGAGTGGCCACCTTGTATGTTGAAAAGATATTGGCTTGTGTCACATGCTTTTTTTGTGCTAATCGGAGTCGTGTACATTTTCCTTTTCTATATTGATATTATAATTACATCAATGTGTTGTTCTTTGTTGAATCATGTTCCTGACATAAATTGCATTTGGTCACAGCATTTGATAACTTAGTAAATCACACCAATTAGCCTGCTTATCATTTGCTGCATAGCTTTGTTCATAAAGATATGTACCTGTATTTTTCTTCTGTGTGTTTTGGGTAAGATATGCAATAAGAGTTATGAAAAGTTGAAGAATATAATGAAGCCTGGTTTCCTCAGTCAGAGAAATTACCAAATTTCTTAATCCGTGAAAAATATTGAATAAAGGTATATGCCACTTCTCTATCTACCTATCCTCCATCTTTCTTATTTTCCCTCATAGTCACTGAAGAGGTTGCTGCTATTGGATTTTCTGCATCTATGGAGATGATAGCATGTGGGTCAGTCCAGAAGAGGCCTAGGTTCAAATCCCAGCCTGTCCTCTGGGTTCTTATGAACTTAGGAACCTGGGAAAGATGTGCCAGTCTCTTCCTGGCCCTCATGGAAGTGATAGAGCCTGCCTTGAGAGGACACAAGAGATCACGCCAGAATCAGAGAGTGTCTGGCTTATGGCAGATGATGGTTAGCCGTCTAAGTTCATAGCTCTCTGATGACATCACTATTCATCTAACAAACAACTCCCAGCCACTACAAGATAGTAAGATGATAGGTTGGCACTGATACTGGCCTTTGATCATTCATCCATAAAACTAGTATTTACTGTGATCCACTGCCTTGCTTGGAACTGTCCTAGGTCCTGGGCAACAGCACGGACATGACAGACAAAACCTGCCTTCACAAGTCATTGAAAGATGGATGAGTTGGGCAACTAGCAGACTTTTTGATTCCTTTCCTGTAGGAGTCCCTTCTGTTTGTGTGTTGCTTTCATTGGTTAATGAATAAAGAAACTGCCTTGGCCTAGCTGATAGGGTAGGCAGGGAAGACAGAACTGAATGCTGGGAGGAAGAAAGGCGGAGTAGGGGAGAGACACCATGGAGCCGTCAGAGACAGATGTGCCGAATCTTTCCCGGTAAGCCACTGCCATGTGGAGCTACACAGATTAATAGAAATGGGTTAAACTGAGATGTAAGAGTTAGCCAATAAGAATTTAGAGCTAATGTGCCAAGCAGCGTTTTAATTAATGCATTTTCTGTGTGATTATTTCGGGGCTAAGCTAGCTGGGCGGCAGGGACAAACAAGCGGGCCCTCCTCCTACACTTTCCTACTTGGGTTCTCTGACTCCTGAGCCCAGAACTATGGCTGCCCTGCTTGTTCTATTTAGGTACAGAGTCCTTCTTTTGATCCTCCATCTGCCTCTTGATGTTCTCCGCTTGTTTTTATTCAGGCCCATTAGAGCCCAGGCACTTGTGAGTTTGCTTTCAGTGCCTTGAGAAGAAGTGTGCCACATTGTCCCGAAGGTGGTAGAGATTTGATGATCCAGAGTTCATTCACCTGTCCTGAGAGGAACTTTCATAAGTACCCTGCTATGCTCTGGGGCCTGGCAAATGATGTTCCTTTAGTCTAAAGTTGTTACCTGCCTTGGATACTTTGATTTGACTTCTGCTTAGCTTTCCAAACTCAACTCAGAACAAAAAATCTCAGGAAGCCTGGCCTTTTCCCAAATGTTCAGGTGATAGCAGCTGTGTACCCAGTCCATCTGCCTGTGCTCCCATAACTCCCTAGGCTTTCTTCTTCCTGTGCTTGCTGGAGCCTTAGCTGTCATGGCATGCAGTGCATCTTGGATCCCAGAAGTCAATGAGGACCTGTCCAGGGTGACTCAGTGCCCTTTGCCTACCTGTCCTAGGCATGAGATGGGAGTGAAGAATATTTACCAAATGAGCAAATCAATGCTGAAAATCTATAAACTTTCTTCTTTGTCCAGGTGGCTTTTTATTTGCAATTTTAAAAAAATAAACCACATTTACAGGTTGGGGAGATGGATCAGTGGGTAAAGTGCTTTCTGGGCAAACATGAGGAACCGAGTTCAGATATCAGAAGTTCACAGAAATGCTATATATAGGGGCATGTGTCTGTAACCGCAGCACTGAGGTAGAGGCAGAAGTAGTAGGAACTTGAGAGCTAGTCTAGCTGAAACCAGGGAGTGCACATTCACTGAGAGACTCTGCCACTAAATACATACATACATTAATACATACATACACATATAAGACCTCTTGTCTTTTCAGGTACATGCATGACTGAGTATACCCTTATTTAACACTCATGTGCACCACAGCATGTATACACACACACATACACACACTTTAAATAAAAGGATAACTGGACATTTGAATAAGCAGAATGGGCAAAATATTTGAATAACAAGCCTCATGGACCAAAGATAATGCATATAAAACAAGAAACCATGTATCCCATTTGAGTTAGGAAAGATTGAAGGGTCAATCCACTCAGAGCTGCCACTGATTGTGTGGTGAGGAGATTCACATGCTGTGGAGGGCAGAGGACACTGGTGTCTTCCATAGACTAATTTGGGAACTCGCATCAGGGTCATTATAAAATGTGTAGGGCCCTGCAGGCATTTCCCTACACTCGTGCCCCAGGAAAAGCTTTGCACATGAGCAGGGCTTAGGTACTGAAGTATGCTCGGTAGTATCTTAAGCAAATGTAATGTCCCAGAGTAGACATTAAAAAGAGTTTAAGAGCATATGGAGAATGTGAAGTTGACAGGACATATATAATGTCGGCAGAAATACATCCCTGGCATGGAAGGGAGGATATGGGGTGGCCTGAGGACTGGCCAGTAGGCTTCGACTTCAGGGCCCAATTCTGTGCACCATTACTGACATCCATGAGGCTATCATCCCTCTATGCTGTAGCTTTTTGCTGGTATAGTGGAGGGAGATCATGGTACCAGCATGGGGCCTGGTCCTATGGATTAAATACAATGGAAAAAAAAAAGGAAAGCAGCTCACCATGGGAACAGGCAGTGGTACCCCTGACTGTCAGTGACTGACACTGGGGATATCTTTACTATTCCGTTCCGGAACTGAAAATGGAGTCTGGGTGCTACTGCGTCTGGAGAGAATGGCCTGGCTGATCCTGTCCTCAAGTCGCAGTCCAGTCTCTGAGCTCAGTTTTCCCTGTGGCAGCTGTTCATTACCCTCCCTCCCTCCCTCCCT
>JABTXL010005752.1:28596680-28628198 GCA_025134845.1 Neodon shergylaensis | reverse complement strand
GCCTGCCTTCTGTGGATGCTACTGCTGTGGGGAGGTGATGGTGGCTGTCAGGCCCAGCGTGCAGGTGGGACATTAAATTGGGGATGAAATGGTCAGCATTCATGTGTGGGCTACAAGTGAAGGTGTAATCCTGTGAATTAGTTCATGACTGAGTGTACAAGAGTATCAGCAATATAGTCCCTGTATCAGCTGTCCTACAACTGATGCGTGTGTAAGTGCCATCTCTTCAGATGGGGCCTGTGAGAGCAAAATAATTTGTGAGAGAATGTGAGAGTATACTGTAGTGTATAAGAGACTGTGAAAGACTGGGCCCATGTGTAAAAATGTATGTTAGTGAATATGGTTGTGTGAAAAATTTGTAAGCAAGTGTATGTTGAGTGGGCTATGAAGAGGGTTATTATGAGAGGGCTCTGTGAGAAAAGGTGTGTAAGAAGTGTGTGTGTGTGTGTGTGAGAGAGAGAGAGAGAGACAGACAGACAGACAGAGACAGAGAGACAGAGACAGAGAGACACAGAGAGAGACACACACAGAGAGTGTTGTGTGAGAGAGAGATATGAGAGAAGGGCAGTGAGAGGGAGAGAGAGAGAAAGAGGGAGGGGGGAGAGAGAGAGAGAGAGGAGAGAGAGGAGAGAGGAACCAATGGACATACAGACAGAGACAGAACCAAGGTGGGACTGGGGGGCAGGACTGGAAAGTCTCCCCCTCCAAGCATACCACCCAAACTCCACCGGCCTCTCTTGCTCTGTTGGGAAGCACATCCTCACTGCTGAGCTGCTGTCCTTCTGCTCCCACTGTGATGGCTCCTGCAGTACACTGTAGGAACCCCCAATAAAGCTCAGAAAACACCATCTCTCAAACAACCTAACTGGGAAATGGATGAGTAGACCCCATATTAAGGGCTTCCTTAATGAGGAAAATACTTATATTAATGCTCGTTTTTGTTTAATCAAAAGCATTATATAATTCCGGGCGGTGGTGGCGCACGCCTTTAATCCCAGCACTTGGGAGGGAGAGGCAGGTGGATCTCTGGGAGTTCGAGGCCAGCCTACAAGAGCTAGTTCCGGGACAGGCACCAAAGCTACAGAGAAACCTTGTCTCAAAAAACCAAAAAAAAAAAAAAGCATTATGTAGTTTATGTAAAATTTATTTCTATAAAACATGTATTTGAAGCTTTATAATACTTCTTTATATAGGCATATTTAAAGGCATAAATATTTTACATTTGATATACTTTGTAATGGTAAAATGCTCCATGCAGTGGACTCTATGAAGCCTTGGAAATCTACATAAGAATTGGAAATCCACTGGAAACTTGTTTCTAGCATTCAGTTAAGTGTGGGAAAGCAGACCTTAGACCACCAGGTCTGGCACATTCCCAATACCATATAAAAGTTGGGAGCATGATAGAGCACAGGCTGTAACCCAAGCAGTGGGATGGAGGGAGACAGAAAGACTTAAGAGGCTCAGTGGACAGGCAGTCAAACCAAAATCCAGAAATCTCCAGGTTCAGTGAGAGACCTTGCCTTGGAGAACTAAGACAACACTATGGAGCAAGAAACCCAAAATTTTCCTGTGGCCTTTGCACAGGTACTCTATGTACACAGACATGTATAACACACATACACACAGACACACAAACACACACACACACTAATAAAATGCTATCACTTTTTTTTTGGTTGGCCTCGAACTCCCAGAGATCCCCCTGCCTCTGCCTCCCGAGTGCTGGGATTAAAGGCGTGCGCCACCAAATGCTATCACTTTTTAACCAAAGTTAAAGAGGAGATCTTGACACCTTGTAGTGTCCCGGGGACATAAATCACTTCCGTAAGGTGTCACACATCCTCAGTTGGTCCTCACTGTAACTCTGTAAAGCCACACCCTGCTGTGGACTGTCAGTAAGAGGCAAGGCAGACAGGAACCAGAGTGAAGTCTGAGGGGCAGGGGTTTGGAGGGAGGGGTCTAAATCCCACCACCCATTCCTTCCGGTCACCCTTTCTCTCTCCCATTGCAGGCTGCAAAAGTGTGCAGTATGACCTGGTCTTCCTCTTGGACACCTCTTCCAGTGTGGGCAAGGAGGACTTTGAGAAGGTCCGCCAGTGGGTGGCCAACCTAGTAGACACCTTTGAGGTGGGCCCTGATCACACCCGTGTGGGGGTAGTGCGCTACAGTGACCGGCCCACTACAGCCTTTGAACTGGGCCACTTCCGCTCCCGCGAGGAAGTGAAGGCGGCCGCTCGGCGCATCACCTACTATGGGGGCAACACGAACACAGGTGACGCGCTGCGTTACATCACCAGCCGCAGCTTCTCTGCCCAGGCAGGTGGCCGACCAGGGAACCGTGCCTTCAAGCAGGTGGCCATCCTATTGACGGATGGCCGTAGCCAGGACCTGGTGCTGGATGCTGCAGCTGCTGCCCATGCAGCGGGCATTCGCATTTTTGCAGTTGGTGTGGGCGCCGCCCTGAAGGAGGAGCTGGATGAGATTGCTTCAGAACCCAAGTCTGCGCATGTCTTCCACGTTTCCGACTTCAACGCCATCGACAAGATCCGTGGCAAGCTGAGGCGTCGGCTTTGCGAAAGTGAGTGGACTTCCCTGTTGAGCTTTGTTTCCTTTCGAGGCCAACCCCACCTGCCTCCTACACTGGCCTCAGAAAATTCTGTGGGCAGAGATAGGCAGATGCCAAGCTCAGAGGAGGCTTGGGTAGGCAAGAATCAGAAGCAGGGCAGGCGAAGTCATCATTCCCTGGGGTTAGCAAAGCAAGGGGCCGAGTAACAGCCTACACTCAGCAGAGGGTGTTCAAGCACCTGTTTGGTGTCTTCCTCCTTGAGTTGAGGTGGTGTTGGGCAGAGGTGAAAAGGACTTGGGGAATTAAAGTGACCCAATCCTCTTCATCTCCGGTCTGTTGACCACCCAGAGCTCCTGAGGTTATAGGCAGAACCCGGGTGGTCTAACTCTACAGAAGTTCATTGGGATAAAGTTTGGGACTCCCCAAGTGCTTGTTTGATTGGCTACCGTAACCTGGCTGTGTGATGTTTTAAATTTGTACGCTCCTTACAGTAAGGAGAATTTTGTTTTTAGAAATTCAAAGAATAAAATTTACAGAGTTAAAACATAAGAGGCAGAGCCTGATCCTGAGGCATAGCAGGTTCTCCCAGAGAGTTACAGTGAGTGACTAGGAAAGGAAACGGTGGCAGGAGGGCTCCATGTATTCTGCCTGGCAACACCCAATCATGTGTGTGGCCCAGGAACTGATGACCTCAGACATCCAAGATGATCCAAGCCTTTTAGTTTGTTTGCTTAGAAATGGTGGAGTGTGGTGGTTATGGGGTTGAGTGTGGAAGGGCACGAGTGTTGGACAACAGCAGATGTACAGACACTGGCTCCAGGACTGACCTCCAGGACTTTAGAGGGGTCATTCTGAGGACGGTCCCTCCCCAGAATGGGAAGTACAGAGAGATTACTTCCCCCAGCCTGCCTGTGGTTTTTACCTCTCACCTCTTTATTGTGGTGATACTGGGCGTTGGATAGCAGTAGATTGCCATGTGGCTTTCCCCTCCAGGTCCAGCAAGGGCTGTGGTTGGAAGCTGTGGTAGGGGGAGGAGGTGCTGGGACCAGAGTTTCTGACTCCCTTTCCGATTACTGCAGAGGAATGAGCCATCCCTGGATGGGAAAACCACTGGGTCTTCTGCCAGAAGTACAATCAGCCTTGGGGACTTAGGAAGGCGATGGATAGAGCCTGGAGTGGGACAGCTGGGTGCGCCTTAGAGGGAGCAGGTCCCCGGGATGTCTCTGGCCTAAAACCCAGTAGATTATTCCACAAATTGTTGTGGCGCTAGTGTGACGATCTGCATTGTTTACTAACCCACTGTTTAAATGAAATAGGCACATAGTAAGGTTCTATACCTGTGGGGGCCGTGTGCTGATTTCTGGACTAGTTGTTCCCCTGTAGTAGTGGATCCTTGTCCCCAAGTCAATGAAGACTTATGAGCTGTGTAGAGATACCTGGAAGCAGACTGGGGCCTCCTGTGTTGGGGGAGGCATTGCTAAGAATGCAGGGTGGGAGGTCTGGGGAAGCAGTGCACTCAGGATGATCACAAATGTGTGGGACTCGGCAGATGAGATGAGGTGGGACCTAGGGCTGCTTTGACCCACCGGGTACTCTAATATCCCTGTGTACTGCAGTCACAGAGAATAGTGGGCCTGCTCATTTTTCTAGAGTTTAGGAGTCTGAGTAAAGAAGATGCTGAGGCAAAGGTGAGGTCACTGTAGGGTGTCATCCAGGACCTGGACACACTCAGATCTGGGCAGGGAGAGAGGTTGTGTGAGCAGCAGGAAGAAAAGTATTGTCCCATTACAAGAAAGCTGGAGCCCGAGTTTGGAAGAGATCAGCACTGATGACACGTTCTGTTTGACAGATGAGGACCCTGGTGTCCAGAGGGCTAATGAGGATAACCCATTTTCTGGCATGCAAATAAGGCACTGACCATGGACATTAGCCATCAACTGTATGAAAGAAATGTTCGTTCTTTTTTTCACTGCTAAGCTCCTAGTAGGCAGAGCCGAAGACACGCCATCTTTAGTAGTAGAACAGGGTAGAAGTGGTTGGAGAGGGAACTGAGCCAGAGTAGACAGCCTGGGTAGGACTGGTTGAGGGGTTGATGTAGGTTAATGCTGGCCATGAGTCTGGGCTGAAAAGAGCCAGAGAGCAATGTCATGGCCCTGGCAGAGGGGCAGAAATACAGCATGCAAGCTCAGGGGTAAGAGCTCCAGCTGTCGTTCCAGAATGCTTTGGGAAGCCAGAGGCCTCTGGTATTGACCACTGTCATTCTGACGGTCTGCTTCAGGCTGGTTCTAGGTCTTCTCAAGGCTGAGTCTAGACCTGTAAGTACTTCTTTGCATGAGAAATGTTCTGGGAATGGCAGAAAACTTTTTCAGGGAGCTCCTGAGACATGCTGCACAGCTCATAGGACAGCAGGGCCGGGAGCAGACTGCTGCCTCCGGACTTTGTCCTGCCCAGGTTGGCCTCCTCCAGCTGTGACTGCTGGTAAGGGCTCACCATCACAAGCCTTGCCTCTGAATGGGGACAGTTCTTCAGCGCACAGGTGATGGAAAACCCTGCTCCAGTGGCTTAAAGAAGAAAGCTCTCTTGCTTTTGTTTTGTGTGTTTAGTTGTGGTTATTTTCTCAGGAAGCAAAAATTCTCCAAGTATAAATATACAGTATTATTTTTTAAAAACTCAGTTTGCAGACATCAGCATTAGTACCCTCTCCTATGACTATGCACTTCAAAGTCACGCTATAAATTGGACACGGGATTTAGATTACATTTTCTTTAGGCAGGCACTCCTGTTACTTGAGCCCTATGGCATTTCTAGAGACATATCTGTTTGCTAATTCATGTGTGTCTGTGTCTGTGCATTTTTGTGGAGGTGTACCCACCCGTGCATGTGCAGGGGCTGGGGGAGAACATCAGCTGGTTTCCTGTCAGTCTCTGCCTCTTCCTTTGAAGCAGTCTTCCCCTGAACCCTGGGCTAAACTGGAAGCCCAAAGACCCCTGTAGTCCTTCTGTTCTGCCTACTGCAGAGCTGGCCTTACAGATGTTTGGTGCGTAGGTGCTGGGCTCATCACCCTGGTCCTTGAGGTTGCACAGCAAGATCTCTTAACCATCAGGCGCCTTGCCAGCCCTGGCATTTACTTAGAATGATGAAATTGTGGTGCTTCTATGGCACAGTGAGTGAAGCTGACCCTTAGGGATTCTGCAGGTGCTTGCGGTTGTTCCCAAGATGCCTTACACAAATGTCTGAACAACAGCAGTAAATATCTGTGTTGTTTTTTTCTACCCACCTATTGTAGATTTCCCCTGTTCAATTGCATGCTCTGGAGTTCACTTGGTAAAGTTAGGCCTCTCCACTGCCCATCATGGTGCTCCTAGTATCTGTCCCGCAGGTCTTGGCCCTGTTCCTACAGCTTCTGTCTGGGGGTAGACAGAGTACCCCTGCATTTCTTGCAGGGTGGCAGGATGAGGGCCTAGTTTACCCTGGAGGGCCTAGTTTACCCTGAGGCCCAGGGCCCTGCAAAACACCGCCTGTGTCTGGCACTTCACAAAGCATGCTGATTCTCAATTTGTATTTCTTTTAAAAATTCCTTTTCCTCTTTACATCCTCTAACAGTGTACCTCTTAGTCTGTCACATTCATAGCCTCTTTTTCTTTAAGTATTGTTGCTTGTGTGTCTGTGTGTTTGGGTATATATAAAATTGCTTGTATGTGTTTGTACTTTAAAAAAGTCAAAAGTCAGGTGCCTTTACAGAGTGAATCTAGGTCTTTTTTTTATTTTTTTGTGGGATTTTTGTTGTTGTTTTGTTTTGAGACAGGGTTTCTCTGTGTAACAGTTCTAGATGTCCTCGAACTATCTATTGTAAACCAGGCAGGCCATGAACTCACAGAGATCCACTTGCCTCTGCCTCCCAAGTACTGGGATTAAAAGCATGCACCATCGTCACCCAGCATGAATCTTGTTCTTCTCTTTCCATTCATAGGTATCAGACCTCAAGGTGATGCTGCTTTCTGTGAGAAGCAGAAAGTGGGTTTGATTGAAGACATTCTGATGAACGTGTGTTTGAAGAATAGTGGAATCCAAGGATGCATGAGTGAGTGAGTGAGTGGATGGATGGATGGATGGATGGATGGATGGATGATGAGGGCCAAGTAGAGGGTTACACCAGGAAACTCTCAGCTATTTCCTAGACTGTAGCTAAAAAGAGCAGGAAAGAAGTCCCTCATTCCTCTCTACCCTGGATGCTGCCTGGCTTTGTGGACATCAGTCACCCAAAGATTCCATGCAATACTGTCATTGGTCACTGTGCCCGTGGGACTGGGAGTGGGGTGCAGGATTGGGTGGGTGTGCATGGGCAGAGAGGATGCCAGCACAAGCCTGCCATTGCTCTATAGAACCCTGTGGCCTGTAGACTTAAGAGAGGAGGTTGTTTCCTAGGCCCAGCACTCAGTCTAGTTTGACCAGGACAAGTCATGTGACTGCTCATAGTCCAGTTTTTAGCTCTGGAGAGGAAATGGGTTGAATATTTGAGCCTGAAATGTAATGATCTTGTTTATTATTTGGGAGTGAAGAATTTGTAGCTCTTCTTCAAGAAAGGGGCTTTTATACCCAAGGAAAGCTATGGTGACTAGAACAGGAGAAGGGGAGACAGATGCAACTCAGTCCTGAACAACACATGCTCACTGGGATTCCCTCAAGAAAGTCACATGGTCCTCCATAGCCAGGATTCCCCAAATGCCTCAGAAGTGAGATTTAAGTTAACACTTAGCCACCCAGGGAGAAGGCATTTTTGTAAACACAGCTGTGAGATGAGGAGGGCCTGGTCTGTTCTGGTGACAATTGCAGCAAAATCCCCTTACACTTCAAGTATAAACAAAGCAAAACAAAATTAAAAAAAAATAAAAACTAACAATGACATATTGGAAACATCTGGGAAGATCAAATCAAAGCGCATCACAGAATCCAGACATCAGAAATAGCCTCTGCATATGGAAGATGTCTGTGAGTGACATTACAGCCTGGACTGCATGGGGACTATTCTGAAGAGGGATTGCATATTTGACTGGTGATGCGAATTGAGGGGATATTGAATGGGATGATACTGAATGGAGTGGACGCTGCATGGCTATGGTACTGATGTTGATGATAATGTTTGTGATGCAGAATGGGATGATGCTCTATGGAGATAGTGCTGCATGGTTATGGTACTAATGTTGATGTTTGTGATGCAGAATGGGATGATGCTCTTTGGAGATACTGCTGCATGGTTATGGTACTGATGTTGTTGATGTTTGTGATGCAGAATGAGGGTGATGCTGCATGGTTATGGTACTGATGTTGATGATGATGTCTGTGATACAGAATGGGGTGAGACTGAGTAGAGATGATTCTGAGTGGAGGCAATGTTGATAAAGCCAGATGGGGGTCTGGTTGCTCTCAAAGCCCATACTCTGCCATTTTTAACCAGCATAGCTACTGAAGGGAGAAAAAGTAGCTTAGAGAACCAGAAGGCTCTCAAGGCTGCCTTGGTGCTGGGTCTTACTATCCCCATAACTTTAGGCACTCCCAGAGGAGTGCCTCCATCTTGCGGTACCCACTCCCTATTCTCTGTGGCCTGGGTAAGGTTCTCAGGGAACCCAGTCTCGGTGTCGTCGGCTTCCTGCAGTGTGTGGGGCGGAGGCTGTGGACAGGCTTAACCCAGAGCCTTGGCTGTAATTAAGAGCCCTTTCTATCTTGGTGGACTCTGTGGTGGCCACAGGACAATCTTTATATAGCTTATCTCCTATGTGAATGGGTCTCTGGAATGCTAGTTAGCTTCTGTGGAAGAAGCCTCCGCCTACTTCTATTCTGAGGACAGTCTGTGCTGGTCCTCTCTCCTCCATCCCTGTCGACAAGGGGAAGTTCTTGTTCTTGCTTTTCTTGGTGAGCCGAGATGCTGCTATGAATTTGAGGAGCGGGGCTCTCTCCCTGCTTCCACGGTCCTCTAACTCGCATGACTCACAGCCACCCCCACTTACTCCTTTTCTTGCTCTTTTAGCTCACTTTTATTCCCAGTGCCACTTTGATCAGTAGATGTCCACTCGCCAGTGTGACTAGGGGTGGGATGGGAGAGGAGGAGAGAAAGTCTGTCACCTAAGTGCGCATCTGGAGTCCTCATCGGAGAGACTCTACCCTGCATTTTGATTGGTGTGTGACAGTGCTGTCTACTTCACTCCCTGAGGTCCGTATCTGGGGAGAGCACCATTTGCCATCCAGTTTGCTGACACCAAGATATCCTACACCATACACATATTATGTACATGTCACATACACATCATAGACTTCACACCTCATTTATAATCCACTCCTCGCGCTCATGCGCATACACGCGCGCACACACACACACACCTTACGCTCCATATACACATCTCAAACATACACATTGCATATCTGGGGACATACACATGATGACCACAGAGAGACCCACCCATCCCATCTCTTCTCCCTGGATGGATCCAGAGCCTGGAGAGAAATGGGTGGCAACCCAGCTGTGGGTTTAGAGTGCCACGTTGGGCCTGTGGCTTGGCACTGAGGACCATGTGGGCCACAAGAGGCAGCTGGTCCAGGCCCCACCCTCACTGAAGGTCACTATGAGTTCCTTTCAGGGAACCTTGTCATGGCATTGCTGCCCACGAGAAATGGTAATCTTGCTAATTAACTCTGTTTGTGAGCCAGGAAGTTTTATTAGGAAATGACTGAAAGGGAGGAAAAATTGAAAACCACCCTTCATTTGCTGTTAATGAATTAGCTTTTAATATATGTGCTTTAGAAAGACTTCCACTAGCTCTGCCCAGCGTCATCCACAGCTGTTTACTCCATGTCCTTGGCGTCCTGCTCATACAGTGGGCATATTCTGCCTTCCAGTTATTGCTAAGCTGGAGTGATCAGCTCTGTCTCATTCTCCAGAGCAAAGCTGTCTTCTCTGGCATCAGGAATGCACCATCCTCTCTCCTTTCATTTCACGTGACTATTTATTTTGCTTTTGTTTCTTTGCTGGTTAGACTGTCTCATGATGAACTCATATATGCTTATGAATTTGTTCCCATGGGCTGTTTTATTTTTTACAGTTTTATATTTATTTACTTAGTGTAGGAGGTCATGTAGAGGTCAGACAACTTGTAACCGTCAGACTTCTTCTACGATGTGCAGCCTAGGTATTGAACTCAGGGAATCATGCTTGGCAGCAAACACCTTTGCTTGGCAAGCCATTTGACCCCCCCCCCACAGGTTGCGTCTTAGCCAGGGTCAAAATGCATTACCCAGTGTTAAACAGAGATAGAGGGACACCCTGGCCAAACCACAGTACCAGGAACTGGCCGCTGCACTGGTTTCCCAGCTCCCTTCCCTCTCTGTGACCTGAGTAACCTCCTTTTGCCCTGTTGCTCAGGGTGATGTCATGTACTTCACCTTATAGAGATCCAGTGAGTTCATGCCAGGAGGTGCCTGCCGTTCTGGTGGCCCCGAGCAGGGCCGCTAAGTACATACACTAATACTCATATATAAGTAAATAAAAAGTGGCTGGTTACATGTGATCAAGTCTAATGATCCTGTAATCAAGCCTAGTACATTGTATTTTCTCAACTTTTATCCTCCTCCTCATCTTCATCAACAACAGCAGCATCCTGTTGCCGTTATCTCCTCCCAGAGGAATCCATAGAACCGTTTACCCCTAGCATCCCTTTCTCTGAAGTTGAATTCCTATGCATTCACAAACACATGTGCTGTGTGTGTCTGCTTATGCTGTCAGCCAGTACTGAGCTTAGCAAGGCCACGGGCCATTGCATATCAGGTTGTCTCCCAACATCAGTGGATGCACTGCAGGCACGGTATGATGCCAGCCTTCTGTTAATACCCGGCTAGGCAAGGGACCCCAGGAGAACTGGAGAGGGGGTTGTGGTGCGGGCATCCCATTTCTCTCTCTTTTGGATCATGTGACTTTTTAGTACCAGGGTCAGCCAGTGGAGTCAGGCATCAAAGCCTGTGCTAAATCCAAACCTTTTTTATTTATTTAGATTAATTGCTCCTTTGTAGCTTAGTTTTCTCCCTTTATTGAAAATCAGATAATCACAGCAACCATTACTGCCTCAGTTTCCTTATCTGCCAAATTGAGATGGTGGAAACAGATTCAGTGGCTGGCTGGTTTTGGCTGTAAATGCCATGGTTATTGTTGTTACTGTATTTGTATGGAAAGACTGTAAGAAATCAAATCAAAGTTCACTAAACAACAAACAGGACTCAAGCTCCCTGTTACAGGAAGGGCACCGGGCAGAATCCGAAGATCTTTGTGAGTTCTGGGAAAGGAACTGGCACACGAAGGATGCAGAGATCTTTCTTGGTTCTCTGTGGTGGGCGGCCAGTGATTACCCTCAGGCTAGCCCTAGCAGGCATCCGTGTGTAAATGTTTGATTTTTGGAATCCTGACATGTCATCTACAGATGTCATCTCTCAGCAGTTTGACTGCTTTGCCTGACGTAACAAGCTGGCTCTGTCAGAGACTGTGTGGCCTGCAAATCCCAAGGTGATGACTGCACTGGGCTTTTTTTGTTTGTTTTGTTTTGTTTTGTTTTGCACACAGTTTTCTGACCCTGGTAACCTACTCTTAGGTGGTGACTGAGAATCTGAAGTCACAGCCGCCAGCTTCTGAGTGACCTTCCCAGGAAGTTTCTTCCCAAGGCCTCCAGCCCCCCGCCCCAGGGCCTGAGTGTGATGTGCAGATTTCATTGAAGGGGTCTTCTCTTTCATTCTGTTTTCATGATCAAGATCATGCTAGTAAGCTGGCCAGTCCATGTGCCAAGCACAGTGTCTCCTCTACCTGTAACTCTGTCACTGCTCTGTGCTCCCCATAGATTCCTAAGATACCCTTATACCTTTTCAGGCTTCAGAATGTCTCTGCAGGACCAGAAGACAATGTGAGTTAAGATATTCCCTATGCCTAGCCTTGCCCTACCCAGCTGTAGGGTCTGTGTCAGCCCATCAGTCTGGTGCTAGTGCCATCCTGGTAAAGTGAGCTGCATCCTCCCAGATATGATAATCCCAGTTACTGGGGTCATGTCCTGTCAGAGCATTCCAGCCCAAGGAGAGCTGACTGAATATCAAACCGTGGTTTTAGTTTTGAGTTGATAAAAGGGTAACTTACTGTGACCACAGTAAATTGACATTGCAATAAGTATTTATAGGTTAAAAAGTATGCCCTCAGAATCTATATATAAATTAGGTTGTGTATATAAATAAACATCTATATAATTAAACTCATGGGCATTTTGCATTTCCCGTGTCCCCCCAGCTAAATGCTTTTTAGTGAAACTGACAGAGAACAAGTGGGGACACGAGGTTACACAGGGTCTTGGGGCTTTCCAGGAAATGTGGCTGACTAATTACCATGCTTCTGATTCATGCTGTATTTACTGGAAGATTGGAGGCAACAGTGGTCCACACTGTGTGAAATAAGTGACTTATTTTACTGTAAAATGTGCCCAATTTGTTTTTGCTCTTTGCATTAATGTTGGCTTGGATTTTGTTGAATTTGATCAGAAATGAAGGCACGACACACATTAGTTATACAGATACATAGGCAAAGCATACAGGTACACTCTTGTAGTCATGGAAACACACATGCACACACACGATATCTACAAGGAACTATCCATGGGACAAGAAAGTATGCTCAGGGCTGTAAAAACTTTTCTCCTGGCCCCACATCCTGGAAGAGTTTTGTATGCAGTTGTTCAGAAAAAAAAATTGCTTTATTAAAAATCTGTGCGTACAGTTGTGACCTACCATATCATATTTTTCTTGAAACTTTAAATCAGCCTTAATTGATGCATGAGTGTGGCCTCTCACTGACAGCATGCCTACTTGTTTATTTATAAAGGGTTTTATACTCCCCACTCTAACAGGCACACGGGAGCACAAAAGAGCAGGGTGGTGGGCGGTAATGATGAGGTGCATGCTGGCGCTGCCTGAGTGAGTGGACAGACAGCTCGGCATGCGGGGGGCTTATGACCCTCCGCAGAGCAGGTTCTGCACAACTTGCTCTGTTCATCATCGGCTTGTTACGTGTTGGCTACTGTGGAATTTCTATTTTAATGAAGATTCTCTTCCCAGGTGGTTCAAGGTTGTGTCAAGTTGACAGTTAAAACTATTACCCCATACTGGAGGCACAAACCATTGCTCTCAGTTGCCTGGCAACAGGCCAGCCTCTTTGGCTGGTCTCTGCTTATACTCCCATTCTGTGAAGTCATGATAGTCCCTCTTCAGGGCATTTTTGGTTCCATCCTCTATTCTGATTTTTCCTTTGTTGGCTGTCCCCAAGCCATGGTGTCTGGATTTTTCCCATTTCCAGACCCTTGCCTGGATCTCCAGTGAGTCCCTCTTCTCTTTCCTGCCTTCATCTCCTTCCTTACATCCTGTCTTGGTTGAGACATCCCTCCAGCCCTGTTCCCTCTCCATTGTCTTAGCCTTACCTTAGTAACCTACTCTTTACAATCCGTCTTCTTTGCTGGACATAGCTCCCATGGATAGAGGACTTGTCATTTGGCCCATTATTTTCTCTCATACCTGTGCCACATATATACCTGTCCTTAAAGAGTTTGCTTCTGAGAGTGTATACCATCTCCTGGGCACCAAGGACTGATAGTCACTGACTCGCTAACTGGAATGTCCACTTTTCCCCGACTTTGCCACTTGTTCCCAGGTGGTTTTTGTTTTCCACCTCCCCTGCCAAGCAGTGCCTTCAGCCATAGCCCTTAAGGCTCTGGGGCTCTTCCATTACCTACTGTGCCCTCCCCTTTCCTGGTTGTTCTCCTTGCCTCTCTGCTCAGATGTCACTCCCCTGAGGGGTCCAGTACCCATCCTAGAAGCTCATTCATCACCCCATAACCACATAGGTGTGTTTCCTCTGTAGTGGGGATGATGCTTCTGGCCCGTTTGCCTGTTTATGTTGCATCCACCAATGGGGTGGGGAGCCTCTGACTGCACTCAGATGCTGTGTTTCCCTTCACAGGCTGTAACAGATGTGTTAGACACAAGAAAAGCATGTCTTGGATAGAGGCATGAATATATGAATGAGTAGAATTTGTTAGCTGCCGGATGCCATGCCTAGTGCTGCCTATGTCCTGCCCCACTTGCCCTTTAAGGCAGCCCGGATGGAGGGAAAGTCTGATTTTGATCCTTCCTACTAGGTTTGTCTGGCTAAAATATTCCACAACGCCTAGGGACTGGATTGGAGCTTCCTATTCTTAGTCTTGGGGACCAGTTCTCACAACTCACTCTGAGTTGTTCAGCAAGAGGGTATATGATTGGTGTAGGAGAGGAGCGATGTCTCTATAGGACCCTACCTTTTTATTTACTCTCCCTCTCCAGTCTGCAAACATGGCAGTGCCTAGCTTGCCTTCTTAGGAGGGTCAACTTTGTCTGCTCCCTTCACCTTCCCCTGCACCTGCTCTTTTCTGAGGCAGTGACAAACAGGGAGGACGGGGGTTGTGTGACCAGTGAGTGCAGCTGTCTGCAGGTCTGGCAGAATTTTTTTCCCCTGGTATTACGGTGTCTGCCACATACCCTAGCACAATGGCCCCGATGCTTACATGAGTGCTCTCCAGGGGTTTGGCATCCTGACTATACCTCTCCAATCCAGAGGTCCTGGGAGGTGGGGACCCAGCCAGAGGAGCCAGGGCCTCTGCAGAGGCAGCAAGTACTCATTCATACATATTGGCCTTGTCTTTGTTGGGTTACTATTTGCTGTGATGAAACACCACAACCAAAGAAAACCTGGGGAGGAAAGGGTTTATTTGGCTTACACTCCCACTGCACTGTTCACCATTGAAGGAAGTCAAGACAGGAACTCAAACAGGGCAGGATCCTGGAGACAGAAGCTGATGCTGAAGTCATGGAGGGGCCCTGTTTACTGGCTTGCTTCAGTGGCTTTGCTCAGCCTACTTTCTTACAGAACAAAGGACCACCAGCCCAAGGACGGTACCACCTACCACGGGCTGGACCCACCCCCATCAATCATTAATTAAGAAAACACCTTACAGCCAGATCTTATGGAGGGATTTTCCCAGTTGAGTTTCCCTCTTTTTCAGATAATTCTAGCTTGTGTCAAGTTGACATAAAACTAGTCAAAACAGGCCTGGAAGAAAGACAGGATCAAGGCCAGGAATCTCCAAAATATCCAGAGCAGATATCAGGGGTGGAACTGAGCTAAGAACACAGCGTGTGGCCCCTGGGTGGTTGCCTTCTCACAGGATAAACAAGTGACCCTTGGATGCGATTTGTACATCTCCCCCATTAACAACTGGTTCAACTGTAAATTACTGATAATTATGTTTTTCCTGCAGTTCTGCTCAGAGGGTTGCATTAGGGCACATGCGTGACTTTGAGGTAGTAGCTGCTGGACTATGGGTTGTTTTTCTTTTATAGCCAAAGCACTTTCCAAGGTGGGGATCAAATGGATAATGGTTGAAAGTACATAAGTTAGACTCCCTGAGCGTGTGTCAACCTCTGCCACTTAATGACTTTGTTATTCTGGATTATTTTCTTAATCTCTCTGAGCTTTGGTTTCCCCACGCAGAAAAACAAATGAGTTTTACTGGTGCAGAGTTGGGGGAAGATCTTGCCTCTGTAGATCAGAAGTATTCAAAAGCCAAAGAGTATTTCAGAAAGTAGAAAGTCATCTGGATGCTATATAAGCAGGCTTTGGAGGCAGACAAGAGTCCCTGGTCAGGAAACCCAGCCTCTAGAGAGGCTGCAGTGTGCTGAGGACCAGATATGGGAGACTATACTAAATCACCACCTGCTAGCAGTGTGAGCCTTAGGCAGTTCCTGCCTTCTGTATACCCCTCTTTGTGTATCTGTAATTAAGGGCATGTACTTCAGAAAGTTGTAGTGAGGATGTAATGAAGCATGTTCATGTATTTTATACATGCTTCCCAACAGTGTCTGCTGCACAACAAGCCGTCTACATATGTCTTCTGGTCCTGGAAATAATACTTTCCCCCAGTTGAGTAGTGAAGAAACCCACAAACAGCCCACGCACGCAGCATGCCCAATATTGAACCTGGACATATGGCCACTCCATCCCTGGGAAGCCATTAGGGTTAGAATGCCTACTGATGTTATGTCTAGAGTCATTGGCCAGGGTATTGTGACTGCAGAGCATAGACAATCCGTAGGTGAGCAATGGAGGGATGGGGCTATGTGTCTATGAATGAGTTATCCCTTCCCTTTTCCACCTGTTCCCTTGGCCACTTGGAACGTCATCACCTCCCTGTGGTCAGCTGCACCCAGCGGTGCTTTCCATGAGGCGGTGAATGAGCAGGTGCTATATGTTGTCTTTATGCAGCCACCGGATGCATGCCTGGCCTCTGTTGTTCCTGCTGATATTCACCCCTAGGACCTGTCATCCACTACAGGGGTCTAGATTCATGGTGGTTTTTAATTTAAATACAGTTACTCCTCATACCTGGTGAGTTTTCCAAATTTTATTAGAAATAATTTTCTGCATTTGTGTAATAGGAACAAATTCTACTGAGGATGGCAATGTGCGTTCAGTTGCAGGCCAGGCAACAGGCACGTATTGGGCTCATAACAATTGCCAGGGTCCTCTTTTCCAAACTGGAAGGCACTTCCATGAGAAGCAAAGGGTGGTGTGACTGTGTCTTTCAGAGAGAAGTTCATGGGTGTGCCAACATAAAGTGTGGGATGTCATCAACTGTCCCCATTTCATGCTATGCAGAGTGGACTCTTTGTATCGTAAACTGAGGGCAAGGAAGTTCAAGGGCTTTTCCAGAGAGACTGAAGTGGGTGTCTAGTGTTACCCCTTGAGGAAGCCCCTCTGACCAGCTCCTGGCATGATGGAGCCTGATCTGGGTAAAGACACAAGTAAAAAAAAAAAAAAGACACAAGTGTCCCCACGTTCTCCTGAAAAGCAGAGGGCATTTGTTCTAAACAATGCAGTGGATGAGTATTGGTGTTAGGCAGTGAACCCCCGCTGAAGGAGCAGAGACTGCAGTCACCCATTTTTATTCTCATGTTTGTAAGAAGGAAATCCAGCCAGCTAAGAACACATTATGTGTCTTTTTTGATTCCTTAGCTCGAAGTCCAGTACTATTATTGCTCAAGTGGATCCCCAATGGCTATTGGATAAATCCATGTATATGGGACAGTGAAGGAACCCTGCTCTGTCAGTAGCTCTTCTTTCAGGGGAATAGTGCATTGGTTCCCATAACCTATTACTTCTCACACATCCAGAAACTCAAACTTTCAGAGAGTTCTCTGCTCCAGTATCTTGGGGCAACCAAGAAGTTGGTTTTTGCAAGTTTGGATGCATTTGATTGCCAAGCAGAAAAACTCAGCTGTAGTGACATAACCAATTATAGTCAGATTTTTTTTCCTGTGGGTTGAAAATGCTATCATTTGTGTAACCAGCAGAAGTAAATGGTAGGGATTATGTTGGTGGCGAAAAGTGAGTGTCACGCCCCATTCCAGGGGTCTTGGACCCTAGGATATCATTTCCTTGATTCTTCAAAATCATGGTGTGCAGGGCGCCTTGAAGACTACAGTCTACCTACTAATGTTTTCCTCCCAGATCAGGGGGTCAATGGTTGTTTTATTTGTATTAAATCAGAGACCTGGGCTGCACCTAGTGGAGACAGTGGCCATATGCACTTGAACCGAGATCGGGCTACCCACAACAGGCACACATGCCCAAAGTGACTTGAGTATTATGCCATGAGCTCAGAAACTTTATCTCTCTCAGGAGGGGGCCTTCTCCAGG
Organism: Neodon shergylaensis; assembly: GCA_025134845.1. Classification (NCBI taxonomy): domain Eukaryota; kingdom Metazoa; phylum Chordata; class Mammalia; order Rodentia; family Cricetidae; genus Neodon; species Neodon shergylaensis. The sequence goes on along the minus strand of JABTXL010005752.1, from coordinate 28,610,829 downwards.
TAGGACTGAGTAGGAACATCGCAGCCCACAAGCACCTGAAGGAAAGGAATGCAATATGCTCTGTTATCCCTTTCTGTGTCCTTTGAACAGGGTGGGTGTTAGGGACATATCTAGAGGTCAGTCTGGCTCTCAGTTTAAGAGATAGTGAATGTGAAAATAAACAGGCCATGGCCCAAGATGTAGAGGTGTCTTTGTGAAAGGAACTGGAAGATGGCTGAGTTGGCCTTGGGGTACCACACCTTCCTCCCTGAAAGCAGGCCGTGTTAGCTACTTTTCTGTCACTGTGGCCTGACGTGGAAAACAATTTTCAGAAGGAAATATTTTATTTTAGTTTGTGGTTCCATAGGGTTTTAGTCCATCATACTAGGGAAGGCATGGTGGAGTTTCTGGCATTGAGAGCCTTTGGTAGAGGCTGTTCATGTCACAGCTGTTAGGAAACAGAGACAGCAATGGCAATCAGGTATAACCTTCCAAGTCCCCAACCCCTGGTAGTCAGCCACTTCTGCTGGGTGGGCTCATACATCCAAAGTTTCCAAGACATCTCAAAACCGTGCCACCAGTGGGGAAAAGGAGTTGAGAATTCGAGTTTCTGGGGTGGATGTCAGATTCAGCTATGACATGTGTGACCCACAAGGCCCCTGCCATTGTTGGCTGGGGAGTCAGTTGGGGAGTTATCTGTGCTGACTTAACCAGATAGGCTATGAATTGCCACTCGAGCCTCCTGAATGGGCGGGGTTTAGCAATGGCATGCGCTGAGGGCCTTTGGCAGTCTGCAGTTCTTTCAGGAATGGTTCCTTCCTTACAGCAGTGTGGGCAAGTCTGTCTTCCCCAACAAGACACTCAGTTTTTCTAACCTTCAGACTGTCCTTGTCATCTGAGTCTTCAAACCATGTCCTTCCTTCCCGTGGGATATAGGTAGATGGGACCCAGTGACCCATCAGCCTCCAGGGTTTTACTCACCATCCTGGACAGAGCCACCTGAGTCGACTCCATGGACAGTATAGACTCATTTCAATGACTAGCCATCCCAGCCTGTCTTTCTGGAGGGCTGCCAGAGCTAAAGCAATCGTTCAGTACCCCACAGCTGCAGGCTGTGCTGGGTGGAGCTGTCTAAATATTGCCCTGTGCCTGTTTATTCCCTCAGATTTAGTCCCAGACAGACAGCCTGTGCTGCTTCCAAAATAATGTTTTCCATGTGGTTGTCAGACCTGGTGGTGCCGTATAGGGGATCAGCATTAAAATCCACACCTCAAAGCAGGGACACTCTCACCCATCCACCTTACTGGTGAGAGCTAAGCATGCCCCAACAGTCCTGAACTCAAACGTTGACATCCCCAAATAGGAAAAGTGATCAGTTGATGCACATAAAATTAATGGGATAGTGAAAATGCCTGGTAGTTAAAATAATAATGCATAATAGCCAGATTGCTTCCTGGGCAGGGCTGGATCACAGGGAGGTGAGCTCACCCTCTGGCATGCAATTCCCACTCGATGAATGGCTCACTGATCTAGCATTTTCATGTCTATGTTCATATAGATATTTCATATTTCATTCCTCCACAAGCGGGTTTTCCTCAGCCTGTATCGCCTTTGGTTCTCTTTTCCATTTTGCTGAATCTTATTGTTCTTTAAAAAGTATCATTTCCTTGATTTAATTTGTTTTTTTTTTTTGTTTTTTGTTTTTTTCGAGACAGGGTTTCTCTGTGGCCTTGGAGCCTGTCCTGGAACTAGCTCTGTAGACCAGGCTGGTCTCGAACTCACAGAGATCCACCTGCCTCTGCCTCCCGAGTGCTGGGATTAAAGGCGTGCGCCACCACCGCCCGGCTTCCTTGATTTAATTTGTACAGTATGTTTTGATCATATTCACCCCCCCCCGAACTCCTTCCAGATTTGCTAGCCTTCCCTACCAACCTAAATTTATGTGCTCCTTAAAAAAAAATACACATATATTCTTGGTTGTATAGTCTTTCACTGGAACATGGCCTACTTTCCAGGGGATTCCCTCTTAAAGAAAACTGACCCCACCTTTCCCTGACTTATCCATTTCCACTCGGCTAGGAGTGAGATTTTGTACCCACTTCCCCTCTCTATGCTGGAGATGTGGTCTGTCTTGAATTTACACAGATTCTGTGCTTGCTGCTACAACTGCTCTGGGTTCATCTAATCAACTGCTCTGCTGTGTCTAGAAAGCACTGTTTCCTGGTAACCATCCACTACGTCTGGATCTTAAAATCTTCCTTCTCTTTTGCAACCATCCCTGAGTCTTGGGAGGAAGGGGTGTGATATAGTTTCCCCATTTAGGGCTGAGATAATATCTTCCTCTCTCTATGTTAGGCAGTTGAAGGCCTCTGTATTAATTGCTCTTTACTACAAATAGTAAGAAATTTAGCTTCTCTGATTAAGAGTTGATGGATGCATCAGCCTATGGATATTGTTGTAAGTCATTGGGAGTCTTGTTTAATCCTATGTTCATTTAACAGAATGATAGCAGAAAGTTCTCTCCTAGGGTCTGTGACATGTTAATTCATAAGTTCTTAGACCAATGATAGTGCCAGGTCTGGGTTTCATCTTGTGGAATGGAGTTAAGGTCTATCTGAAAGCAGATGGTTACTCCAATCAGGCTCATGCCATTATTGCATCAGTGGGCATGTCTTGTCAGAAAAGTCATTAAGGTTAACAGCTTGGCAAGACTTTCTCCTCTGGTAGCATGCTGGCACTTTCCAGCAGTAGGACAGTTAGCCAGTAGGAATGAAGCTTGCAGATCAGTACCAGCATGACATTTCCATGTTCTATGACTCAAGTATCTTTAGCAATATGTGTGCGTATGTGTGTGCGTGTGCACCCCCTCAACAGGTTTTCAGGTGACTTTTGAGAGGTCTTCAGAGTTATTTATCTGTCCCTGTACTCTGTGTTCCTTTACCCTACCCTTCCAGACTCTATACCTCTTGTTCAATTCATCTTCTTTTAGTCTTTATACCACAGATCATTTCTGTATTTTGTTATTATTCCTTTGAGAAGAACATTTCTGGGAAAATCTCAGGTGTTCTTGGGCAGGCTAGCAGATGCAACTTGTCCTGGTGTCCCTGTGAGTTCCTTGGAGGTGAAATCAATGCCATGATCCTGTTTCACCCTAGTGTGATATTAACCGAGTCAGTGCTTAACAACCACACCAGTACATGGAAGAAGAATTAAAGAATATGGGACCACCAGCACCTTCTGTGTTCTTATTACTGTAGGTAGAATGGGGCTTCCTGTTTTCACACGTTACAGGGATGTAGTAGGCATGCTTTCTCATTTGTCTGTTTCCTCTTGCTTTTTTTTCAGATGTTCTCTGCCCCAGTGTTCGGGTAGAAGGAGACCACTTTAAACACACCAATGGAGGAAGCAAGGAAATCACAGGTAAGAGTGACTCCAATAGGCAGGATTGCTTTCGCGTGCAGCATGCGACACCTCGGGGTGTCCTCCCTGACTCTTCCCTCTTTCTCGGCTGTCACCAGTGTCCTGGTGGAATGGTTAGAACTGTGCAGGTGGCGGTAATCCCCCAACACGGAGGAGCATCTGTATCTAGTTTTCCTTTTGGTGGGTTGGGGCCTTCCTAAAAATTTTAGTACACCAAGTATAACAGGAGTTAGTGAATGAGCAAGCAAATAATAGCAAACTGAGTGAATGAATGAATAAAGACACTTCAGAGATAAAGGGGGCTGAATCCGCATTATAAGTGGATGAGGAACTCAGCAGGTGGGAGAGCAGGTGTGACTGAAGACTTGAGGCAGAGAGAAGCTATTAAAAGGGCTGCCATCTCCAACAATGCTGGGCAGACAGGACGTGGCAGATTGTGGGGTATGGGGAGCTGATGTACCCATTGCTCACTGTATTGTGCGATGATTAGTCTCCTAATATCTTAGCACTTTGAGTGTGTGGACTGTTTGCTTCTCCTCGGCTTTCCTCACCAGTGTCTGCCCCCCTGGCTCTCGGTCCTTTTCTCCATCTGCCCTCCTCCAACTTCCTCAGCTCCAGTTTCTGTCCTGTGTATAGCTCCTACTTTGGGCAGTCAGCACCTGAGGTTAGGCCTGGGTATGGTTCAGACATGTCCAGTCCCAAGAAGCCCGTTCTATCCGTGTGTCCCTGTGGACTGCAGCAATGCATCATCTGTAACTTTAAGACTCAAGATTTTACTAGTAGAAGGCTGCTATACCTGTGTGCTCAATAAGAAGATCATGCAAGGTAGCTGATTCTCCTTGGAGCAACTCCCACCATGATGCTGCAGGGCTAGGTCTGTGCCATGTTCCTTGGCCTGGCTTATAGGTCTACAGCAGACCCTGACTCCCAGAGTTTCCATGGGGATCCAGTGTGGCAACCTGCTGAGTAACTGGCTTCATACCTTAGACACATTTGCTCCATCTTGCCCGTCAGGCAGTTCCAGTTAAACCACTGGGACTTTTGGAGGAAGCCACAGCAGACAGAGGTGTCCCTTTGTTCTTGCTGATTGGGTCTGTGAAGCACAGTGGATACTCAAGGGGTGCTGTCATTGTCACAGTTGCTTTGTCTGACTCATGAGATGTAGGTGACTTTTACTGTTTCCCTTTGACAACCCAGGTGCTTTGAAGTTCGCGTGTTTGTAGCTGAGCCTCTTTGCCCAGAGTGGGAAACTACCACACAGTTTGAATTAGATGTGTCCACTTTGTCCCTTGGTGATTCCCCAGAGATGCTCTCAGACAATCCTGCAAGGGGAATGTGCTTTGCTCAGTTCTATGCCGGACATCTTTCTTTGAAGTCCTTTTCAAAGCCCATTCGTACCTGGTTGCTTTGTCTGCATTTGGCTTTGTGAGCCTCATGGTTTGAGAACAGCATCTCCCAGGTAATTAATTATTCAAGAAGTATTGGGACACATATTTTAGATCAGCCTGCCACTTGCCGGCTAGGTGACTGTAGATCAAATTCCTGATTTCTTTGAACCTTAGTTTTTCCATCTGTACAAAAGGGGGTCTCTGAGAGTCCTCAGTTCTAATAACTTCAGTGCCGGTGCTTGGTCACCGAAAGTGTCAGGCAGCCTACCTGTACAGTGGCCCGGGTTTCTCTTTATATGGTCAGCTGAGTTGTGGTGAGGCCCTGCATTCAAGCACTGCTGGCTTATCTCAGGATGTCTGTTCTCGTGGTCAGTTTATCACCTCAGAGCTTTCCAGTTTCCTCCCAGCCCTTATTTATTTCAGGCAAATTGATCCCAGTTAGGTTTCAAGCCTGGGACAAAAGTCACGTATTTCCATGATTCTTTTTCCTTTATGCACCCCTCCCCTCTCCTATTTAGTCCCTGGTTTCATCCTAGGTTTCAGCACCAAATGAACGGGAAAAAGAGAAATAGAAAGGAAAGGAAACAGGACTCTTCCTAGGTATGATGGAGGATGTTTCTTATAGATATATGGGGGAGCATAGCCAGAGCAGGGGCTCTGAGAGAGTCCAGAATATACGTGAGCTGTGCTGTGTGAGGAGATGCGTAGGGCGAGGAGAGAAGGGAGAGAGGGCAATCAGGTGCAGCAGCCAGGAGGCCCAAAGGTACAAAGAGAGACAAGGGTACCAAAATGTCTAGGTTATATCAGAGCAGTCCAACCTCCTAGGCTGGAGACTGTAGGGTGCTGGGGTGGGGGAAGAGTGGAAGCCAGGAGGGCTCTGTAACAGGTAGGGACTGAGGGATGCTGGGAGAATCTGGAGGCCAGGTCTGCTTTGATATGTTAAGTAGGCCCCTCAGCTATTTGTCCCAGGTTTGAAACCTAACAATACCATTTTATCACCTAGTTAAATGCTAATGTTAAATGTGTTTGAAGTTTTTGAATGAACCCGGCCCAGTAAAGAAAATAGCCTCTTGCGATAAAAAGGAAAAATTTATTCCAAACTGCCTAGGCTGCCTCTTGAAAATCAGAGAGAAGCAACAGGAAGTGGTGGTGGTGCTTTTGCAGAGTTTTAAGGGAGCAGGTACCTGGGAGGAGGGGGGCCTGTAACCTGAAGTGGGGGACTTTGAAGTATATAACAGGTACTTATGAGTAGGGATTGAAGGAGTTTAAATGCTGGCATACACCTTGGTATGCTAATAGGTACCACAGACGTATGTTAATGAAGGATCAGAGGTCCCTTCTGACAGAGATAAGGAGAACACTTCCTTTAAGCAGGTAGGCACTGTTTTTATTTTTTTAAGTCCCTGAGGGGGATGCTGGGTACCTCTGCCCTCTGATGAGTTCAGATTGCTGTCACTGGGACAACCAGTTCCTACTCCAAGTGGGCTGGAGAATACACTGACCCCTGGCCACCCCAAATGTAGAAGACCTCAGCTGCATGTCACTAGCTTTCCTGCAGATCATGGATTTCATAGGGACTCCCCAGGACCCCTCCTTGCTGTGGGAGGGCTCTGTGCTCTGGCTTGGTCATTTCTTGGAGCCTGGACCTGCCTGGTCAGGGTGATAGTGGTGATGTTATCTCTAAGCTTCAAGGCTCCCTTGTTAGGCAACTCTAAGAAGACACAATGCCAGCGGTTCTTTTCAGACTCCAGAGAGAGCTGTTGATACCCTCAGAGTGATTACTGGGCTCTGGCTGCCTTCAGGAAGCTTATGTCATTATCAGATTTAAATATCATCTCCGTCCAGTAGAAGTTGTCCCCCTCTTTTTCTAGTAAAGGAAAAAGGCTCAACAGAGTAAGATAGCTTCCTCAGTGTGTGTGGGCAGAGGGTGCTTTGGCTTCACTAAACATAGTGAGTGCCTGTAGCATATCTTTCCCCTCACATGGTGGACAGGGTGAGAACCGCTGTCCTAAAGAATCTACATGTGCATTTGAGCTTCTAGAACACAGAGGTTCCCACAGCAGGAGAAACCAAAACACCTTGATGTGTTTTGTAGTTAACCATGATCCAGAGCGCTCACGGCTCTCACATTCCAGTGTGGTGGTCAGTGGCTGCATTCCCCAGTGCCTTATCCTGGCATTGGACTCGAAGCTACAAGGCTCATGGCTCAGCTGCTCTTGTCTTCCTAATATGTATTCTTATATCTAAGTCCTCACCCCTTGAGGCAGGGTGGGTAGGCTACCTTTGAAGAGAGTAAACTAGATTTTTATTGGTTATTTGAAAAAAAAATGGGCCCCAAAGGGAGTGGCACAATTAGGAAGTATTGCTTTGTTGGAGTAGGTATGACTTAGGTGGAGGAATTGTGTCACTGTGGAGGTGGATTTTGAGGCCTCATATATGCTCAAGCCATGCCCAGTGTCTCCGACCACTTCCTGTTGCTTGTGAGTCAAGATGTAAGAACTCTCAGATCCTTCTCCCGCACCATGTCTGCCTGCACATGGCCATGCTTCCCGCCATGGCGATCGTGAACTAAACCTCTGAACTGTAAATGAGCCACCACGGTTAAATGATAATGTACATGTGTCTCTCATTTTCCTCCTCTGCTGAACTCACTCCCAGCTCTTCTGTTCACACAGGTTTCAATCTGATGGATTTGTTCAGCGTGAAGGAAATCTTGGGGAAGAGAGAAAACGGAGCCCAGAGTTCCTATGTGCGGATGGGTTCCTTCCCTGTGGTGCAAAGAACTGAGTGAGTGGCCGTTTCTCCTTCCAGAACTTCTGCATGCTCTGGGAAAGCAGGGTGCAGCTAGCCACAGCTGCCCACTCTGCACCGAGCTGAGCAGTACCACAGCTAGTAGCGCCTGGTGACAGTTACACCCAGATGGCACAGCTTAGCTGCTGACCTGGGAGGTTTAGGGCTCTTTGCAGCTCTATGATCATTGCGCTAATGATTTTCTCATTATTTCGTGCTCATCTGTTCATTTGACACTCACTAATCATCCATTTAGGGATGCAGTTTTCTTTCAGCGCATTAGAGATCAACCAAGCACAATTAGTAAAAGCTCAGGGTCAGAAATTGGGGTTCAACCTGAATATTCGAAAAGTAAAACAGCCAGCCCCTGGCTCTTACCTCGACCTCAGTCTGAAATGGCGATCCTGCCTCCTGGAATCTCAGAAGGAGACTGTGTGGATGAGAGCCGTTTCCTCCCATTTTATAATCCTTTCTAGGGCTGGGATTAAAGACGTGCACCACCATCATTAAAGGCATGTACCACAGGTTCTATGGAAACTAGTGTGGCTACTGGGATTAAAGGTGTGTGTTACCACAGTCTGGTCTGTAAGGCTGACCAGTGAGACTGTTTTATTCTCAGATCTTCAGGCAGTCTTTATTTGTTAAAATACAGTTAAAATCCACTACATATCACCAGATAGCACCTCCTATGGACCAGCCATGGCCTCACCTAGCTGATGTCTATCTCTTAGAATGCTATAATGTTTTTGGTCAGTGAAGATCCAGTTTCCGTGTTGACTGGGTGCCTTGTTTATACATTACCAAATGCGCCAGTTTTCTTCTATTTCCGCCTGATATGAGTATCCCTGCTTTGTCATGTTGAGAAGCTATGCTACAAGTATTTGCCTCTCTGCAGCTCCAGTGAAGGGCTGAAAGTGAGCCCAACAATGAGTGGAGACACAGTGGTCACTGGGGACAGATGGATGGTCTGAAAACTAGGATGCTCCTGCATCATCTGACCCATTTTCCATCCTGTAACTCTTTAATTGCTTCTATGTTTTCTTAAACTCAGAGACCAGAAAGGGCAGACAGACATTCGCAATCAACATAGGAGTCTCATGTCTTGACCCATGCCACCTTTGTGGATTCCTGTATGTTTAGAGAATTCCAGGCACCTCCTCCTACTGCCAGGCCTTTGTTGATGTCCCTCCCTCTAGTCTGGATACCTGCTCTGCTCTGCCTCCAAGTGTAGTACAACTGCTGGGCTTTAGCTACTGCTCTTGTTAAACCTCCACCTTTAGTCGGATCATCCTTTCCTATACTCTCCGCACAGTACATTCCTGTATTGAGCGTGGTGAGCTATATCATCGGTCCTTTGCAGACTGTCTTTGCTGCTTCTTTAGAGGCTTTGAGAGAGACCTAAGGATTGGTCCCTTTTAGAGTCCCATCTTTGAGCTAATCACTGCCTGTAGCAGAGGATTGGTGGCTCTCTCCTGAGAGCATGAATTAGACCGCAGTGAGAGAAGTCAGATTTCAGCTACCCATGGTGAACCATGAACACAGCCTGGAGCACAGCACTGAGTTCAGCAGGTGTTCTCCGAGTGCTGACTGCGCATTAGACTGTAGCATCACCTCACCCAGAGCCCCAAACCTGCATTCCCTGAGAGTAAAGGAGAATGGGGCATACAAATCCTCTCTGAGCTTCATCTTTGCACCTGTGGAACAGAGTCTGCACTCTGACCTCCTAGGTACTGAGCATCCTCTTATACAGCCATGCACGGATTCTTGGGTTGATGTGATTCACCTGGTCCCGGGCTCGTTTAGGGTAATGTAAGAAAGGTCAAGCTCCAGACTACACTCTTGCTCCACCCTTTCTCATGAATTCACTAGCGACACAGCTAAGACCCAAAATAATCACACAGAAACTATATTACTTAAATCACTGCTTGGCCCATTAGCTCTAGCTTCCCATTGGCTAACTCTTACATCTTAATTTAACCCATCTCCATTAATCTGTGCATCACCACGAGGTCATGGCCTACCAGCAAAGTTTCAGCATGTTTGTCTCTGGCGGAGGCTCCATGACTTTTTCCTGACTCTGCCTCCTTTCTCCCAGCATTCAGTTTAGTTTTCCCCACCTACTTCTGTTTCCCTAAAGCTCTGTTATAAGCCCAAAGCAGTTCCTTTATTAACCAATGATATTCATAGCATAGAGAGGGGAATTCCACATCACTACTCAGAAAAAGAAAAGCATCATATGTAATTTAAGCATGTAGGAAAATTCACTGGAGAAGGAACGAAAAGGCGAGTGTTACACAGATGTGATGGATGCCTCACTGAGGGCCCTTCCCATTGCTGGAGATGTCTTGATCTCCTGGGACACCTGTCAATCAGCAGAACATCTTTAGGCTCTTACTCTATAGAACAGAGGACTGGGCACAGCTTCTGGGTGATGAGTTTAGCTTATATGACACTGGCGCTTTCCTGAGTGGGGATCACTGTGTAATCTGTTTCATACAGCAGAGCTTCACAACTCAGACATCCCAAGAAAGGGTAGTTTCCCTCCACTTTCTAAAGCTTTGAAATGTATTCATCCTTACACACACGATGTAATTTGCAGGCTAATTTCATTCATAATGAAAAAAGAGATGCCACTTTCAACATTACTCAATTCTTTAACATGTAAAGGGAAATTTTACACATCTTTATTTGATTCTTACTATAATATGAGGTGAGCAGGGCAGGAATTGCTCTCATTTATCAGGTACAACATCTGAGCCCCTAAGGAAGACAATCACTTGTTAAAATTTCACAGATAACAGGGAACAGAAGCTAGGCTCATAGTCAGATAATTGAAGTCCAAAGCCTTGTTCTTTGCTCTGCAATCTCATATCTGCTACGTTATTGATGGAAAGAATTGTTCATTGGATTTCCTACCCTTGATTAAACTTATTCAGTCCCCAAGAGTATATGTGCATCGCTCTGTCTCTGCTTACCTGCCTGTCTGTCTTTCTCTCTCTGTATGTGTGTGTGCATACAAACATTATATTCATACACACAGCTTTTGGTTGGATGCACATACTTGCATATGTCTGTTGAGATAATTCAAAATTATAGCTGAAAGCTGTTTTCAGAGAGAGAACAATAGGCAGATTCATGAAGAACAAAATGAACAGAACAGGAAAAGTTTCTTAGATGGGGACATCCTGACTCTTTCCACGTGCATGGTGGTTAAAGAAGTTTCTAATTCCGGAGGGAAGTCTAGGTGCTTAAGGTGACAAGCTCTTTTCCTCCTTTCTGTATATGATCCTCAATAATGTCTTAGACCAGAGGATGATATCGAACAACTGGGTCACCTCTCAGCTTGGATCTGTGAGAGGAGAGTCACCGAGGACCAATCTGAACTCATAATTTCTGTAGCTACTCGAAGGATCCCTGAGGATCTGCAAATCTAAGAACCAGGAACCCAGACGCCTCCCCACTTCCCTTCCTGGATGTCTGGCCAGACAGCCTCCATCTCCTCCTGCAGCAAAATCCATGCTATGCGTGTTCCCAGAGGTAGTTTTCCACCCCCAGGGTAGACTCTGGCTTTTTCCTGGCCAAATTCTGCCGAAGGAAAGAACAGTTGGCTAGTGGTTAAAAGAAAAACTATGGAGAGACCAGACTCTCTGGGTGTGAACTCTGTCTGCTGTATCTCCTTGAGTTAACCCCAAAGAGTCTGGGTGCCCTGACCTACAATGCAAAGACCAAAATACATCCTTCACAAGTCATTTCCAGGGTGGGATGAGATGAAAGCTCACCGTCCTCCTTTATTAAGTTTCCTAAAGTACTCATTTTAAAATCAAGTCTTAGATGATTTTTTTAAAAAAGAAAACAAACTATCTTTTTTTTTTCATTTTACATACCAATCCCACTTCCTACTCTCTCCCCTCCTCCCATCCGCTCCACCTATTCCCTCCCTATCCACTCCTCAGAGAGGGTAAGGCACATTGCTTTGGGGGAAGGTCCAAGACCCTCCCTATTCTATCTAGGTTGAGCAAGGCATCCATCAAAAGAGAATAGATTCCAAAAAAGCCAGTACAAGCAGTAGGGATAAATCCTAGTGCTACTGCCAGTGGCCCCACAGTCTGCCCAACCATACAACTGTCAACCACATTTCAGAGGGTCTAGTTTGGACCTGTGCTGTTACCTTCCCTATCTGGTTGGAGTTGGTGAGCTCCCATTAGTTCAGGTAGACTGTTTTAATGGGTGTACCCATCATGGTCTTGACCTCTTTGCTCATATTCTCATTTCTCCCACTTTTCAGCTAGACTTTGGGAGCTCAGCAGTTCTCCAATGCATTTCTCTGCCTCTGCTTCCATTAGTTGCTGGATGAAGGTTCTATGGTGATATTTAAGATATTCATCAGTCTGACTACAGGGCAAGGCCAGATTAGGCACCCTTTCCTCTATTGCTTAGGGTCTTAGCTGGAAATTTCTCTAGTGTTAGGTTTCTTGCTAGCCCCATGATAGCTCCCTCAATCAAAATATCTCTTTCCTTGCTCTTGTCTCTGTTCTTCCTCCATCTGTACTATCCTGGTCCCTCAAGTTCTTCCCCCCCTTTCTCCTCTTGTCTTCACCTTCTGCCCTCCCTACTCCCCCATTCGCATGCTTCCGATCTTGTCAGGAGATCCTGTCTGTTTCCCCTTTCGAGGTGGATCTATATATGTTTTTCTTAGGGTTCATCTTATTACTCAGCTTCTCTAGGATCATGAACTGTAACCTCAATATCCTTTGCTTTACAGCTAGTATACACTTGTGAGTGAGTACATACCATGTTCATCTTTCTGGATCTTGGTTTCCTCACTCAGGATGGTTTTCTCTAGTTCCAGCCATTTGCATGCAAATTTCAAGATGTCATTGTTTTTTATCGCTGAGTAATACTCCATTGTATAAATATACCACACCTTCTCCATCCATTCCTGGGTAGAGGGGCATCTAGGTTGTTTCCAGGTTAGGGCTATTACAAATAATGCTGCTATGAACATAGTTGAGCAAATGTCCTTGTAGTATGATCGAGTATCTTTTGGTTATATGCCCAGAGTGGTATTGCTGGGTCATGAGGTAGTTTAATTCTCAATTTTCTGAGAAACCACCAAACTGTTTTCCAAAGTGGTTGTACAAGTTTGCATTCCCACCAGCAATAGAGGAGTGTTCCCCTTACTCCACATCCTCTCCAGCATAAGCTGTCATTGGTGTTTTTGATCTTAGCCATTCTGACTGGTGTAAGATGACATTTCAGAGTTGTTTTGATTTGTATTTCTCCGATGGCTAAGGATGTTGAACATTTTCTTAACTGTCTTTTGGCCATTTGAGGTTCTTCAGTTTAGAATTCTCTGTTTAGTTCTGTACCCCATTTTTTAAATTGAGTTATTTGGAATTTTGATGTCTTATTATTTCGTGAGTTCTTTATATATTTTGGAAATCACTCTTCTGTCTGATTTGGTGAAGATCTTTTCCCATTTAATAGGCTGCCTTTTTGTCTTATTGACAGTTCCTTTGCTTTATAGAAGCTTCTCAGTTTCAGGAGGTCCCATTTATTTATTGATGCTCTCAATGTCTGTGCTACTGGTGTTATATTTAGGAAGTAGTCTCCTGTACCCATGGATTGAAGGGTACTTCCCACTTTCTCTTCTATCAGGTTTAGTGTGATTGGATTTATATTGTGGTCTTTAATCCATTTGGACTTGAGTTTTGTGCATGGTGATAGATATAGATCTATTTTCATTTTCTGCATGTTGCCATCCAGTTAGACCAGCACCATTGTTGAAGATGCTTTCTTTTTTCCCATTGTATAATTTTAGCTTTTTTTTTTGGTCAAAAATCAGGTGTTCATAGATGTGTGAATTAATATCTGTGTCTTTGATTTGATTCCATTGGTCAACCTCTCTATTTTTATGCCAATACCAAGTTGTTTTCATTACTGTAGCTCTATAATAGAGCTTGATGTCAGAGATGGTGATGCCACCGAAAGTTCCTTTATTGTGCAGGATTGTTTTTGGCTATCGTTGTATTGTGTTTGTTTTGCCATATGAAGTTGAGTATTGCTCTTTTGAAGTCTGTGAAGAATTGTATTTTTATTTTGAGGGGGATTGCGTTGAATCTATAAATTGCTTTTGGTAGGATTGACATTTTCGTTATGTTGATCCTACCTATCCAAGACCAAGGGAAATCTTTCTGATTTCTGGTATCTGGCTCTGTTTGTGAAGGTGGAAGGAGAGGTGGTCCAAGGTGCTCTGGGCAGGCACAGCACGACTGGCCTTTGGACCTCCATGGTAACTGAATTTGTTTAAGGGGATGTCCTGTGTCTCGGTGACAGTGCCATATGGTCTGCATGGTTCATAAATGGCAGAAGCTTCTTAAAAAGCTATAGCTTTGTCGTCTAAGGTCAGGTCTTCCTCGACCGTGTCTTCTCATGGTAATATCATGTGACAGAAATGCTGAACAATGCCGAGGGCCTCTCTTACAAGGGCGCTGATCTGTTACAGGGCTCCACTCTCAAGACCGAAAAATCCTCTACCACCTAGGCACTAGGATTAAAATCCTCTACCACCT
>JABTXL010005752.1:28558607-28596670 GCA_025134845.1 Neodon shergylaensis | reverse complement strand
AAAATCCTCTACCACCTAGGCACTAGGATTAAAATCCTCTACCACCTAGGCACTAGGATTAAAATCCTCTACCACCTAGGCACTAGGATTAAAATCCTCTACCACCTAGGCACTAGGATTTTAGCACATGGGTTTTGTGAAGGCATACCCTAGGCACTAGGATTTTAGCACAGGGGTTTTGTGAAGGCATACCCTGAGGCTATAGCTACTTGGTATAGAATCCCTGGTAAAAGAAACTGGGAACAGGACAGGAGAGATGAAGGCTGGAATTCTCCAGTGCAAGCATTCCTGGGGGAGGGTCACCTAGCATTTATTGGCTGTCAGTCATCAGAAGGACGGGGATCCAGTAGATGAGCACTGAGGGTTGGGGCAAAGGCAGTGAAGGGGCCACAGTGCTTTTCGATAGAAGGTCTCACTACGACACCAGTCTTTGTAAGAGGCATCCGTACAACTGAGAGGGTGCTGTGGGCATCCTTGGGGGTCACACTGTCAGGACTCAGTAGCTGAGCAGACATGGAAGCTTCCTCTGCCAGCTTCCCATTCTTCTCAGTAATCCTGGCACCATTTGTCTGTCTGTCTCTCTCTTCTCAGGGATGTTTTCCCCCAAGGTCTGCCTGATGAGTACGCCTTTGTCACAACCTTCCGGTTCCGGAAAACATCTCGGAAAGAAGACTGGTACATCTGGCAGGTCATTGACCAGTATGGCATCCCACAGGTATGGGTAATGCTGCCTAACTTTGGGGCAAGTTCTGTGTCCTCCTCCCAGGAAATAGTCTTGACCACTATGTTTTCAGCAAGATACTCTGTCCTGGGCCTAGGCAGAAGGGGGCCGATTCCATGGAGCCCCAAAGAACCTGTAGGCCCAGCTCCTCTGTCCTCCCTGATCAAAACTTCAAGGTTTGACATTCAGTTACCATCCTCTGAGACTTTCTACCTAAACAGAGTAGTGACCATCTGCTCTGTTGTCTTATGGCACCTTGTCTGTTGGTGATCTCATATAGTGCAAGAAACTGGTTCAACAGTCAGGGTCAGGTGGACCTGACCAAATATTGTATCACCTTCTTTCTTGGTGTGGGCCATGGAGTAGGATTGCCCATGAGTCTTAGTTCCCTTAGCTTGAAAGTGGAAAATGACAATACTTACCAAGGACTTTGGGTAAAAGAGTCGGGTGTTAATAAAATCACGTGCGCAAAGCATCCAGCAGAGTCTGATGTATAATAGGATCGGTCATGATCTCTTGTATCACTGAAGGTTGTTCTCAGTTTTCTCATGTGTGAAGTTCCAAATGCTTGTCTTTACCCACCTGTAGAGTATCAGCTTTCAGTTGGGCAATTCCTCAACAGCATGCGGCCCAATGGGGAAGGGCAGATCTCAAAGCCAAGTTCATCAACACAGGGCATCAGTCTGAGAAGAATGCAATAACTGTTCTCAGTGCTCAAAGGCCTGAGCTCTAAACATTGTCCTCTCATTGGAAACACATATATGTGTGTGTATATATATATGCACACATGTAGACATTCTCACTTTCACCTGGGAGAAACTCTTCTTGATTTTCATATGGGGCTAAAACAAAACAAAACGAATTTCCACGGAATTGGACTCCAGCAATCATGGACTGTGGTCCGAGACAACCAACTGCAGCCAACGTCTTGTTCCTCTCTCTTGGATCACGATCACCTCCTTCTAAGTGCTCCTCTTCAGTTCTCTCTCTTTTCCTTTCCCCATCATTTCTTAAAATAAGTAAATGCAATAATACACTTGAGCTGCTAAGAATGTTGTGAGGAGGAGGGAATGATGGCCAGGACATTCAGCCACTACTTTTATTCTAATCTAACAGAATAGAATATGATTTATTCTAACAGATTATACTAGGGTAGAATAGAGTAGAAGAGAAGAATAAGAATAAGGATAGGATAGGATAGGATAGGATAGGATAGGATAGGATAGGATAGGATAGGATAGAAAAGAATAAAATAGACTAGACTAGACTAGACTAGAATAGAATAGGATGGAATAGGATTGACTCCTCCTGTGGTCAGAGAAGGCCTTAGCATTGCTCTTCACTGGCGCAAACCTGCTCATAGCACAATTCAGATGGCTCAACAATTTTTAATGCAGCGAGCCCTCCTCATTACCCTGCATATAGGTTGGTTCTACCATACCCATTTCCGAATAAGACATAGAAATGTCACAAGAAGTTCAGGAATTGGCCGCAGTTTGCACAAGTAGTAAAAGCAGAAGTTGAGATTTGGATTCAAACAGTTAAGGCCCCGAGTCTGTGCTTTTGTTCTCAGCCTGTCTAGGCCTTCCGGTCCTGTTGAATAACTCTGCCGTAGCATCTGTGGTCACACTGAGGTGCAAACTCGTTTTTTTTTTTTTTTTGTTAGCCATGGAGGGATCCAGTTTCCTATGCGTAGGAGACTAAAGGCATTGACAGACTTCTGTTGGCTCTGGGTTCCTGTTCACCACCACTGCCTCTTAACCATAGATTTGCTTCTCCAGTTTCTCTGGTCTGGCAGGGTGGGACTGGGCACCTGCCATGACATTCTTGTGGCGTGAGACCCTAACACCCCCACAGTCTGGGTCTTTTCTTTCATGGTATTTGCGGAGCTTTGTGCTTTCTGTCTGCCACGTCTGCTGATGCCCTCCTTCTGGAGTAACCAGGGTTCAGATATAGCTTGAAAATAGAGCCAGCACAATTTGCTGATGCGTTTGAGAGATAAAGTGATTCCAGGAGGTCACCCAGCTAGTGTTGGTAGGTCACATGACTTAGGTCTCTGAATACCTTGGCTTGCTTTCTTACTTGCTTGAGACAAACATCCCAGGGAAAGCAAAGTCTACAGGGAGCTCTGAAGATGGTCAGGGCCGGAACTGAGGCCTGTGAGACCACTCTGAGGAAATGGAGGACGGCCTTCAGTCACAACACAGTTACACTGTGTGTGTTGTATTATGCAGTTCAAGAGGAGCACATTGTTTCCGGTCATTCATTATGCCTGTAATAAGTATGCAGGTGAGCCAATTAAAAGAAATATAAGGAACCCTTTGGTTGTGTTGAAGGGAGTTGAGTCAGAAAGAGAACCTAGAAGACCAGGGCTGTGCTGTGAATACGTTGGCCAGTTCTCTGCATTGCATGGCACCTTTATGTAGTCTCAGGGACTCTTTCTTTTCCATTTATTGATGAATTCATCCATTCAGCACCCTTTTCTTGAATGCCACCATGTACCACATGTTTTTCTAGCCACTGGTATTATAGGGATTAACAAAGGAGAAGATCAAGTGTCTGTTTAAAAGGATGGGAAAGTGAACTTTGAATAAACAGGTGTGCAGGTGTGCACAGTTACTAAATAAGATAGCTTTAAATGTTGATCTATAACTGTAAAGGCAAGTAAGTATAAATCAATCAAAATGTCTGAAAAAAAATGGGAAGTCTTAAGAGACCCTGAGATTAGTTAGGATTCCTGGTTGGTGTCATGCCTCAGGCCCTCTTCACTGGTCATTTGAAGTCTCACAGAGGCCCCAGTAGGCTCTTCTCATACTGAGTACATGATCTCTGCCTAATGGATGAGCACAGTCAATCTAATTATTGTCCAGGTTGAGCAGCCTACACATTGGCTACTGATGCCAGCATGCTGAGAAGGAATCAGAGGCCAGAAGGCACCTAACTGGCCTCAGCCCAGACAGCTTTGAGCATCCTGGTGCAAGAGGCACAGTTGGCCGTGTCAGCATTGTCAGGGCTGACTCCTCCCTCCCCACTTCTGCCCATGCTTGGTCCCAGGATGTCCAGGGGATGTATTAGGTCTTCAAGGACTCTCTGTGCCTGTCTCCTTAGGTCTCTATCCGACTGGATGGTGAGAACAAGGCAGTTGAGTACAATGCTGTGGGTGCCATGAAGGATGCAGTCAGGGTGGTCTTCCGAGGTCCCCGAGTTGATGACCTCTTTGACCGTGACTGGCACAAGATGGCTCTAAGCATCCAGGCCCAGAATGTGTCCCTCTACATTGACTGTATGCTGGTTCAGACGCTGCCCATCGAGGAGAGGGAGAACATCGACATCCAGGGCAAGACTGTGATCGGCAAGCGTCTCTACGACAGTGTGCCCATTGATGTGAGTACCCGAGGGGCTCTTGTAGGCAGTGCCAGGGCCATCAGAGTGAACCCTAGAATCTAGGTACCTTAGTGTCTCCCTTGTCTGTAGTTCCAATTTATCATCAATTTATCAATCATCATCACCATGGACTTTCTGAGGGGACAGGACACTTGACTCAGAAAGCTGCACATTAGAGTTCAGATTTCACATTCATTCACTCATTCACTCATCCATTCATTGTATACACTCAATGGTGTTCCTTCTGTTTGCTAGGCTCTCTGTTGGGCATTAGTGATACTGGTGTCTATAAGGGAGCATATGATTTACTGCAAACACTATACATCTTTAAAATAAAGGGCTCAACACCATTGGATGTTATGGGAAGGGCTTCTGGGGTACCAAGGGACAGCAGTACTTTGATGAGTTTGGGCCAAATACACACAGTATCACAAATCACATTCAATGGTGTCACACCATTCTGGAAAGGTCAGGCATGGAAAGAGCTTGCAGGCCCTAAATCCTGTATCCTTTGCATGGCAACCTGATCCTGCCAGGCCATATTAGTAGCAGCAGAAGCAGCAGCAGACATCCATGTTGTGCTTACTGTGTGTTTTAGTAGCTTCTCGGGTCAATGCAAGCTCCATTATGGTGGCTGCTCCTTCTCTGTCTTCTGTATATGCTTGCCTATGTGCTAAAGTGCAGGCATCCAGTTATGTTGAGCCTGAATAGCAGAAAAGATATAGAAATTTAACCAGCCCAGGGTTATTATGAGAGGAAGACTCAATGAGACCATTCAGTCTGGTTAAATAAATGCCACAGTAGACATGGGCATTGTGTACCATGGGACTTAAAGAATAAGTGTCCAAACTAAACAAGTCTCAGGATAGGTGTCCATGGGCTGAGGAACCCAGGGATCCACTCTTCCATGAACCTTGACCTTTGACCAGTTCCCACTGGCCCCACATCTGGCTCAGTTGCTTTAACGTGGCTCCAAGAAACGCAAGCACAGGTGATCTTTCTCCTTGGAAGGGCTCAGCTTCATGAACATTGTTAGGCTGTTCACTTCCCTGCTGTGACACCAGCCAATTTTGTATCTAGCCACGGTCCCGTTTTTAAGCAAAGAACCAGAGAGAGCTCAGCGCTCCAGTGTGGGGCAGTGTTTGTTGCTCTTCTACTTCGGTTTGTGCATGAGGTAGACTGGTGGCCTCTGGGCAGTGCACCTGCACCCTGGTGTGGTTGCTGTCAGCTCTGAGCTCCTCACTCGGTGCAACACTGTAGCACTGTGATATCACTTAGTCCCGCTTAGGAGGCAAAGGCAGGCACAGAGATGGAAAGACCAGCTCCACATTGTAAATTCACAAGGAGCTCAGTGTCTCTTTCACCTTGGTCTTTGTCATTTGATCTGAGGTACTAGATCTGGATACTACCATGACTCTTGTATTGGACCATCGTAATCAGCCAGGAAGCATCCCTGTGTATCCAACACTGTAGTTGTTGGAACTTGGACCGGTTCCTTAAGTGGGAGGATCCTCTCATTCCCCTCTTTACCTCTGTCAGTGAGAGAGGTTTGTTGGTGTCAAACCCCAAGGAATCGGGGTCGTGGGGGGCTTGTGATGTTCATCCCTAGCTGTGTTTCTAGGTAAAATGCTTGGAGGAAGAGTCAGTATATTTTATATCCTTCCCACAGCATGAGCTTGAATACCTGTGGCTCTATGGTTTGGGGCCTTAGATACAGTGGGAAGAGGCCTCAGCTTATCACGGCGTGATGCGGGACAGGCATTGTATCCTGTGAGTCCTTCAGTTCCCTCTGTAGCTCTGTGAGACCATATCATTGAAAGATAAATGGAGGATAGGAGAATTGATGTGACTCCATGACAGCTGAACCTTAGACTCAGCATGGTAGGGCCCAGCTCACGCTTTCAGCTCTTCCCAATCTGTTTCCACACCAGAGTTACCAAAGCGCCATTCAGTGAGTGCCAGTGTAGGGGATATGGTGGGAGGCTGGGAGCTGATCCAGGAGATAGTTCAGCCCACAGCTGTTGTAGATTGAGTTTGGCTCTCAGACAGGAATGAGGCCCAGAAGGATAGAAGGAGTGGAGATTTTGGGACTTGGGCAGACGGTGGGGAGGGTTAAGGTAGCAAAGTAACACAGATCAAAGGCAGTTGTGGGAGTTTGGGGTTCCTCCCAACCTCAGCTCTATAGTGTTGTCTGATGGGCCAGCTGTGGTCAGTGGATCACTGCTAATGTAGAAAGCAGACCATCTCCTAAAGACCAGCATTGCTCAAAATCAAGAATATGCCGTCTTTCGTTTTCTCCTGGTCTGGATTGGTGTCTCAACAGGAAATGAAATAGACATGCATAGATCTGCTCGTCCTTTAGTCGAGAACCGGGTGGCATTAAGGGGGTGTGCTTTGAGGAACACATGGTAGAAGCAGAAGGCAGAGGATCCCCACACAGGCAGAGCCCCTCACCCACCGGTTCTGTTTGTTAAAGGTTCTTTCATCCAGTGATGATCTGCCTGGACCACATCTGTCTATGGCAGGGGCTGCTCTAGAGCTGGGGGCAAGAGAGAACAGAGCCTTGTCCCACGGAGATTTTGTTGTGGCAGAGGAAATAGGTGCTGGAGAGCGGAGGAACACAGTGGTGTTGCATGGCGGGTCCTGTTGTGAGGATGAATGGTGAGGGGTGAGCATGAGCCTGGCCAGCAAGAGGAAGATGGGAGCTGGGAGCTGGGAGCAGCCTACCTGTGAACAGTGGGCAGGAGGAGTCTCCTGGACAGTGGGACTCTGAGGGGTGAGTGCATGGGAAAGAGTTTAGCATATGGAGAGACCCAGGTCAGTCCAGAAAATGGGAGCTGACGAGAGAGCAGGGTGGATGGTAGATGAACTGAGCCCAGGCAGCAGCCTGAGTTTGTTGAATTACATTGACCGTGCGACATCCAGTAATCTCAGCCAGAGCTCAAGGCAAGGTTTCTGCAGACCACTCTCTGGCTGCAAGAGCCTGGGGCCAAGAAAGCAGACAGTTGTCAGGTCTGCAGTCACTCTACACCTTGCTGCCGTGTGCACAGGCTGGAGTGTGGCTAAATGTATGTGTGCAAGTGCACACACACACACACACACACACATGCATACTGCACTATTATTCTTAAATATTGAAATCTTTGTTTTAAGTTTTTAAGGCTAGGTAGAGGGTATTAAAGGTGAAATGGATAGTAAGTATTTATCTCAAAAGTTCATGTAAGCTACTGTATGGAGATGCCCCCAATGGATGAGAATAGGGACACGTGGAGTTTTCTGTCTGGAAACTGTCTCATCATCTATGTACTATGTTGCCTGCAGTGGTGGTGAACGGCTAAGAGTGGGTGCGCCTGTGTGTGTAGCTGGGGCTAAGGCCATGATCCCTGTACAATGCAAGCGAGCGTGGGCCTCCCATGCAAGGGGACTTTCTCTAGATGGCATTTGGGTACACAGACAATGGAGAGCCTCCCCGTGTAGCCCACCAGAGCAGCACGGGGGTGGGGTGGGGGGAAGATCCCAAGAGCAAGTGGACTGTCTCATACCGGGGAGATTTCAGTTCTTTCTTCTTTCCTCTTGTTCCTTTGCAGTTTGACCTGCAGCGGATTGTGATCTACTGTGACTCGAGGCATGCGGAACTCGAGACTTGCTGTGACATCCCGTCGGGTCCGGTGAGCAGACATGCAGACTGGGCTGGAGACGTGTATGGCGTTTGGGGCTTGAGTGTTCAGGGTTTGGGAATTAGCAGTTGATCCCAGGGCGGCACTGGCCTCCAGGTTGTGTGGGGATTCCAGGTTCATGTTTTACTTCTAACCATTTACACAGAGCATGAGTTTGGGGGAAATCATGTTAACAGAGCTTCAGTCAGGGTCACCCGAAGCTTCCAGCTGTGACCCAGCTTTGGGGAAGTGTGGAAGGCAGAGGATGGAGGGTGCCCCGAGGTCACAATAAGCTGATGAATTCCGTTCTCAGGGGAGGGGAAACTACAGTGCTTTGGGACAGGCAGCAATGTGGCACTCAGAACACCAATGGCCCCGAGATGAGCCTTGGACCCACCAACTAGGCCTCTGAATGCAGGGTCTGCACCCCTTAGGCCTCATCACCCACTCCTTATATCCCATTTCCTCCATTTCTCTACCAAATCCTGCTTCCAAGATATGCTTGAAATGCAGGATTGGAATGAGACCTGTTTCCCAGGGTGGGCCAGGCTCAGGGACCCAGAAAGGCCTTCATCACTGTGCTCTTCTTAGCCCTCCTACAGTATGCAGGGGCCGGGCATCTGGAGACACCTTGCTATAAGTGTGGGTAGAGAGGAGGAGAAAGAAGGAAAAAGGGGGCAAAGGAAGCTGAGATTTTAGGGAGGGCAAGAGGAGGAGGATCAGGCTATGGAGTGTGTAGGTAGGAGACAGTAAGATGGGCATCTCCCTAAGTGTTCTCACTTACCCCATCTCAGAAGATGATAAAGGAAACACCCTTGTCTCCATCCTACATGGTGAGCCATGCGACCAGGGTGGTTCAGTGGTTCTTCTAGGTTGCTAAGCTGGCTACTGTCTAGGGCGTGGCTGCCTAGACTGTCCTCTTGAAGGCCTCAGGAGAGCAGAGCCCTGTTGCTAGATGTGTTCTGTCTACTCGCGTGCCCTTGGGTGCCTTTTGGTTTCCTTTCCCTGCCCCGTTCCTTCACTTCCAGACCTCATGCTCCTCACCAGGGGGTGGCAGATTCTGACCCCTTGACCCTTCCTTTCAGTGTCAGGTGACTGTGGTGACAGAACCTCCACCTGCACCTCCACAGCTGCCCACGTCTGGTAGCGAACAGATCGGGTTCCTGAAGACCATCAACTGCTCATGCCCTACCGGAGAAAAGGTAATCCACCCCGCTTTCACCGTCCTCCCTCAGCCCCCTGTAGCATCAGAGCTGAGTGTGGCAGGCCAGGCTGGTTGGCAGGACCGCTCTGATAGTGAGCTGAAGTTGACAGCTTCCCATCACACCTGGCCTACTGGACCTGGGTGGCTCCAGGCTCACAGTGGCTTTCAGACCACCATCGTGTTCCTTGGAATATCTGTTTCTTTACTTTTGTGCATGATGGAAGGGAGGTTCTCAGATGTCGGTCTAATTAATGTTTTCCTGCAGCTAATAATGCGTTATGGGGGTCTCCCTGGCTGTTATTTATGCCCTCACCCTTCTTGCTGTTTCCTCTGGTTAACCACACACACTAATCTGAATATATGTCATTATGTGTGTGAGGGGTGTGTGGGTGTGGATGTATATTTATGAATAAAGGTTTGGCTATCATTTTAAGTTTTACAAAGTGCTTCATGCTTGTGAACATCCATACTTATATCCACTGGGCACATTAAGTTCTTGGTTTGTACCCAAGGCTTTTATTTATTTGTTTTTAAATTTCTATAGGTCAGTAGTGGTCTTACACACACACACACACACACACACACACACACACCATTTACTATTATGAGTAGTAGGAACAAGGTTGTCAAGGAGCAGAACTCTCTGGAGACAGTCTGTGGGACCCTCTGGACTGGTACCCCCAGGGCCTTAGTCTACCACAACAGTTGTCCTCACCCACTGGTGCTAGCCACCCACGAGGACTGTGAGGCTCTGCCCAGTACTAGAGATGCCCAGCCCCAAGTGAAATAAGAGTTGGAGGTAACTGGATCGGTCACTTTGAATGTAACATCTGGCCAATAGATACGACCGTTTCTTTTTCCCCTCACTGTTGTTCTTCATTCCTCCCATCCGTTGTTCTATGCAGAGAGCCAGGCTCTTGGGAAGACATGGATAAAGTAAGGAGCTCCTTGCCAAGTCAACTTGCCAACGACTAGTTATCCCAACGACTAGCTTTTGTCAGGCTGTAGGCGACATTAGGATACCCCATGACCAGTGTCTCGGTTAGGGAAGACGCAGGCAGCAGAAAATGGGATCAGCACACTCATGCTGGGCAGCTTGTCTTCCATCTGCAGGCTTAGCCTGCGAACAGATCTCTTCCACATGCCAGAGAAGCCTCAGAGAGGCAGCTGTGTAAAACCACATCCTCCTGAGTCTCACTTGCAGTTAGGGAAAGGGTGTGGAGAGGTTTTGCTCTCCTGCCACTGTGCCCAGACACAGTGCCCAAACCCACCCTCCCAAGGCCATTGCTTCCCCCTTGGATCCAGGTCTATGCCTGAGTGGGTCCCATGCAAGCTTGTGTGGTCACTGCTGAGACTCTCAAGAGGCATCGACTTCCTTTGCCACTTATCTTCCCAATGTCTAACTCACCAGTACTTGGTTCTCCACTGACCTTCTTGGCATGGTTTAAGGACACCTCTTCACTACATCCATCCCCATGTGACCCCTCCCACGTCCCCTGTGCTTCCAATCTCATGTCTCAATATCTCTCCCTGATAGTTCCCAGGAAAATAAAAGCTGGTTTCTTGCAGGGACACTCATCTCATCTTTGGCCATTTGAGGATACAGCACCTTCTGCATGGAGCATCTTTTTTGTTTCTCGAGTAGCTTTCCCTGGCTGACACCTGCTCGTCCTCTAAAGCATGAGCAGTGAATCTTTGCTGAGCATGTTGGCCTTGTGATTTCCCTCCAGGCTTCCTTTTTCCCCATGTTATTCCCATTTGATAACTGTCCAGAACCTTCTTTGGTAGCAGGTTTCTTCCTTTGGGCCACCAACTAGCTCCCAAATCAAGACAATCAAACTCCTTAATAGTTAAGAATGCCTACTTTTAGCTTAGCTCTTATTTTAATCTGTTTCTCTTTTTTTCCTCCCTCCCAACCTCCCTTCCTTCCTTCCTTTCTTACTTTCCTACTTCCGGAGCCTGGCTAGCTGATGGCAGCCTGGCTTCTGACCTTGGGCATGCCCCTCCTTTTCTCCCTTATTTTCATCTCATTCTTCTCTCTCCTGAGCCTAGAGTTCTCCTCCTACTTATTTGCTCTGCCTGCCAGTCCTGCCTGTCCCTCTTCTGCCTAGTTATTGGCCATTCAGCTTTTTATTAGACCAACAATCAGGTGCAGGCAAGGTGAAACAAATGCTATGTATCTTCACATAATTGAACAAGTACAGCACTGCTTACTGAAGCACACCTTGACATCATTAACCAAGGCATCAGAAACAAACGTAACCTTGAAGGCGTAAGTCACAAACAATGCCACACCAGTTTGGAATTATGATTAATAAGGTGGTATTTATTCAAAGGGGAAAAAACTTACAGATCACCGTCCCAGACAACAGCTCTCTGCGCAACCAGGAAGGGAGTCTAGTCGCCGGCGGAGCAGGAAGTGAAGAGAGCGAACGTAGGGAAATAGTCACTTTTTAAAGGGGGAGAGACCACGCCCCAATGGGCTGGTATCTCAGCAGCTATTGGTTGGAGGAGCGGAAGGACCTCCCGTAACATAACCTACCTTCACATAGTTAAGGTAATATTCTGCAGCTTAAACAAATGTAATGCGTGTTTGCCTAGTTAAAATAATATTCCACAACTTTCTTTTCTAAGAAAAGTTTCTTTTCTCTCCCAGGCTTCAGTATACTATAGCCATGGCCACACCGGGCTGATAACCACTTCCTTGCTTTTTCTGGAGCACAATCCTAAGTTCCAGTTGACAGAGATTGACTAGTGTCTGTGTTTGGGGGCTACTTCACCTTTGGATACAAATGCAACTATTAGATAATGGTTGAATTGATGAATAAATTGAGTGTGAAAAGGTGTATGGATAGGAAGATGGACAGATGGGGGTGAGGGGAGAAAGGCACTCATCCTCTCATTCCCTTTGCAGAATGAAGTTCTCCCAATTGAGCTTCTCAGTCTGTGCAGTCTCGGCCTCGTACTCTCTGTGACATCACCTGATAACCTATGTTTTTTTTTTAAGTCGTTTGTCCTAGCTTTTGGCCATAGACAATAAACACCTGCTATGCCCTTCACACTGTGTTGCACACTGAGATTTTAAGACCAGCAGGATATGGCCCTTGCAAGTCTTAGTGTGGTTAGGGAGAGAGAACTCTGGGACTTGGATCATCCTAGGGAGCTACCTTCACAGGAGCAGGTGGATGGACAAGAAGACCTACTCACTCTGCATGGAAGACGGGCCACGTGGAGGAGCTACCTGCCCACCTGTGAAGCTGGTGTGGCCCCCTGCCTCCTGCATCTGTGTGTCTATTAAAAACTCAGCATGAGACCCAGGAAATCACAATCTTCTTCATAAGGCAGAGCTCTGACTACACGCGCTTTGTTTCCAGCTGTTCAAGTCTTTTTCAGTTAATAAGTGATGTCAACCCTCCTTTGGGGTCTGCGTTTACATCTCTGTTATCAGTCATGGTGATGGATGCAAACAGTGTCCAAGACATTCTGAAGGACACTATAGGAGCTCCTGCGTGCACATGCTGAGGACATCTGTGATTGCTCTGAAGTAAATGGGCACCCAGGAATAGAGTTAAAACATTTAGTCTTTCTTGTCACTTTGGAAGAACCTCAACTGAGGAACAGCCTCTGTCAGATCGGTCTTTGGGCATGTGGGTGGGGTAATGTCTTGATTGATGATTGTTGTTGATTTATGGTTGAAGTGGGTGGACCCAGCTCTCTACATCATCCCTAGGTAGTTGGAGCTGGCCTGTATAACAAAGCAAACTAAAGGGCTGGAGAGGTGGCTAAGTGGGTAAGAGCCCTGGCTGGTCTTCCAAAGGACCAGGGTTTGAGTCTCAGCATCCTTATGGTGGCTTGCATCCATCTGTAGCTCCAGTTCCAGGGTGGCTGATGCCTCCTTCTGGCTTCTGTCAGTACCAGGTATACACATGGTACATAGGCAAAAAAACTCATGGAAAAAAATATATTTTAAAGAACGCAGGCTGAGTAAGACGGATGAAGCAAGCTGCATCTCTTCGTGGTCTCTTCTTCAGTAATTGCCTTCAGGTTCCTGGCTTGGGTTCTTGCCTTGACTTCCCACATTGATGGACTGTGACCTGGAAGTGGAATATGAAATAAACATTTTCCTCACCAAGTTGTATTATGTCAGAGTATTTATTACAGCAACAGAGACACAAACCAGAACAAGAGTGAAAATATTATTATTGATGGGATTAGGTAGAAATGGGCCAGTAGTATGGTGATATCTTTATTTATAGCATAAGAATCATGTGTTTGTTCTCAGCTTGGCATTATTAGAGGTGCCCACAGCATACAGAGCATGTGTGAACACACTAACAAGATCTTTCACACATTTTAAAATCTGAATGCAGCCGTGTATCTAGAAATTGCCTTAGCCCTGTCATGCTATGTATTTTAGTAAATAATCATTACACAAATTGATAGTTGCAGGCATCATAATTTTCTTTCTAAGTAAGTTACACATTCTGAGAAAATAATAGCCCATAAAATGACTTTGTTTATGCTCATTTATGTTGTCTATTGATCAATTATATCATTTATCTATAAGGTACAAACTGATGCTCTAATGTGCCTCTTAGATACAGAATTCTGGGTCAAGAAACAGAGAACATCAGTCACCTCACAGACCTATAGTTTATCTCCATCTAAGTGAAATTTGACCCCTCTAACCAGTGCCTTCTCCATTCTCTGACTTCTCAGCCTGGAACCCTTGTTCTTCTTTCTGATCTCTATGTGTGGCATCTTTAGCTCCCATGTATGAATGAGAACATAGACTACTCTCTTCCTGTTCCCCGGTGTGTTTATAGCTTTGATCCTTCTGTGGCTGCACTGGGAAGTCGTGGTGAAAGTTGTCCATGCATGTTTGCAATTGGGGGAATGGATTCTCAGCTGAAGTCAACAGTTTCCTGCTCAATTCTCTGACCCCCTGGCTTAGCATATGACTAGATTTTGAGCTCAGTAGTAGGCAATTAGCCCATAGGAGAGATGGGGAGAATTAATATATCACCTTTATTGTTTCTTCTTGTCTTTCTTCCTGCAGGGTGAACGGGGCTTTGCTGGCCCTGTGGGACTCCCTGGTCAGAAGGTCAGTACCTACATGGTATAGTGTCCTTTGCTTTAACCTCTATGGAAGCATGGCAGGGGTGTGTTATATCACTGTCCCACAAGCCTCAGAGTTGCCTTGGAGCGAGTTAAGATGCTACAGTAAGAACAAGTGGCATGAGATTCAAGCTATGAGACTCTGACCTTTTCAGACCTGCACCTCTTAGCCTAAACGTTTACAGAAAGAAGGGCAGGGTTGCCCAGGCTCAGGTTCATAGCCCATGTGCTCCAACAGGCTCTACTCTCCAGAGGCAGTTAATCCTGCAGCAGTCCTTGCAACTTGATTGTTTCAAGAAGCATTTAGGACTTGGGCTTTAGGAGTTACTTAAGTTGTATAAATTGTGTGCATTTCTTGTGCACAAAATTTGCAAACTCCGTAGTTGCACGAAGCCAGGTGCTGACGCAGAGTACTCCGTCTTTGGTCACAAGCAGCCTCCTCTCCCTCCCACATTCTCCAGCATGCTACCTTCTCCATCACTGCTTCGGTCTTTGAACATTGATGGTCGGAGGTACCAACTACATGGCAGCGTGGGAAGTCTTTACTTTTGCACAACTAATACCTTGTCTGGGGCTGAGGGTGATGGTAGAGAAAGAGGCTGTTGCATGTCTTCACTTTTCTTGCTTCTGTCTTCTTCTGGGTGAAGAGCTCTATCATCACATCTGAGCACTACGGTCCTCCCCATATCACCCCCTCCTTCCCAACCTTGGCCTTTCTGTCTCCCGTTTCCACTCTTTTCTGTCTGTTTTCCGTGTCATGGTATTAGTACACACCTTCTCAGCACCAGGTTGACATCATGATAAAGGTTTGTTTCAACATTCACTCAAAGACTCTGTACTCAAATGCCCAGGTCTGGCAGGGCCTAGGGATTTGTGAATAAATTCAATGAATGTGTGGGAGAGTGACTTAGGCGCTTCTTTACCTTCCAAGCTGGGGCAGGCGACCTCATGATACAGTCACCCAGGATGGCATCAGTTCTGGGGAAGTAGGGCAAGGTTGGCCATGGACAGCCTGTGAGTACAGAATCCGGGACAGCGGTTGGGAGGATCTGACCTGATGTTCATTTTGCTTCTAACCCTTCAGGGTGAATCAGGACCCATTGGACTGATGGGTGCTCCAGGACCCAAGGGAGAAAAAGGAGATACTGTAAGTAAGATGCTGCTTTTCTACTTTGAGAGAGCATGTGGCTGGAATGTGAGGTCTGGTCATATTGATTAGCAGGTGTGGGCCAAAGGCCTGGTAAGTACAGGCGCTGAGTGCATCCAAGCCATGGGAGAAAGCACCTCTCTTTTTCACCAGGAAGAGCTACCTACTGGATATGGCCATAGTATTCTTTAGCCTTGTACTTCATTCTGTCTATCCCCAGAATTCTGCTCTTCTAAACTGGTAGCCCTGTGATGCCTGAAACTGGTCATTTCATAGTGGCCCCTTCACTCTGGCGATCTCACATGCTTGTTCTAATGTATATAAATCACTCTTGTCAATAATTGCATTATTAACAAGTGTATTAAATAGACCAACTAAAAAGCAGATTTTCAGACAAGGTATAGAAATGTCTGATTACAACCCTGTCTAAGGGAGCTTCAAGAATACAAGTAGGGGACTGGGAGTGTGGTTCAATAGTAGAACTCTTGTCTAGCAGACACAAGGCCCTGAGTCCTATCTCCAACAAGTGTGCATGCATGTACACACTCACACACAGAGAGACACACATACACAAATATCACACACATGAACAAATACACACACACACAATGAAAAAGGAGTTTTGAATATGCATATTTTGAAATTAGAAAACAAAAATGGGGACAATCATACGATTATCAGACACAATGGACTTTAGGATAGAACAGTTCATAAAAAGAGATACTTTAGGATAGAAGAGTAAGTTCTTTAAGGTTTCTCCAAGATATACAACAATTAACATAATAACCAACAACAGAGCCTCACGAGGCGGGACATACAACTGATGGATTTCAAAGGAAAGATCGGCAACTTCATAGCAATGGCTGCTGCATTGCATACTTCACTCCCAGCCAAAGCTAAAAGAACCAGCAATGTAGCAAAATGGGAATCTTCCTGCTGAGGGAATGTGCAGCTTCTGGGCGAGCAGTCTTGTATTTCTCCAAAGCCTACCAAGAGAGTTACCATGCAATACAGTCCCTCTGCAAGGAAACACAGCATGTGTTCACACAAAAACATGCACACACATTCAGAGTGCTATTCTCTTAGTAATAGAGTAGCAGCGAGCCACTGGCCATTATTTAAAGGGTGAGTAAATAAAGTGTCCTGGGTTTCTGCATTCCCGTTGGTCTATAACAAAGGAAGTTGTGCTGTGGGGTACAACATGGATGAAGCTTTAGAAGACTTTGCTGAGTGAGAGGAGGTAGTCATGAAGGGGAACATTATTACACCTTATAGAATATAAGAAATATTTTAGAATATAATAGAAATATAATAGAATTCATTTCTATTCTAGAATAGAATAGAAAACAGATTAATGTTTGTCTAGGGCTGGGGATGGGAAATGGGGAGCAGCTGCTAGTGGGCTGGGCCTTTTTGCAAATAGTGAAAATGTTCTGAAATGGATTGTGATCGTTGTTGTATAACTTTAAGAAAATTAAAATTACTAATTAGATACTTTAGGTGAATTATATATTATGAGAATTATATCCTAATAAGGCTCTTATGGAAACAATAGTATCTATAATGTTACATTATTAGAAAATTGAATGAGAAGACACTCATAAAGAATCCACTTTCAGTGAGTAAAAGTTCCACCTCTTTCAGAGGTGCCCAGGCATAGTTCAAGAGATAGTATCCAATTGCTTGACTCTTGGGGTGATGCCACACTACATAGATGCCCCCTCAGTAAACCTGTGTCTTCTAATTTCCTTTTCTAGGGGAGAGGACCCTTCATCCAAGGAGAAAAGGGTGAGAAGGTAAGCCTCCATTATTGGTGTCCTTCAGGGTTCAGGGCGGCTCTGTGGGAGTGTGTATAGTTATGTCACCTTCTGTGGATTTGAGTCGGGCAGAAGGCCCCTGGCTGCAGGTCTGGCTTCTTGGTGTCTCCTGAGTTGGGTGGCAGGAGCAAATGCAGACACAGCAGGAAGGGATAGCAGGTGGATAATGGAGGTTGAGAGAAGAGGGAAGCAGGGACTGAATGTCTCCTGGAGAACAGGCCACTGGAGCAGTGCTTGAGAAGAAGTAGAGGCGTGGACAGGACACCCTAGTGAAGTGAGAAGCAGGAGGAGGCCCTGCACAGATGGAGCTGCCTTACTGTGCTCAGGGTAAAGTGAGACTCGTGATGCTCAGCAGAATGGAGATGGAGCCAGAGACACTACCTGAGGACCACCAGGTAGGACATCAGATATCAAAGCCTGGTTAGGTTTCATGTATTGTGATAGAAAACCAGTGAAAAGTCTTTGTGTGGTCAGGAGGCTGAGGATGCTCAATCAGCAAGAAGAAGATAGATCTGAGAGGGGACCGTCCAGAGAAATTTGGGAATGAGTCAAAAGATGACTTAATGGGGGAACAGATGAGGAATAGAGCTACTGTGTTGTGACTGGACAGACAGAGAACTGGAAGAGAGTGTGTGGCAGGGCTGATTTGTTCCCAGCTCTGTAAGTTGTACCTTGTTTGCCTTCTAAATAACAACCACAGCACAGCAGACCTTGGGAGTGTGCAACTTACTCTTCCAGGAAACACTTAGGATGGTAGTCGATAAAGACAGATAAAAACAAAGCCGCTAAGGATGCTACTTCAGTTATTGCCCATGGCAACACATTTCCATTATTCTGAAAATGTCTGTTACATCCTAAGGGCCTGGAACTTTTGCTGGACCTCATAGCCTGACTTAATACACCTTGAGATCACTTAAGATTGCTATCCTGCTGTGCAGTCGTGTGCTTGTTTAATCTGCCTTTAAGAGAACAGTGTAACAGCCTACTCTACTTGCCTTGGATTTCCCGTATGATCAGTGTTTACAGCATAATTGTAATCTTAAATTAGCTACACCTTTCTCTCTGTGTTCCTGAATCAGAGGAGTTCATTTGTGTGTGCATGTTATGGGAATAAATGTGGGAAACAGCAAATACATTGAAATAAACCGTATGAAATGAATATCCATAGTGTTAAAAAGCAGCATACAGACATTGCTAATAGCACCAGTTTGTTATCTGTGTCCTATGGGACCAGTTGGGGTCAGTAACTTCATCCCTTGGAAAACTCTGTTTAAGATTTCTGTACAGTATACCATTCTTACCCCAGTAATGCATTCTGGGAAAAACAAAGCCCTTTGTTAGTGATGCACACAGACACAGACAGATTCACTAGACAGCATTCAGGCAGGCGTAGATTCAAACAACAGACAAGGAATGGCAGGAGACACAGGGAGAGTGAAGTAGAGGAGTCAAATATTGGCTCCCTCACTCTTAGTTAGATTACTCTAAGGGGAAGTGATTTTCTTTTCCTTAATACAACACAAGGCACATTAAGAGTCACTCTGCGTTTATTACTAATGTGTTCAAACTGATGCAATTGCCCTTGAGTGGTATCCGCAAGACTTCATGGCAAACATATGTGTCACTGACATTATTGGAGCACTGGCTCTTGTGGGGACAGATCCTGTGTTGCTGTGCCCTGGACTGGGTCACATCAGCTCCTTGAACAGGCTGATGATGTCATACATTTCTGGTCTATGAAAATATGGAAGAGGTGTTCAGGGAGAGTCCATCTTTATTTAACATTTTCCCTTCGGGGTTTGCTCTGAGAAACATTATGAAATACATGCTTACATACCAAATCCTCGCAGACTATAAGAGAAACACATGTGAATAGTTGATATATGCAGTTAGAAACAGATGGTGATGTGGGGGGCAATAGCATGAAAATGTGGCTATGCACATGAATAATGCAATCGAGTCCTACACTGCAAAATCATGCTTAAGATTATAAAGAATGGTCAGAAATAGAGTATTTTGTCACCTTTCAAAACATTCTGTGAAATATATGTAACCCAAGTTATGGAGGGTGGGAAGAGGTGCCTGCCCCTATGAGTAAAGGGGAGTGAGCAGAGGCTAGGATAGGTGTTTAGGGATAAAGAAATATCACAAATCAGTCTCGAACATGCAGACAAGCAATCACAGCTACTTGAAAAGCTAAGTCAGGAGTATGGCAGGTTCAAAGCCAACCTGAGTAACTTAGCCAGACTCTGTTCAAAACTATATATTAGATATATAGATCAGTTAACTTACCTAGTGTGCCTGAGGCTCTGAATTCCATCATGTGTATGTGTGTGTGCATGTACATACAATCCAATTCTCAACCTCAAACCCAGACTATCACTGTGATCTCTGTGTGACTAAATGGGACAGCCAATATCTAAAAGGACATTCTCGCTTGCCCCTGCTGTGATTAGAGGGCTCCATACTGGTGACTTGTAGGTCTGTACTCAGGCTGTCACTTCTCTGATCCCCACATGACACACCCGCCTTGAGCCATCCACATTGTAAAAGAATGGGCCCTTTTGGCCTGATGCAGTCACCCCCAGAGTCCTGCAGAAGCAGGCCCCCTTTGAAACTGCAAAGTGAAAGGAGTTTATGAGGGAAGAAAGACTTCAAAGTGGGGTAGGACATGAAAACAGAACCCTGCCATGTGTGGATGATCCGGGTGTCTTCCCTTCTAGAACAGTGGCCAGAGATGAGTTTCCAAAATCATCCAGAGACATTATGTTTGGATGTGTGCTTCCTCAAACTCAAAACCTTACACTTCCAAATCCCCATCTGCCAGCAATAGTATTAGAAGTTGGGTATTTGAAATGTGATAAAGTTGTAAGATTAGAAACTTTATGAGTGGAATCAGTGTCCTTATGAGAGGGCTCCAAGGGATACCCTCTTATCCCTTCTGTCATATACATGCCTAACAAGAAACTCCTCCAGGAACCAATGGGTGAGCCTTGTCAGACAGGGAATCTACCCATGTCTTGGCCTTGGACCTGCAGCATTCAAGACTGTTTGAAACAGTTTACTTTTGTTTCTAAGTTCTTTATCTGGGTGGAGACAAGGGTTGTCTGGGAAAGGAGAATCATAGGATGTAGCAAGGAATAATGGTTATGCCTTTAATTTGCTGTTTCTTTCTGGAAGTAGAAGGTGTTGCTAGCTATGACCGTTATGCAGGTCCATTGACCAATGGTAATGGTTTTGTCTAGAGTGCTAATGGGACTTTGTCTGATGACACAGTAGCATGTGATGGTCAAATTCATGACATCAGCCCTTGCTTAGCCTTTTAACACAATTTAGTTTTTAGTGTTTAAACATTTTGAAGAAGGCTGGATTACGTCCAAGATCATCAAGCAAGTCAGTGACTGTATTGAGGCTGGGGGTCTCCAATACATACGCAGTCATTCTGTCCTTTTCTGAAAGAAATGCTGGTATCTAGGAGTTCTTGACCCTCAAATCTGTTCTGTATGTAAATCAGCTTGTTTTATATAACGATTTCTTTGTAGAACTTTTGAGTAGGAAGATACAAATGACGTTTGTGTTTATGCAGTGCAACTTTGAACCTTTGCTCATCCGTTCCTTGCTCTTTGCTCCTTGCTTGTGCTTCCGTGTTAATGTGAATTATGTGGTTATTGAGTTGGGGGACTATAGCTAAGTTTCTCCTGCTTTGACAAAAATGAAAGGATTTGGACGAAGTTAGTTTCTTTGTTTGTATGCCTTCACATATCCTTGGAGGCAGAGGGCAAATACTGAAATCCCCAAAGCTGCTCTAGGAACTGTCTGTGGTGCTGAATGGCACCTAGGAAGTGATTTGGTTTTTCAAGAGTCTTAGAGCCCAGGACTGAAATGGAATAGGGGAAGTCGTCAATTTTCCCTCTCCTTTCATCTAACAGACAGATGCTTGATAAATCTCAAGGCCAAGCACTTCAAACGAGAGGTTGAGACACTAAATGGGTGAGGTTAATGTTGGATTGCTAGACTGTATCAGGCAAGGCTAAGTGGGAGACATCTAGACGCTGGTTTACTGGGTCCAGACCTTAGCTCAGCCACTTAGCAGCTGCTTGGCAAAGGACCATGACTTCATCATGACTTCAGCTCTGTAACCCTGGCTTTTCTCCACTGTGACTTGGCAAATATAATAATACTAGAACCATATGGGTTTTTGCAAGGATTAAATGAAGTAATAACTAAAATAAATGACTTACATTTGTGAAAAGAACTTATGCATTATGTGTAATTACTCTTACACCAGCAGTATTCTGTTTTTAATACCAAATGACATCTTTTGCACCCTCTTCACAAATAGTTTCTTATCCCCAGGGATTGGCAGCTGCAGGATGTCAGAACTCCCCTGTGTTCTTCCCCCAAGGAGGAGTTCTGTAGCATCTAAGACCGTAGGCATCTGAGGGAGTATTCACTGACAGTATCTCCCAGGTGCCAGTGTAGAGGTCCAGTCCTTACTCCAGTTCACCTAAAGTGATTCACATGGCATCTAAGAGTAAATAGCAGCATCAAGAGTTTACAACACTTACTACCTCTCAGGAGTCTGGCACTGCTGTTTGGTTTAACTTTTGAGCTGGACATTCTTGTCCTCATCTTACAGTAGATCTGGGATCTGCTAGCTTTATCAATCTATGTGGTCATGGTTGGACTTGATATCAGGTTGCCTGACTCTATAGTCCGAATTTGTCTGTGCTGAGAAGTGGTTCCCGGAGTGTCTCATTCATTAAGACTGCCGTGGATGAGGGAACATGGCTGCCTAAAAAGGTTCCAGGCAGTGCTGCTAGTGCCGGCTCAGGATCCCCTCACTTTGAGGGTCACTGTCTAGAACATTCCTAATACTTTCGTCGGAGGGTCGGCTTGACATGCCTGCTGCCAGATAGATGAAGAATCACATTGGTGCAGTTTCTCCAGCTGAGGACACTTAGAAATGGGCCATGGCATCATTTCCTCGGGCGAGCAAGAGACATCTGCAGTCCAGTAATTGCATCTGGCTAATAAAGTACCGAAAATCCCCCCAAGGCTCTGGATACTGGCAAGGGGGCGTCAGTGTATGAGTAATGTCCTGCTAGCTGTTGTCTTTTGTGGCACTGCCAATGGAATCCTGGAGACAGTCACGTGGGGCAGAGGAGTCAGAGTCTTCCCAGTTTGCTGATGGATAAATAGAAGCCATGGACACCTTGCCATGGTGGCATTCCCCAGGGAAGATGGTTGTGACAGTCTGATCCAAAAAGACCCCATAGAGACCCCTATGTCCTAGAAAATGACTGACCACAGAAACCCTTGTTCGCTCAGAGCAACTTTTTTCCTCTTGGGAAAATTCCCCAGTTAGACATGTGCCTCATTATACTTGGGTAAGGATGGACAAGGGGACCTGGGGACCAATGGAATGTCTCTCCTTTTCCCAAACCCCGGATATATAAGAGTTGCTGACCAAATACTCTGTTAGCTTCCTCTTTTTGTTCTACACATGTGATTGAGCCTCAAACTCTTCTGAGTCCATGGTAAAAGAAAAGGAGGCCACAGTGGTCTGGCCATAGCCACTGTTTCCCAGCAAACTCCTCTGTGCACTCTGTATATGACTGAGGTTTATTCTCCAGGTCCCCAGGACCTGTTGCCCATCTCCCACCGAGCTCTGGGTCACTGCTGTCTCTTCATACAGGCAAAGATGGCATGGAGAACCGTGGTCAACAGAGTGTATTTGAGGCTACAGGAACGCTCATAGTTTTCCAGCCTCTCCTCCTGTCTGATGCTTTCTCCACGGCCCCACTGCTGTCTTTATCCCATGCCGATGGGTGTTCTCTTTCTCTCTTTTAGGGATCCCTGGGCCCACCTGGGCCGCCCGGCAGAGATGGCAGTAAAGGCGTGAGAGTAAGCTCTGTTTTTGCCACTGTAGTTCTTCATCACTGGTGGGTGGCTCACTTGTGATGAGTTCTGGGCTGTGGGGAATGGACACCCCAGGCATTTGGCAGCCACTTTGGGGTGCCTGGGGCCTGCATTGTGCTGACTATGACCATGTGACGATTTTGCTCAGGGGGAACCTGGAGAGCTGGGAGAGCCGGGACTGCCTGGAGAGGTGGGCATGCGGGTAAGTATCGCTGGGAGCTGCTTCTGTTCTCAGGGTACAGACAATTCTCAGGTGCAAACCAGCTCCTCTAGATATTGATGAGGTCATTGGATTGGTTTCTGCCTCTTTCTCATGTAACTTCATACAGATGGATATATGTCTACACATGTATAATTCCTCAAGCATTCTTACAGAAACTGGTCATACAGTTGAAAAATGTATTATTCTCTATAGCAATAGAGACTTTCCATGCCAATCCAGGTAGAGATTGCTCATTCTCTTCAGTTGGTGCTTGGCAGCCAGTGATTTGGGTGCCATTGTAATGTAATAGCATTCACATACTTATTGCTCCAGGCATTCTTTTTTATTTTATTTTATTTTACAACTAAAATCAGTGAAACACTAAAGCATGTAGGTGTGTGACTAAAGCATGTAGATGTGTGTGTGTGTGTGTGAGTGTGTGGTGTTGTGTATGGTGTATGTGCGAGGACAGTGTGGGAGTGGTGTGTGTATGTGTACTATGTTTTTGTTGCTGTAGAGTAGTTTATAAAAGTTGGGATAGCTTTGACAGAAAAAACGTCCAATTTTTTTATTCTAGTAGATTTCTCATGGGTATGTACGAATGTGTTGTCTTCAGATGGCGAAAGTTTCTGCTTAACCAGGCTGTGCTCAGAATTCTGGTAGATCCTTTCATGGGACTTGTCCAGGCAGCACAAATCATGTGGCTCCCTGGAAACTTCAGCCACAGCAATGAGCTGCACAGATTCAGAAGCCACCCACCTGTCTGGGTCAGACCATGAGAAAGAAGGCTGAGGGACTTGGGGCAAGTGGCAGTAGGACTGTTACATGTAGGCTCCTGATGGCTCCGAGGCCATGCCATTGTCCTTTCCTTGAAGTTCAGCATACCTTCCTGTGATTGTGGCTTCACCACCCATCGGGTGAGAGGAAGAGCCGGGGGTGTTCTGACCAGGCATGAGGGCAGGGAGTGTTCACCAGGCACTGCGGTACAGGCAGTGTGGGAAGCACCTGTGATATAAGAAGCAGTGTGTCCTTCTAAAAGGAATGTTGAGAAGGGCTTGTCCTTTTTTCCATCCCATCTTTCTTTTGTGGACTCTTCTGCAGGGCCCTCAGGGACCCCCTGGACTGCCAGGACCTTCTGGGCACGTTGGAGCTCCAGTAAGTAAATGGTGGGGCTGTGAGGTGGCTCTGTCCCTCTGCGCAGCTGTCAGCAGCTGGCTCTCCAGCCTGCCTTTCACCTCAGTCTATACAGTTATCTCTTGCTGGTTCGATGTTAAGGACAACTTAGTTTCTCTTAGAGTAGAAATTCCTAAATGCTGTGAGACTCATGAGTCACCAGGGGAACAAGTTTAAATGCACATTCCTGGGGCCCCTTTCCTAATGAAGCAGGGCAGAGCCTGGGAGTATGACACTTGGTGTAAGCCATTTCCACCCACATGCACAGTGCACAGTCATCTACTCCATAAGGAGGGTGGAGTCTTCCCTTCGTAAGGTGAGCTGGGTTCCATAGCTTTGAGGACTGGCCAGGGAAACAATTCCAGGGGCTCGTCTGGAAGTGTGTGCGTTCAAGGTCCAGGTTGAGGCAGGAATTCAGGCTTCCTGGTGGATGTAGTTGGGTGACACAGGACCTTCTCTACCACCTTGTCATGGACATGGGTGTGAGCTGAAGTTTTTCTGGGGGCCGCCAGAGGGTGAGCACTGGGAGGCCACATTGTGAGGTGTGTCATTGCTTTTTTTTCCTCCAGGGTCTCCAAGGAGAACGAGGTGAAAGGGGGACTCCAGGAGAAAAGGTATTTAGAGTCCATACTGGCCAAATAATGCCTATTCCACAGAAAAGAGAAAGAATGCTGGGGGCTCTTCACTATATGTGTATGTGTGTGTGTGTGTTTGTGTGTGCACATGTGTGTGGCAGGTGTGCATGTGCTAGCTCATTTTGCACCATGGAAACAGTCTGCACAGATGGGCAAAAGCTCGGTGCTATGGCCTTCAGTCCTCTTGCCCAGAAAGAGGTACAACTTTCCAAGCCAAAGTTCCCTAAATTGGAGCTCAGAAGGCCTAGTTGGTGAGGCCTCAGGGACTCACATCTTACATGGAACCTTATATAATTTCTTAGTTCTCATTTGCTCCTTCAATCTGTGTAATGCCATGTATGCTCAACATTCTTCTGGAAGCCAAGGACTACAGAACCTGCCCCCTCCCTCTCACTGCCCTCTTCCCTAGTTCATACTTAACTTCTTAAGACTCAGATAAAGTCCAGTTCTTCTTAGAGCTGGGACTTGTCGCCTGCCCTCAGGTGGGCCCGGACCCCCAGGCAAGCTGCACCCCATTATCTTTTCCTATAGCACATGTTTCTTCAGTCTTGAGCGGGATGTTTTCATTAAGTAATTTAACTTTATTTCAGTTCACTTGGAACGTAGTGAAAATTACTTTCCAGTTTTCCTATTCTGGTGTATCCACAGCCTAGATGCTGATAGAATCCTGTAGACTTCATTACGTGTACCTAATTCATTTCACACAGTCACATAAGGTATGCGGGTCTGTGACCTATAATTCCTCTTTGTCTTTGCTGTAGGAAGGCTAGGGACATTTAGAATGATTTATTTTATTTTATGAGTGCCTG
This sequence comes from Neodon shergylaensis, assembly GCA_025134845.1. NCBI lineage: Eukaryota > Metazoa > Chordata > Mammalia > Rodentia > Cricetidae > Neodon > Neodon shergylaensis. The sequence continues at coordinate 28,570,882 of JABTXL010005752.1, read as the reverse complement.
CTTATTTGTATGTAATGCACTGTGTGCATGTGCAGTGCCCATAGGATTCAGAAAAGGGTTCCACTTCTTTGAACTAGAGTTACAAAAGGTTGTGAACTGTCATGTAGGTGCTGGGAAGCAAACTTGGGTCCTCTGCAAGAGTAGCCAGCATCCTTAACTGCTGAGTTCTCCCTCAATCCCTAGGCTATTACTTTTTCTGTGTTGTTTTTGTATCTTTCACTTGACGAAACATGTTCATCAGCTGGGGGAGTTTTCTGGAAGAATCTTTAGAGTCTTTTATGTCTCTGAATATCCATTTTCCTAACTGGCGAACATGTTGAATTGGGCCCGACTCCAATTCTTTTGGCTGATGTGCACTTAAAATAGCTTGTGTTCTTAGGACCCGCTTGGATTTCTTACATCAGCAGGAAGGAAGTTTCCATCTTCTCCTGAGACACGTCCTTCCAGCTGCTGGGCCTCACCTCAGCATGCGGTGTCGGAGAACCCTCCTCCACTCTGCCACTGTAGTGTGGTCTCCCTAACTGGGAAAGACACCTTCCTTTAGAGTTTGTCAGGTGTCTGAGGGATACAACTGAGGTCTCTGTAGGACAAAGAGGTCCCTGTGTTTGAGGGACCGAGAAGCCCAGGTGGATTGTTCAGGCCGCTGGGTATGGCATGGTTAGCAAAGTGTAAAGATCTCTCTACCAAGGTGCAGAGAGGAATAAACCCGCTAATGGTACCAATGACTGTGCGTTGTGAGCCCTGGTGCTACCTGGAAGGCCATGACCAGACCGTTGTGGGTGACTGTCAGCACTGAGCGCCTGAGACACTACAGGTGTTCTGCACTGGCAGGATAGCTCAGGATGAGGTGGATGTAGTGAAATGACAAGTGTCCCTGCATTGGAGCCAGATAACCTGGGCTGAGCCTGAGACCTTGGATGAGGTTTTAAGTTCTCATCTGTTAAAAAGCCCTAGTTTGTCCTCCAGGAATAGCCCTCTATTTCTCAGGAAATAGCTCTGGGGTCAAAAGAATCATGAAAGAAAAGACAGGAGCTGACATGTGTGAGGTGTGCTCCCTTACATGTTTGAGGGGTCCTAGTGGTTTATGGGACTGAAACCAAGGCCTCTCAGGTGAGGGGAGGTACTCCTGTGTTTTGTATTTTCAACCTGATACTCTCATATGAAGTTATCATCAGTCAGTCACCCACTCCCCAAGGACTTTGGTCTTTAGAGTTGACATGCTATCTGCTGGGTCTCATTTGTAGCAAGTGTTTCTCCTCTGTGGGCATCCCTGGCACATCAGACATATAGAAGTGCATCCCTTGGTTCATTGGGCCAACATTTATGGGAAAGCTACCTAGAATCTTGAGATCTCAGGCGTCAGCTGCTTAAGAACTCTCGGAGTTTGCCCTCAAGGATCTCTAGGTTAGGTTACTTTTAGAACTTGATTACTCTTTCCCTCCCTCCCTCCCTTCCTCCCTACCTCCCTCCCTCCTTCCTTCTGTACCTTTCCTGTATCTAGCCTGGCTTTCTGTCTCAGTCTCTGTTCTGTTCTTGTGCCTCTCCACGTTGTTTCTCTCTCTCCTGTCCTTGTCTCTTTTCCTGCATTTCTCTCACCCTGTGTCGTATCTACCTGTGTGTGTTCTGTGTGTCTCTGTCTCTTCAGTCCCACCTTCCTCTTTCTCTCTGTGACTCTCCCCACCCCAGCTCTCTTGCCATTGTCCCTTTCTTGCCACCTCTGTTCTCCCCCATTTCTTGCTTGTCTTTGACTTGCTCTCTGCCTCATTGCCTGGCTGTCTTCTTTCACTTCTGTCAGCCCCTCCCTGCTCCCCTCATCTGGGATCTGATGCCCTCCTGCTCCTCTCTGATGAATGCTCATCTGTCTGCATTCCTACTTGCTGCCTGGCGCATCGTTATTAAGACGTGGTGCAGACTATTGAGCTGATATGGTCCAGATGTCCAGCCAGGTCTGCTTTATCTTTGCTCTGTCCCTGTTTGAGCTACATCTGGGAGATCTCTGGGCTCTGGACTTTATTCAATTAGGGCTTCAGGTGTGAAGACACAAGAAATGGAGGGCCAAGGCATAGGCGGAGCCTTCTGCTTTGAGGCAGAACTTGTAGATTTGTTCCTGGTCATCAGTCCCGAGGCCCAAGTGCCAGGTGACATTTCGCAAGGAGAGCATTCGGCATTGGAAATCAGGAGTTCCTGCTATTTTTCATGATTCCACCACGTGATCGCATCCCCATGGCTTTGGACACAGGCCTAGCCCTGTCTAGAGAAGAGGCATGATGAACCACAGACACTGAGACTCTTAGAATTCACTCAGCCTAGGCATCCAATGGGAGCCTGGCATGTTGCCCCGAGGACCCTACACAGGCCTTGGAGTAGTGGAAATAGTCTGAGGATTTGGGGTGAAGATACCCCAAAGTTGTTTCCACCTCCACATACTCAGCTTGATCACGTAGCTTCTTAACTCTGAGCCTTGTTTTTTTTCATGTGCTCAAGCTGGCCAACATCCCAAGGGATAGGAAGGTGTGGAACCAGTGGGCAGAGAAAAGACATACAGACATCACTTCTCCCCATGGCCCGAGCCTCCTGTGGTGAGGCTGGGTTTCCTTCACTGCACATGGGGATGGTTCATTGTTCATTTACATCATGCCTAATGTGGGCAGATGGGTTGGGGATTAGATAAATGGGTGGATGCTGGCATGCTGTTAGCTAGTGGTTAGTTGTTAGGTCCATTCCAAGGGCAGGGAGCCTGATGGATGCTCATATTTGCTGGACAAAGTGGACAACACACACTGTGCCTGCCATTTTACCAACTGTGTTATGACACCACATACCTACGTTTTACTCACATAAAGATCTGTGTGATGAGGAGACCGTGGTACCCCTGGGTCACAAGGGAAACAGAGATAGAATTACAGTTTCTCAAATTTTTCCGCTCTGCTCTTTGACCCAGTAACTTCGATTCTGGAGATGTTCTGTGTGCTAATGCGCTTAGCTCTCCTGTATGTGGGAGAGTCAGATGGAGAGTGGGATTGGGCATGCTTGACACTCAGGGCCTAGGTGCCCCTTGCCTTCTGTGACAGTGACCACAGGGTGTCCAGCCAGCTCTTTCCATGTGACTATTCATTCTTTGTTTCTGCATTTTCCTTCTTTGCCAGGGCGAGCGAGGCCTGGATGGATTCCCTGGGAAGCCTGGAGAGCCAGGAGCACAGGTAGGTGGGTGCTGGGGTTGGTGGGCAATGTTCTTTGTGACAGGAATGAGTGCACCTTGGCATTAACCTCGGCTTCTTTCCTGCTCAGCGGGGGCAACAGTAGTGCAAGGTTCAGACCTCACCTGTGTTGATTCTGCAAGTGTTAACACTACAGGGATTCCAGCAAACACACTGGTTTGCATCCATTATACTTTGGGTAATAGGATATATTGCCATAGTGTGAAGCCCATAGGTGATGTGCATGCTCACAGGGGTCAGTATATAGGAGTATTGCCTTCACCGCATCTCTAGAAGAAACAATTAGAAGCAGCCCAAATGCTCAGCAAGAAGAAAGAGTTGCATGCAGCAGGATGTGTTGATGCAGATGAAGGAGAAGGGAATGTGTACAAAAGGATGTAATGGTATGGATGAAGGAGATGGAACTGTGAAATCCATGAAGTAATCTGGACTGTGCCTCCATAGACAGAGCAATTGTTCATGAGAAAGGGCATCTATAGCTTAGGCTCTGGAAGGATAAACTGGAAACTGCTGACTTAGTCGGACTTCCACTGAGAACAGTGCTGGGCATAGATAGCCTCATTCCCATGGATTACAATAAATTCTCCTTGCAGTTCACTCCTGGTGGGTGCCCATGGCTTGTCCAGCTCTCCTTCAAGTCCTTTCATTTCCCAAGGAGCATAACACAGGCGCATGAAGGGCAGGCCCTGTTCTCTCCTCCCGTCCCTTGGAAGCATGCTTACTCTTTTCTGCTGGCTTCTCTCAGTAGGATGCCCTACACTGCGAGGACCTGAAAAGCAGTAGTCCAATGCCTTTGGCATCTCATAGGCAACTTCTCTGGGCCTTAGGTTCTCACGTCAGTTTCCTAATCCTGGCCCAAGTCTAGGCTGACTCTTGCCCTTTTCTAATTTTGAGACACCCATGCCCAAGACCTCTAAGCATTTCCAAAGGGCCCCATCAGACTCTGCCCTCTGCCTTCTGCTGCCAGGCAGATCTGGGTGGTTTGTGCTTTTGCCTTTTGTGAAGTTCTCTCTCTGGAATCCTTGTCTTTAGGCAAAAGGTGGCCTTGTGCTGTTTTCTCAGACTGTGGTGTCCAGTTGCAATTATCAGCATGATTCCAAAGATGGCAGCACGGGTATACAGGGTTCAGATTTCCAGAGGAAGAGCTTCCTAGCGGGGAAGGAAGTTTGGAAGCCTAGAGTTGGGAAACTGGGCCTCCTAAGGATAACCAGATCCCTGTTCAAGATACACTTTCCGAAATTCCCTTCTCCACTCACTTTTGTGTATCCAGGGACTTACCATAATCCATCTCTGCTTTCTTTCCTCCAGGGAAGACCTGGACCCCCTGGTGTGGCAGGACCCCAGGGAGAAAAGGTAAGGAAACCAGAACCTGGGGGAGGGGCACAGTGAGCTCTGGGAAGAGAGTGCAACACAGAGGAGGCTCACTGGGTGTCAGGAACTCCCAATCAGTTCTGCCTGTTGCATTTGAATTGTTTTTCTGCATTAAGAATAAATACCCACCCTGTCGGTTGCCCAGCTGTGGTGGCCCAAGTCTTTAATCCCAGACCTTGGGAGGCAGAGGCAGGTGGATCTTTGCAAACTCAAGGCCAGCCTGGCCTACAGTGTAAGTTCCAGGACAGATAGACAGACAGGGCTACACATAGAAACCCTGTCTCAAAAAGCCAAAAAGTGTGTGTGTGTGTGTGTGTACAAAATCAAAAAGAAACTCCAACTGGCAGTGAGTTCAGGATTCATCCCTACTGCTTGTTCTGGCCTTTTGGAATCCCTTCTCTCTAGAGGGACAAGTTGCTCAGCCTAGATATAGGTGGGAGGCCTTGGTCCCGCCTCAAAGCAATGCGCTAGACTTTGTTGACTCCCCATGGGAAGGCTCACCTGCTCTGAGGAGTGGATGGGATGTAGGATGAGTGATGGGTGGGAGATGGAGGGAACAGGAGGAGGGAGGGAGTGGGAAATGGAGTTGGCATGTAAAATGAGAAAAGATAGTTTAAAAAAATAAATTAAAAAAATAAACTCCAAGTAAAACCATTACATAATATCTGGATATATTTTAAAATCTTTTGGTCTTAAAATGTTCTAAGGGATGCTATGAATACATAAAAAATAATTTTAAAAACTCCTTTGTACTTCCTAATCTTTCATTTCTTCCTTCCTAACAATCTTGCAAATGTTTTGTGTCATCTCTGGAAATGCTTCTAATAATTATGCTAGCAGCCATATCCCTGCACCCTGGTCCTCTGTTTAGAGCACTTCCGCAAGGCTTACTTAATAAATATGGTCCTTCGGATTTTGCATCTCAACCCAAAGGACTGCAAGTCAGGTTCTTTCCAGGATGAGAATTGGTAAAGAAGATGGGTGCCTTACTGAGCATTCCAGTTAGAACACAAAAGCGAAGGGGGTGGGTGTGCGTGTGTTGTCACAGCAGGAAGGATGGTAAGGTAGACCCCTATGGGACCCCTATAGGACCATGGACGCTATTCTTACTGAATCCTAGAGGAACTCAGAAGAAGCTAGACAGGCCCAGAGGTGTGTGGAAAGGATGGTGGTTGGTGGGATGCAGTGTATTGACACTGGGATCAGAACAGTCTTGCATCTCTGATGTTCAGAGTGACTCTAGCAGGAGGCATATGGTGGCCATCTCGGCACAGTCAAACTCCCTGCAGACACTTAAAGTACAGGGCAGAAGCACATGGGCTGTGCAGTGTGCCCAGCAAATCAGTCAGTGAGTCAGTTGATAGAAGTAGGCACTGAGGGACAGGGCTGGACAGGGCTGGAGAGTGCTGTTTCTCTCTTGCTCAACTTCAATATCATTTCTAGGTAAGTTAACCTTTCTCCCCTGCTGGGCGATTTTACAACTGAGATTTGCATTGCTGTGTTATTCCAATATTAGGATTTTAATACTCCCCCTGCAGAGACTTAAAATCTTAAAATAAGTTACTAGTTCAAGTCAGTAAGAACTAATGGCGCTTGTTGCACAAGCCTGTTTCATGTGTGTGTGTGTGTGTGTGTTGTCTATATTCTGCGTATTTCTCTTGTATTTGAAGATTTAGTTTATCTTGGGGAAATGCTGAGGTATTGCATGAGAGATGCAAAGGTGGAAGGTCAGGCTCGCAGATCATCACATTACTTGGGGCATTCATTGAGATAATTAACAAGCCAGCCAGGCTCAGATGGTCTGGTGCCTCTCATCTCATTATGGGAGTGAAAATAGAAGATCTTCTAGACCTTTGCTGTTTCACAATCATTGAGAAAACCATTGGAACCAGAGGGACCATCTTCTGAATTCCCTCTTTACAGATAAGAGACGGCAGACCAAAAATAGTATCTTCTCCAAGATTCCACAACAGATTTTATTAAATCTGTCTGTCTGTCTATCTATCTGTCTGTCTGTCTGTCTGTCTGTCTATCTGCCTATCTGTCTATCTATCCATCTATCTATCTATTCATTCATTCTTCTCTCCTAAATTATATCTGGACCACAGTTTCTCCTCCCTCCACTCCTCCCCTAACCTCCTTCCTCCTCCAGACCCATTTCTCTTCTTTTTCCCTTCAGAAAAGGGCAGGTCCTCCAGGGATATCCACCAAACACAGTGTAACAAGTTACAATAAGACTAGGCACATATCCTTATATCAAGACTACACAAGGCAACCCAGTAGGAGGAAAAAGGGTCCTCCAAACAGGCAAAAAAGGCAGAGACAGCCCCTACTATTCCACAAGAACAGCAAGCTACACACACACATATGCATAGAACCTAGCTCAGACCCATAAAGGCTCCCTGACTGTTGCTTAAGTCTCTGTGAGCCCCTGTGAGCGCTGGTTAGTTGATTCTGTGGGCCGTGTTCTTGGGGTGTCCCTGACCCCTTTGGCTCCTACAGTCCTTCCTCCTTTATTAAATGTACTTTTAAATCCATTCACATGACTCTCCAATGGTGCACTGTTAGCTATCTCAGAGCATCTATGTTGTGTTATGTTGAAAATTGTACACTATCTCCAGTGTATCGATTAAATAGGTAACAAATTACCCCAACCCCCAGGAGCTTAGCAGCAAGTATTCAAGGTCTCATAGCATTTCAGAATAGTAATCTAGAGACATGTGACTGGGTTGTCCCCCACGCAGGGTCTCTCTCTTGGTAGACGTTAGGTAAGTGCTGACCGTGTGCTAAACCATGAACTTGGCACAAGGGTCACTGCAAAGGTAGAAATCCTGTGGTTTCCGCCTCCAGCACAGCCTGCTGCATCAGATATCCCCAGAATGGGGGTCCATCGCTGTTTCTGGAACAGTAGATAGACGCAACACACCTCACATAAGAGCTGCTGAGACCCTGGTCTGAATGAGCACAAAGAGGAAATGAAAAGGCCCGAGTCCTCCAGTGGCATCTGAGCTTGAGAGTGAGATGGGAATTGGATGCAGAGCTTCTAGAATACTCGAGGTGGGGGACGTCCAAGCATGATGGTGATGTGTGTGGTGGAGCACAGAGAAGATCCTCTTGGTGTTTGGAACAGGCAACAGAAGAATGTGGAGGACATAACTGTTGATCTACTTTCTCTCCTCTGCAGGGAGATGTGGGGCCGGCAGGACCCCCTGGCGTGCCAGGCTCTGTGGTGAGTGACTGAAGGTGGGACCCATGCACTCATGAGCTCATGGAATTGGTCATAGAGTACTGACCTCTCTGCATAAAGCAGAACTCATCCGATTGAGTGAACGTGGATAGGGATCGACAGGCAGTTAGTGGTTGCTGAAGGAGGAGTGAAATCAGGAAATACTATCTACGTTCATTAAATAAGGCGATCATGAAACCCACTATTACATATGCTTAATGTGTGCTGTTAAAACCTTTATCAAAAAGGGCATTTGCTATCAAAACACTGAATCAGATTGGAGAAGAATCATAAGCCTCTACATCGTGACACGCAGAGTGGATAGCTGGGATGGAACTGAGAGTGTTTGGTGACTGTTGAGGACATGATGACGCCTTTGTTAATTCCTGTCTGTCTTTTAGGTGCACAGAGAGGGCCTGAAGGGAGAGCAGGTATGGAAAACAGGTCTTTCCCATGTTGGCAGAAGAAAAGCCACAGCTATGGGGTTGGGCTCAGGAATTCTTTCAGGGATATGTCCAGTTGACTTCCAGCTGAGAGTCAGAAGCCTTTGTTGCCTTCTGGGAGCTTGGGGAGCTTAGGACCCTGTCAATGAAAGGCCTTGGGTGGTGGTGTTCCTGTTCAGGTAGAGAGGAGAGTGGTGACTAATGCATAGTTTCTTGTCTTTTCAGGGAGCCCCTGGACCAAGAGGTCACCAAGGCCCACCTGGACCTTCAGGAGCACCGGTAAGTCACTCCTCCCCCATGGCAGGGTGTACTTAAACACCTGTAAGTCTGGGGATGCATATTCTTTCCTGTTGCTGAACAGGGGAGTATTTCAGAAGCTCTGTTCTCGCTCAGGATAGGAGCTGTGGGCTTTTACCATCCTCCATGGGACACTGAACTGTGGACAGGGGGCATTGTTGCTGACGCACAATCAAGTGCAGAGATCACGCAGCCTGCACTCAGAGCCCCTTGTCCCCCAACAGGCCGTGATCAGGACTCTTGGTGTGTCCGTTTCTGCTCAGATTGGACACCGAAGTGACAGTTGAACCACTTCACACGTATTCACTTTTCCCCACCTCTCCCATTAGCCTTGATCGCTCAGAGGCTCTGTGCAAGCGGCCATTGATTTCTGCCTGTGTTAAGAGCCTAATGATGTGGAAAATAACCGTTTGGGAGGAGAACACTGAAGGGTCCCTGTGATCATTTGTGGTGGAAGTTCAGATTCTAAGACTAATTAGTAAAAATGCAGTGAACTCTATGGAAGGCATTTAACTCTCTCTCTCTCGCTCTCTCTCGCTCTCTGTGTGTGTTAAAGTTTCATTTCCAGGCAACATAATTCTGATTTCTTTACATCGTTGTATTTTTTTTTTTGAGGGAAATGAAGTAGCTGTATCTATACATTGATTCACTTTGAGCTTTAGAGCCTGTTCATCATGAGGGCTCTGTGACAAGGGGTGGAACATAAACCAAGCCTAGATAGTGTTTGATTACAATGTAGTGTTGGGGGAGGCTGCTTGTTTGTTTCCTGGCCACCCAGACTCCTGAAATAATCACACCAAAACTATATTATTTGCAGTCCTGTTTGGCCAATAGCTTAAGCGTATTGGTAGCTAGCTCTTATACAATTGGTTAATTATTATTAATCTGTATTTTCACATGATTGTGACTGACTGGCAAGGTTCCAGCATGGCTTCTCCCTGACTCTGCCTACTCTCTCTGTATATCTCTTTCAGCATGGTTTTACTCTGTTAAGCCATTGGCCAAAAACAGCTTTTTTATTAACCAATGGCAATAAAACATTCACAGCATATATCACCTCCCACGTCAATGTAACTAGAACAATTTACTATCAGAACTTTTGGATCAATAAAGCTATCTTCTGTTCCACCATTCCAAAGCTCATCTTCTCATAGCTGTGTATCTAGCATAGCTGTAAGCTTTGAGAGATTTAGGTTCTGTGTGTATGTGAATATACATTCTAGATCCATTCTTGGAAAATGATGAATTTCTGTACAGAAGTTGCTTATCTTCAGCAGTGAAAGTATTGACATGATGATGGTTGACTGACTTAAAAAACTAGTAAGAGGCAAAACACAAAATTGAACTGGGTGTCTATCTACCTAGCCTTGGTGCTTCTCATTGTGAAGGGTGTGATGGAGAAGGCCTTAGAGCTTTGCTGAGGTCCTTCACTAGGGTCAGACTGCTGTCGGGAGAACCGAGGTTACTGAAGATGTTGTTCATGTTGTACACGCCTGTCATTGGAGAGCAGGGCTTCATGCAGGAGAAGGGGTTGATAATGGAATTGCTTACATTAGCCAAGGTTCTGGAAACACCCAGGGGAGGCTTTGTTAAAAGGAAACAGGATTCTAGGACTACACTTCTTTAAAGCATTGCTTTTGCTTATTTTTTCCATGCAGTGTATTTTTAGAACCACATTTGTCTGTTTACTTGTGTATTTTACTATCTTCATTCATTTTTATTTCCTTTGGTTTCATACAATATATTCTCTTCATGTTCTTTCACCTCCCCCAACTTCTCCCAGATTTTCCCTACCCTCTCTAATGAAAATTAAAAAAAGACAAGCCAAGTAAAAAATAAAACAAAATCATTAAGATATAATACCAAACCAAACTCAAAAGTGCATGAGCATGCTTGTACACACACACACACACACACGCACACACACACACACACGTACACACACCCTCCCCCAAACCAAGAAGTCTCTTGTGTTTGCCAGCTACTCCTGGGCATGGGGCCTACCCTGAAGTACGGTTGATATACCAAGGGACTCAGCTTGGGAGGAAACTGATTTTAGCTTTCCCACGGGTATCTATTGCAAATAGACTCTTGGTTAGAGGTGTGGTATTGTATCCTCTTCCTTTGTCAGTGCTGGGATTTTATCTGGTTTGACCTGTGCGGGTCTTCTGCATGCTGTCATAGGTCTATGAGTTCATAGGTGCATCAGTCCTGTTATGTCTGGAAGATGCTCTATCCTTGGAGTCACCTGCACCTCTGACTCTTTTAGTCTTCCTGCCTCCTCTGCATAGATCTTAGAGTCCTGGGAGAAGGGATTTGATGAAGACAAATAGGACTGAGTGCTCCAAAGCCTCTCACTCTCAGTATCGTCCAGTTGTGGATCTCTGTGTCAATCCCCTTCTATTTCAGGAAGTTTCTCTGGTGAAGGCTGAGCGATGTTCTAATCAATGGCTATAGAAAGATGCCATTAGGAGTCATTTTGTTGCTATACTAGGACTAAACCTCTTAAGGCCAGGACCGATACTTTTCCTATTTGAAATCCAGAAGGTTTATCACATGATGGGATCTTAATGAATACTTACGGAGAGATGCTCCTGCCGGTGGACACTCAAGAGAGCATTAGAGTGGAACTTGACTGGAGTGGATAAAAAACAGGGTGACCATGGAAGGCACTCACAGTTAGATGCCAAAGGCCTTAACCACACAGCCTATTGCGTTCTTCCAAAAACGTAGCAAAGCTAACAGTACCTGATGACTCTTAATACTCAATTGATTCATCTCTGATTTGAAAATTATCATTGTCTGCATGTCTTCCTTCTTTTGAATCCCAGGCAGCACCTACCTCAGAGCCATCCACAGAGCAACTGCTTCTTAAATCTTCATTGAATTGAACAAAACTGGGAAGCTGGCTTTAGTGAATTCTGTGGAGAACAGAAAAAAAATTGAGTCTGTGTTCAGCAACCCCAGGGAGAGGAAAATATATCCTGTTCCATAATTGGAAACAGCATATGATACTCTGCATCCAAATGCTAGCTCCCTTCCCTAGGATGAAGCAGGCTCTGCCAGTCATACCAATGCATGGCTAAGCCACTAAAGGTCTGCTCAATGCCAGGCATTGTAACTTCTGTGGGGGTCTCCTCTCTTGGGGTGCCCAGAGCTCAGCACGTTTCTCCTTATGAAGAATGAGAATCGCACATACCGTTCCCTATTATACCATGCACACACTCTCTTTCCCACTTACACAGTGTTATAGAAAGAAAAGACCATGGCTCTAAATAGAATCTGGTTACCAACGAATTCTGCAACATTTGCCATAGGGACTGTGCATATATAATGTTGACTCTTTAAGATAATGAAAGAAGGTTCTGGACAAATTTTCCCAAGACACGGTGATGGAGCCAGTCCTTGAGATGAGGATCTAACCTGCCCATGAAGCTTTCCCACTTGTTCTTGACAATTGAAACAATGCACTGAGCCCAAGGGTCTGCTCTCCATGTGGTCCTCTGGAGTGCTCAGCACATGGGTACATCACCTCCATTTTAGAGAAGACATGACCAGGATTTGGCAATGTCTGTTGACCCCCCCATACCAGAGGACACACATCATTTATAGACATCAGCATTTGTTCTCTAATTGACAGGTACCTTTCCTGGAAAATTGTATTTGTGACAACTCTATCTATCTATCTATCTATCTATCTATCTATCTATCTATCTATCT